>OY725356.1:10305409-10866003 GCA_963243735.1 Neocrepidodera transversa
CCCTCAATATCTGTCAATATATCTCAATATCTAAATATCTCTCATATCAGAATGTCTTATATCTCAATATGTCTTAATATGACTCGATATCTTTCAATAGATTCCAATATCTCTGAATATCTCTTAATATTTCAGTATGTCAGCATATCTCTCAATATATCTTAATATTTCTCAATATCACTCAAATTGAGTCTTGCAATATCTTTCAATATATTTCAATATATCTTAATATTTCTTAATACCTTTGAATATCTCTCAAGAACGGTCAATAGATCTCAATATCTTCCATATGGGAGTGTCTTATATCTCTCAATATATCTCAATATGTCTTAATATTTTTCAATATCTTTCAATTTACCTCGATATCTTTCAACGTATTCCAATATCTCTCAATATTTTTCAATATATCTGAACATCTCTCAATATGGCTCAATAATTTCCAACATTTCTCAATATCTCTCATATCGGAATGTCTTAATATCTATCAATATGTCTTAATAATTTTTATTAATTTGAATCGATATCTTTAAATATCTTTCAATATATTCCAATATCTGTCAATATTTCTCAATATCTATAAACACCTCTTAGTATCGCTCAATATTTCCCATTATATTTTAATACTTCCCAATATCTTTCAATTTGATTCGACATCCTTCAATATTTTTTAATATATTCCAATATCTCTCAATATATTACAATATCTCACAATATTTTTTAATATCTCTGATCATCTCGTAATATCGTTCAATATCTAATTATTATAATATTTAAAATTATTTTAGTATATCTTAATATCTCAAAATATGTTTAATCCTTCAATACCTTTCAATATCTTTCCTTTCAATATCTTTCAATACCTTTCAATATCTTTCCTTTCAATATCATTCAATATCTTTTAATATCTTTCAATATCTTTCGATATCTTTCACTATCTTTCAATATCTTTCAATATCTTTCAATATCTTTCAATATCTTTCAATATCTTTCAATATCTTTCAATATCTTTCAATATCTTTCAATATCTTTCAATATCTTTCAATATCGTTCAATATCTTTCAATATCTTTCAATATCTTTCAATATATTTTAATATCTTTCAATATCTTTCAATATCTTTCAATATCTTTCAATATCTTTCAATATCTTTCAATATCTTTCAATAGCTTTCAATATCTTTCAATATCTTTCAATATCTTTCAATATCTTTCAATATCTTTCAATATCTTTCAATATCTTTCAATATCTTTCAATATCTTTCAATATCTTTCAATATCTTTCAATATCTTTCAATATCTTTCAATATCTTTCAATATCTTTCAATATCTTTCAATATCTTTCAATATCTTTCAATATCTTTCAATATCTTTCAATATCTTTCAATATCTTTCAATATCTTTCAATATCTTTCAATATCTTTCAATATCTTTCAATATCTTTCAATATCTTTCAATATCTTTCAATATCTTTCAATATCTTTCAATATCTTTCAATATCTTTCAATATCTTTCAATATCTTTCAATATCTTTCAATATCTTTCAATATCTTTCAATATCTTTCAATATCTTTCAATATCTTTCAATATCTTTCAATATCTTTCAATATCTTTCAATATATTTCAATATATTTCAATATGTTTCAATATCTTTCAATATCTTTCAATATATTATCTTTTAATATCTTTCAATATCTTTCAATATATTTCAATAAGTTTCAATATCTTTCAATATCTTTCAATATCTTTCAATATCTTTCAATATATAATCTTTTAATATCTTTCAATATCTTTCAATATCTTTCAATACATTTCAATATCTTTCAATATATTTCAATATCTTTCAATATCTTTCAATATCTTTCAATATCTTTCAATATCTTTCAATATCTTTCAATATCTTTCAATATCTTTCAATATCTTTCAATATCTTTCAATATCTTTCAATATCTTTCAATATCTTTCAATATCTTTCAATATCTTTCAATATCTTTCAATATCTTTCAATATATAATCTTTTAATATCTTTCAATATCTTTCAATATCTTTCAATATCTTTCAATATCTTTCAATATCTTTCAATATCTTTCAATATCTTTCAATATCTTTCAATATATTTCAATATCTTTCAATATCTTTCAATATCTTTCAATATCTTTCAATATATAATCTTTTAATATCTTTCAATATCTTTCAATATCTTTCAATATCTTTCAATATCTTTCAATATCTTTCAATATCTTTCAATATCTTTCAATATCTTTCAATATATTTCAATATCTTTCAATATCTTTCAATATCTTTCAATATCTTTCAATATATTTCAATATCTTTCAATATCTTTCAATACCTTTCAATATCTTTCAATATCTTTCAATATCTTTCAATATCTTTCAATATCTTTCAATATCTTTCAATATATTTCAATATCTTTCAATATCTTTCAATATCTTTCAATATCTTTCAATATCTTTCAATATCTTTCAATATCTTTCAATATCTTTCAATATCTTTCAATATATTTCAATATCTTTCAATATATTTCAATATGTTTCAATATCTTTCAATATATTATCTTTTAATATCTTTCAATATCTTTCAATATATTTCAATAAGTTTCAATATCTTTCAATATCTTTCAATATCTTTCAATATCTTTCAATATCTTTCAATATATAATCTTTTAATATCTTTCAATATCTTTCAATATCTTTCAATACATTTCAATATCTTTCAATATATTTCAATATCTTTCAATATCTTTCAATATCTTTCAATATCTTTCAATATCTTTCAATATCTTTCAATATCTTTCAATATCTTTCAATATCTTTCAATATCTTTCAATATCTTTCAATATCTTTCAATATCTTTCAATATCTTTCAATATCTTTCAATATCTTTCAATATCTTTCAATATCTTTCAATATCTTTCAATATATAATCTTTTAATATCTTTCAATATCTTTCAATATCTTTCAATATCTTTCAATATCTTTCAATATCTTTCAATATCTTTCAATATCTTTCAATATCTTTCAATATCTTTCAATATATTTCAATATCTTTCAATATCTTTCAATATCTTTCAATATCTTTCAATATATAATCTTTTAATATCTTTCAATATCTTTCAATATCTTTCAATATCTTTCAATATCTTTCAATATCTTTCAATATCTTTCAATATCTTTCAATATCTTTCAATATCTTTCAATATATTTCAATATCTTTCAATATCTTTCAATATCTTTCAATATCTTTCAATATCTTTCAATATCTTTCAATATCTTTCAATATCTTTCAATATCTTTCAATATCTTTCAATATCTTTCAATATCTTTCAATATCTTTCAATATCTTTCAATATCTTTCAATATCTTTCAATATCTTTCAATATCTTTCAATATCTTTCAATATCTTTCAATATCTTTTAATATCTTTCAATATCTTTCAATATCTTTCAATATCTTTCAATATCTTTCAATATCTTTCAATATCTTTCAATATCTTTCAATATCTTTCAATATCTTTCAATATCTTTCAATATCTTTCAATATCTTTCAATATCTTTCAATATCTTTCAATATCTTTCAATATATTTCAATATCTTTCAATATCTTTCAATATCTTTTAATATCTTTCAATATATAATCTTTTAATATCTTTCAATATCTTTCAATATCTTTCAATATCTTTCAATATCTTTCAATATCTTTCAATATCTTTCAATATCTTTCAATATATTTCAATATCTTTCAATATCTTTCAATATCTTTTAATATCTTTCAATATATAATCTTTTAATATCTTTCAATATCTTTCAATATCTTTCAATATCTTTCAATATCTTTCAATATCTTTCAATATCTTTCAATATCTTTCAATATCTTTCAATATATTTCAATATCTTTCAATATCTTTCAATACCTTTCAATATCTTTCAATAGCTTTTAAAAAATTCCAATATTTCTTAATATCTTTTAACCTTTAGTAAATTTTGGTCCCTTACAGTTAGTTATGGTGCCACTGATGATTCCTAAAGGATTAAGCAGTGTCCCGTTAATTTATTATTTATAGATGTCTTAGTATTATTTTATTTTTAAGTTAAAGCCGACTCTGTGATTGTTTGATTAAAAAATCGGAATGTGTAGTGAAATAGTTGATAAAATATTTTCATCGCAGAATTTGAAAAATTATTCCAGTATTAATTGTAATTTTTAGGATAAAAGAACTACGTAGGCTGTGATAGATAATTAATCGAGGTAACGATTGTTTTTTTTTTTGTTAAATTCTACATTTTTTTGATAATTTAGAAATTTTAATTATTTCCAGTGCTAAAAATATTTCGAGGTATTTGAAAATTCGAACTTCAAAAATTTTTAAAATATCTGGAAATGTCATAAATTTAAAAATTATTCAAAATTATTAGAAATTCAAATTTTTTAAATTATCTTGAGGATTTTGAAAATTCCCAAAACAATCTTAATTTTCTAAATATCTCATTTTTTTTTAATATTTGGATAATTTGTTTATATTTTTGAAATAACCAAAAATTTTTAAATATCTCAATTTTTTTTTACATATTTCCATTTTTTTAAAATCTATATTTTTCTATAACTCAAATTTTTTTATTATATCTCAAAATTTATCAAATTTTTGAATTTTTTTGGTCTCCATAAATTTTATCTCGAATTTTTTGTAAATTCAAATTTTGAGATATTTTCAAAATTCTTTTAAAATTTAAAATTTTTTTGGTTTTTAAATTATCTCGAAATTATTTGAAAAATTTAAGTTTTATTTTTTTTATATATTTCTGGATATTTTTGATCTCGGTAAATTCAAAAATATTAATCAAATTTTATTTATAAACTCGAAATTTTCGAAAATTAAATTTTTTTGAGATAATTGCGGTTTTCAAAATTCTGAAATTTTTAAATTTCTCGAAATTTATTTTGCACATTTTTAATATTTTCCCCATATTTGACTGAAATTTTTTATTTTTCCTATTTATTATTTTCTTTTGATAAAAATTCCTACTCAAAAATTAATAAAAAAAATTTGTATCACGAAGTAAAAATTTTTATGAGGTTTTTGTCGATAAATTTTATCGTTATTAAAAATTCCAAACAACATTCATGATCACACCTGTTAAATTTTTTTCCATTTTTTTTACTGATATTGAAAATTCTTAAATTATTCTAACTATTTTTTTTATATTCATTTAAGCACTCATTAAATCTATAATTATAAAATTTGGACAATCTATATTATTTTTAACTTATATATAAATTTTAAACATTTTTCTTAAATATATTTCTTCTCGTTTTTTTTTTACATTTCAGATTTTTACACATTTTTTAAGAATCTTTAGATTTTATTAACAATTTTTATTTCCATATTTTCTGAATTAATTAATATGAACTTCAATTTTTTTTCACACATTTAAGTTGATTTTACAATTTTGAAATTATTAACGTTTATTAAGTGCGCATGTTTTTAAATTTTATTATTTTTAAAATGTATTTGTATTTCCTGAATACGGTCCTGCCCATTGTCCATTATTGACGATCTTTACAATTTACTATAGTTCGTTGAGATTTACTAAAATTCTTTGCAATTTACTGAAGTTCCTTGAAATTTACTGAAATTACGCAATTTGCTGAAATTCTTTGCAATTTTTTAATTTTTTTTTGCAATTTACTGAAGTTTTTTGCAATTTACTGAAATTCTTTACAATTTACTAGAATTATAAGCAATTTACTAGAGTTCTTCGCAATTTACTGAAGTTCATTGCAATTTACTGAAATTATATTCGAATTACTGAACTTCTTTGCAATTTACTGATTCTATAAAATTTACTAAATTTCATGGCAATTTACTGAAGTTCTTTGCAATTTCCTGAAATTTACTGAAGTTCATAGTAATTTACTGAAATTCCTTGAAATTGACTGAAATTTACTGAAATTCTTTGCAATTTACTGAAATGATATTCAATTTACTGAAGTTCTTTGCAATTTACTGAGATTCTATAAAATTTACTAAATTTCATGGCAATTTACTGAAATTCTAATCAATTTACTGAAATTCTAATTAATTTACTGAAATTCCTTGAAATTTACTGAATTTCCTTGAAATTGACTGAAATTTACTGAAATTCTTTGCAATTTACTGAAGTTAGTTGCAATTTACTTGAATTTTATGCAATTTACTGCAATTCATTGCAATTTACTGAAATGATATTCAATTTACTGAAGTTCTTTGCAATTTACTGAGATTCTATAAAATTTACTAAAATTCATGGCAATTTACTGAAATTAGTTGCAATTTACTTGAATTTTATGCAATTTACTGAAATTCATTGCAATTTACTGAGTTATTTGCTATTTACTGAAATTCTTTGTATTTGTAACCAGATTATTTACTGAACTGCATTTTTTGCAATTTACTGAACTGCGTTTTTTTGCACTTAATAAACTTTATATTTTGCAATTTACTGAACTGAGTTTTTTGCAATATACTGAATAGCATTTTTTGACTGACATTCTTTACAATTTATTTTAATTTAGTGAAGTTATACCATTTTTTGCAATTTACAACAAATTTTTGCAATACACTGAAATTTTTTTACAATTTACTGAAGTTTTTTGCAATTGATACAAATTCTTTGCAATTTACTGAATTTATTTGCAATTTACTGAACTTATTTGCAATTTATAAAAATTCTTTGCAATTTACTGAAGTTTTTGCAATTTACTGAAGTTTTTTGAAATTGATTGAAATTCTTTGCAATTTACTGAACTTATTTGCAATTTATAGAATATATTGTAAATGTAATTTATATTTAATTGCATATTTTTTATCTTATCTATTGTAACTATTTTTTATTTCATAGAATTTTTTATCGTTTTAAAATCGTTAACGAATATTAAATCAATATATTTTTATATCGATTATTTTAATTTTTATATAATTTTTTTTATTTGTATAATTATATATATAATTTATTTGTTTATCCTCCTAAGTACGTTACTGTGATCCGGCAAAATAGACAATTGTAAAATCTGGACCACACTGGTTGATATTCTGATTTGAAGGGATAAAAAAAGGTATAAATGATAAGCAGGGTCGATCGTTTTTCCCCTATAATTCTTTGGACCGTGAATTTCAGCTTGAAAGGGTTTTTCTTTTTCGTTAAATTTATTTTCAAACGTTTTTCTCCACGTTATCAAAGTAACAAACTGTATAAATAATAATGGTTTTCGTTCTTTTTTAATGAATGTATAAACCGTTTAAAAATAATTACAGGTTGGATAAAAAAAAAAATTATTTTTTCGCGAAAAATAAAAATCTGCAATTCTTTAAAATTCGTTATAATTGCGTTAGTTTATAAATTACTGTAATTCATTGTTATTTATTTCAATTATTTGCAATTTACTGTAGCTCTATTCAATTAACCTTTAACTGCAATTTTGAATTGCAATTTACTCTAATTCTTTGCAATTTACTTAAAATATTTACAATTTACTGCAACTCTACAATTTACTTAATGTCTTTACAATTTACTAAAATTCTTTCTGATTCATCATAATTATTTATAACCACAATTGTTTTGCAATTATTTGCTATTTGTTTGAATTATTTGCAATTTACTGAACTGCATTTTCTGCAATTTTCTGAACTGCATTTTTTCAATTTGGCAAAGTGCATTTTTACAATTTACTGACATTCTTTGCAATGTACTAAAATTCTATGCAATTTACTGAAGTTCTTTGCAATTTACTGAAATTCTTTGCAATTTACTGAAGTTCTATGCAACTTACTGAGATTTGTTTCAATTTATTGAAGTTCTTTGCAATTTACTGAAATTCTATGCAATTTACTGATATTATATACAACTTACTGCAGGTCCTTTCAATTTACTGAAGTTCTTTGCAATTTACTGAAATTGTTTGCAATTTACTGAAATTCTTTGCAATGTACTAAGATTCTATGCAATTTACTGAAGTTCTTTGCAATTTACTGAAATTCCTTGTAATTTACTTAAGTTTTTGGCAATTTAGTGAAGTTCTTTTCAATTTACTAAAGTTATGAGAAATTTACTGAAGTTCTATGGAATTTACTGAAGTGTACTTCAATTTCATGAAGTTTTTGGTAATTTACTGAAGTTATTGTCAATTTACCGAAGTTCTATGCAATTTACTGAAATTCTTTACAATTTACTGAAGTTCTTTTCAATTTACTAAAGTTATGAGCAATTTACTGATGTTCTATGGAATTTACTGAAGTGTACTTCAACTTACTGAAGTTTTTGGCAATTTACTGAAGTTATTGTCAATTTACCGAAGTTCTATGCAATTTAGTGAAATTCTTTGCATTATACAGAAATTCTTTGCAATTTACTGAAGTTTTTTGCGGTTCACTGAAGTTCTTTGCAATTTACTGATATTCTATGCAACTAACTGAAGTTACTTTCAATTTACCGAGGTACTGAAATTCTTTGCAATTTACTAAAAATATTTGCAATTTACTGAAAATATTTGCAATTTACTGAAATTTTTCGCAATTTACTGAAATTCTTCTCAATTCACTGCAACTATTTAAAAGTCTTATAAATCCAATTTTTTGCAAATTATTCTAATTTTTTTGCAATTTACTGCAGTTATTTGATATTTGTTGTAATTATTTGCAATTTACTGAATTGCATTTTTTGCATTTTAGTGAACTGCATTTTTTTATTTAGGGAACTGCATTTTGGCAATTTACTGACATTCTTTGCAATTTATTGCAATTTACTCTTGAAGTTCTTTGCAATTTACTGTTGTTCTCTACACTTTAATGTAATTCTTTATACTTCACTATAATTCTTTATATTTAATTGCAATTTTACTGCAATTCTTTGCAATTTTCTTACATTTCTTTGCAATTTACTATTAGTTTTTTGCAATTTACTGCAATTACTAATTTTTGCAATTTTATGCAATTTACTGAATTTAATTGCTTGTTATCAATTTACTATAATTTTTTGCAATTTACTCCAATTCTTTAAAATTCATTATAATCCTTTATAATTAATTTCAATTTAGTGCAATTACTATTTTATATTAATTCTGTGTAATTTATTGAATTTATTTGCAATTTTCAAAAAAAAAAAAAAAAAAAAAAAAAAAAAAAAAAAAAAAAAAAAAAAAAAAAAAAAAAAAAACTATTTTATTGTAAATCTTTACAATTTACTGAAGTTATTTACAATTTAATGCAATTATTTAAAAATCAACTCTGTGTTTTCTATTGCAATCCTTTGCAATTTACTGGAATTATTTGCCATTTACTGCAATTCTTTATGTTCATTATAATTCCATATAGTTTATTGCAAACCCTTTTTTATTGCAATTCTCAACAACTTACTGAAATTATTTGCAATTTACTGCAATTATTTTTAATTTATTATAGTTATTTATACAAAAACGCAATCTTTGAAATTTACTCTTATTTGCAATTTACTGGTGAATTTATTTGCATTTAACTATTGTTCCTAGCAATTTACTTCTATTCTGTTCAATTTACGATATTTCTTGATAGTTTAACTGCAGTTTATATTTTATTTCCATTTACTGAAGTTATTTATAATTTCGGTTGTTCTTTGCAATTTATTGCAAGTCTGCATGTTATTGATTTTTTATTGTGGTTAACTGCAATTTACTGCAATTACTATTTTATTGCAATTCTTTGCAATTTACTGTTGTGTTTTGCAATTTACCGTAATTCTTTGAAATTCATCAGAATTTTGCAATTTACTGCAATAACTATTTTATTGCCATTTACTGCGGTTAATTGCAATTTACTGCAATTACTATTTTATTGCAATTTACTGAAGATATTTGCAATTTACTGTTGTGTTTTGCAATTTACCGCAATTCTTTGAAATTCATCAGAATTTTGCAATTTACTGTCTTTTTTTGCAATTTACTGCCATTCTTGAAATTTGTTCAGAATTTTACAATTTACTGGAATTACTATTTTATTGCCATTTACTGTGGTTAATTGCAATTTACTGCAATTACTATTTTATTGCAATTTACTGAAGATATTTGCAATTTACTGTTGTATTTTGCAATTTACTGAAATTCTTTCAAACTCATCAGAATATTGCAATTTACGGCAATTACTATTTTATTGCAATTATTTGCAATTTACCGAAGATGATATTTGCAATTTACTGTTGTATTTTGTAATTTACTGAAATGACTATCTTATGGTAATTCTGTGCAATTTTCTGAAGGCATTTGCAATTTACCGTTGTTTTTTGCAATTTACTGCCATTATTTAATTTTTTTCAAAATTTTGTAATTTACTGCAATTACTATTTTATTGCAATAATTTGCAATTTACCGAAGATATTTGCAATTTACTGTTATGTTTTGCAATTTATTGCCATTCTTTAAAATTCATTAGAATGTAGCAATTTACTGCAATTAATATTTTATTGCATGTCTATGCAATTTACTGAAGGCATTTGCAATTTACTGTTGTTTTTTTTTGCAATTTACTGCAATTCATTAAATTTTTTCAGAATTTTGCAATTTACTGTTGGTTTTTGCAATTTACTGCAATTCTTTAAAATTTATCATAATTTTGCAATTTACTGAAACTGCTAATTTATTGCAGCACTGTGCAATTTACCTAAGATATTTGCAATTTACTGTTGTTTTTATTGCAATTTCTTATAATTCTGTATTGTTTATTGCAATAATTGCAATAATCTACTGAAAATGTTTATAATAGACAGCAACTTTTAAAACTGTTGGCATTTTGCAATTTACTGAAATTCTTAGCAATTTACTGTGTTTTTTGCAATATATTGCAATTGTTTGAAATTTTCTACAATTTGTGCAATTTTCTACAATTTTTTTTTACTTCTACAATTTAAATTTTTTCCAAAAATATTTTTTTTTTATTTCAATGTTTTGTCAGAAATGATGTATACTATTTTATTATTTTAAAGTTGATAAAATTTGATTTGAAATTTTATCAAAACTAAATTTTTTTCAAAAATTTCAAAATTTCTACATTCGTATTTTTAATCTTTTCGTTTAATTTTTTTTTTTGATATCACATATAGCGGAAAAGTACCATGTTACCAACCAATATTTATTGATATTTTTAAAGACAGTATATAAAAAAAATATATATCGAAACCCATGTCAAAAACCAATATCCGATAACATGAATTATGGAAAAAAATTCCTCCTATATCCAACTTGAACTGGATATTCCCTCATTTTTTTTCTGTCTTACTATCCTTCAAAACTGTCTATATATTATTTGTATTCATGAAGGTATATAACAACTACGAATAATATTTCATTCAATTTATTTAAAAAAAAAAATCACATTTAATTAATTTTACTGAATTAGTTACAATTTACTTATATTTCTGCAATTTACTTTAAATTTCTATATTAGTTGTAATTTACTTATATCTTTTGCAATACGTTGCAATTTACTGTGCAATTTACCGAAAAGATTTGCAATTTACTGTTGTGTTTTGCAATTTACTGCCATATTTTAAAATTCATCAGAATTCAGCAATTTACTGCAATTACTATTTTATTGCAAGTCTATGCAATTCACTGAAGGAATTTGCAGTTTACTGCTGTTTTTTGCAATTTACTGCCAATCATTAAATCGTATTTAATTGATTTTACTGAATTAGTTGCAATTTGCAGTAAGTTGCAACTTACTTATATTTTTGCAATTTACTGAATTAGTTGCAATTTACTGAATTAGTTTCAATTAACTTATATCTTTTGCAATAAGTTGCAATTTACTTATATTTCTGCAATTTACTTTAAATTTCTAAATTAGTTGTAATTTACTTACTGTACAATTTACCGAAGATATTTGCAATTTACTGTTGTGTTTTTCAATTTACTGCCATTTTTTTCAAATTCATCAGAATTCAGCAATTTACTGCAATTACTATTTTAGTTTGTGCAATTTACTGAAGGCATTTGCAATTTATTGCTGTTTTTTTGTAATTTACTGTCATTCATTAAATTTTTTTCAGAATTCTGCAATTTACTGTTGTTTTTTGCAATTTACTGCCATTTTATAAAATTTATCAGAATTTAGCAATTTACTGCAATTACTATTTTAGTTTGTGCAATTTACTGAAGGCATTTGCAATTTATTGCTGTTTTTTTGTAATTTACTGTCATTCATTAAATTTTTTTCAGAATTCTGCAATTTACTGTTGTTTTTTGCAATTTACTGCCATTTTATAAAATTTATCAGAATTTAGCAATTTACTGCAATTACAATTTTATTGCAAGTCTGTACAATTTACTGAAGGCATTTGCAATTTACTGCTGTTTTTTGCAACTTACTGCCATTCATTAAATTTTTTTCAGAATTTTGCAATTTACTGTTGTTTTTTGCAATTTACTGCCATTTTTTAAAATTCAGTTATTTTAATTTATGATGTTCTTTACAATGTATTGCAATGTATTTCAATTGTTTATAATTGCAATTGTTTGCAAGTTAGTGCAACCCTGTATTATTTCATATATTTTTGCAATTTACTGAATCAGTTGCAATTTACTGAATTAGTTGCAATTAACTTATATCTTTTGCAATAATTTGCAATTTACCTATTTTTTTGTAATAAGTCACAATTTGTTTTTTTTTATAAGTTGCAAATTACTTATCAATTTACTAAATTAGTTGCAACTTACTTAATCTTTTGCAATAATTTGCAATTTACTTATTTTTTTGTAATAAGTTGCAATTTACTTATATTTCTGCACTTAAAATTTTGCAATAAGTTGCAATTTACTGATAATTTTTGCAATAAGTTGCAATTTACTTACTTTTTTGTAATAAGTTGCAATTTACTGAATTAGTTGCAATTTACTGAATTAGTTTCATTTAACTTATATCTTTTGCAATAAGTTGCAAATTAACTTATATTTTTGAAATTTACTGAATTTGTTGCAATTAACTTATATCTTTTGCAATAAGTTGCAAATTACTGATAATTTTTGCAATAAGTTGCAATTTACTTACTTTTTTGTAATAAGTTGCAATTTACTGAATTAGTTGCAATTTACTGAATTAGTTTCATTTAACTTATATCTTTTGCAATAAGTTGCAAATTAACTTATATTTTTGAAATTTACTGAATTTGTTGCAATTAACTTATATCTTTTGCAATAAGTTGCAAATTACTGATAATTTTTGCAATAATCTGCAATTTACTGATAATTTTTACAATAAGTTACAATTTACTTATATATTTTGCAATAATTTGCAATTTACTTATTTTTTTGTAATAAGTTGCAATTTACTTATATTTCTGCAATTTACTTGAAATTTCCAAATTAGTTGTAATTTGCTTATATTTTAGCAATCTATTTGAAAAAAATCAACCCCCGTAGACAAATAACTAAATAAAAAAATAATTTATATATCAACAACCTAAACTGGATGCCAATTAAAATTCATATAAAGCAAATATATATACATACACGTAATATTTACCTTAGATTAATGGTCCGTGATGCTTAAAAGGGTCGTTTTGTCAATATTTGAAATCTTTTCGTATTTATATTTCGACCTTGTACGCAAATATTTCAGGAATTATTTCAGGAATAATTTCCCAGCATCAAGTTTGACCATCTTTGTTTTTCTAATGAAAATAAAATGTAAATTTTTTACGTACAATTAAAACAGTTAATTGCAATGTATTTTTTTTAATAAGTTGCAATTTACTTTTGTTTTTTGCAATTGACTACAATTCTTTATAAATCTTGCAATTTACTGAAAATACTAATTTATTGCAACTCTTTGCAATTTACTGCAATTCTTTATAATTCGTTAAAATTTTCGATATTTATTTACAATTTACTGAAATTACTATTTTATTGCAATTTAGTAACTTTGTTTGCAATTTACTGTAGTTCGCTGCAATTTACTCTAATTCTGTATAATTCATTATATTTATATTTAATTTCAATTTACTGAAAAAACAATTTATAGCAATTCTCTACAATTTAAAATTAAAGTTATTTGCAATTTACTGTTTTTCTCTGCAATTTACTACAATTCTCTATAATTCGTTATATTTAATTGCAATTTACTGAAAATACTATTTTATTGCAATCTTTTCCAATTTAGCGAAGTTATTTGCAATTTACTGCTGTTCTCTGCAATTTACTGCAATTCTTTATAATTCATTATAATTCTTTATATTTAATTGTAATTTACTAAAACTACTAATTTATTTGCAATTTACTGAACTTATTTGCAATTTACTGCAATTATTTATAATTCTTTATAATTAATTGCAATTTACTGCAATTACTATTTAATTGCAATTATTGGCAATATTTTTATTATATTTTTGCAATAAATCTCCATTTACTTTTATTTTCATTACTTAAAAGTATATTTTCTGAAAATTAAGTTATGTTTACTCATATTTTTGCAATTTACTTATCAATTTACTGAATTAGTTGCAACTTACTTAATCTTTTGCAATAATTTGCAATTTACTTATTTTTTTGTAATAAGTTGCAATTTACTTATATTTCTGCAATTTACTTAAAATTTTGCAATAAGTTGCAATTTACTGATAATTTTTGCAATAAGTTGCAATTTACTGATTTTTTTGTAATAATTTGCAATTTACTTACTTTTTTGTAATAAGTTGCAATTTACTGAATTAGTTGCAATTTACTTATATCTTTTCCAACAAGCTGCAATTTACTTTTCTTTTTTGCAATGAATTGAAGGTAACTTATATTTGTGCAATTTACTTGATTTGTCTGGTATTATTTGCAATTTACTTATATTTTCTTGCAAGAAGTTGCAATTTTCTTACGTTTTGGAATAAGTTGCAATTAACTAATATTATTTGCAAGAAGTTGCAATTTATGTTAATTAATTGCAATTGACGTCAATTTTTTAGAATTAGTTAGATTTTACTTTTATTTTCTTGCAATAACTTGCAATTTTCTTATGTTTTGCAATAAGTTGCAATTTACTAATATTATTTGCAAGAAGTTGCAATTTATGTTAATTAATTGCGATTGAGTTAAATTTTTTAGAATTAGTTGGAATTTATATTTTCTTGCAATAACTTGCAATTTTGTTATGTTTTGCAATAAATTGCAATTTACTAATATCTTTTGTAAGAAGTTACAATTTATGTTAATTAATTGCAATTGATTTAAATTTTTTAGAATTAGTGGGAATTTATATTTTCTTGCAATAACTTGCAATTTTCTTATGTTTTGCAATAAGTTGCAATTTACTTATATTTTTTTCAATAAGCTGCAATTTACTTTCCTTTTTTGAAATTTATTGAAAATAACTTATAATTGTGCAATTTACTTGATTTGTTTGGAATTATTTGCAATTAACTCATATTTTTTGCAACAAGTTGCAACTTACTCTTTTTTTTTCGCAAGTTGCAATTTACTTTAATTAATTGCAATTGACTTAATTTTTTTAGAATTAGTTGAAATTTGCTTATATTTTCTTGCAAGAACTTGCAATTTAGTAATATGTTTTTCAATATTTTGCAATTTACTTATATGTTTTGCAATAAGTTACAATTTAATTATATTTTTTTCAATAAGTTACAATTTACTTTAAGTTTCTTTATTTAAAACGTATATTTTCGGCAGGTAATTGCAATTTACTTATATTTCCTGAAATTAATTGCAATTTACTTGAATTTGTTTGAAATAGTTGCAATTTACTTATATTTTCTTGCAGTATGTTGCAATTTACTTATATTTTGGCAGTAAGTTACAATTTACTCATAAATTTTTGCAATAACTTGCAATTTACTCAGTTTCTTTATTTAAAACGTATATTTTCGGAAGTTAATTGCAATTTACTTATATTTTCTGAAATTAATTGCAATTTATTTATATTTCCTGAAATTAATTGCAATTTACTTGAATTTGTTTGAAATAGTTGCAATTAACTTATATTTTCTTGCAAAAAGTTGCAATTTACTTATATTTTTGCAGTAAGTTGCAATTTATTTATATTTTCTTGCAATGACATCCAATTTATATTTTTTGCAATAAGTTGCAATTTACTTATATTTTGGCAGTAAGTTACAATTTACTTATAAATTTTTGCAATAACTTGCAATTTACTTTCAGTTTCTTTATTTAAAACGTATATTTTCTGCAGTTAATTGCAATTTACTTAAATTTTCTAAATTAATCGAAATTAAATTATAATTGTGCAATTTACTTGATTTTTCTAGAATTATTTGCAATTTACTTATCCTTCTTTGGAATAAGTAGCAATTTACTTATATTTTCTTGCAATTTACTTAAATTTTCTTTTAAGAAGTTGCAATTTACTTAAATTTTTTCTAATAAGCTGCAATTTAATTTTCTCTTTTGCAATATGTTTCAATTTACCTAAATTTTTGCAATTTACTTCAATTTTCAAAATTGGTTGCAGTTTACTTTTAATTTTTGCGCGATAAACTACAATTTACATATATTTTTTAGAGTAAGTTGCAATTTACTTATATTTTTGCAATTTACTTGAATTTTCTGAATTAGTTGTAATTTACTTATATATTTTGCAATAAGTTGCAAATTTTCTTTTTGCAATAAGTTGCAATTTACTTTTAGTTTCTTCGTTTAAAAGTAGCGTATATTTTTTTAAGTTTTAAGTTTTAAGTGAAATCAACTTATATTTGTCCAATTTACTTCAATTTTTTGGAATTATTTGCAATATTTCTTGCAATAAGTTGCAATTTACTTATATTTTTTGAGTAAGTTGCACTTTAGTTATATTTTTGCAATTTACTTATATTCTTTGCAATAAGTTAGAATTTACTAATATTTTTGCAATTTGTTGCAAATAAGCTTCAATTTATTTTTCTTGTTTGCAATACGTTGCAATTTACTTAAATTTTCTAAATTAATTGAAATTAACTTATATTCGTATAATTTACTTCAATTTTCTGGAAATATTTGCAATTTACTCATATTTTTTGCAATAAGTTGCAATTTACTGATATTTTTTTTGCCAAAAGTTGAAATTTACTTTCGGTTCCTTTATTTTAAAATACGTATGTTTTATACTTATATTATCTAAAATTTATTGAAATTAACTTACTTACGTAAATTTTGTGCAGTTAATTGCAATTTACTTGAACTTTCTGGAATTAGTTGCAATTTACTCATATTTATTGCAATTTATTTTAAGTTTCTTTATTTAAAACGAATATTTTTGGAAGTTAATTGCAGTTTTCTGAAATTATATGCAATTTACTTGAATTTTTTTGAAATAGTTGAAATTTACTTATATTTTCTAGCAGTAAGTTGCAATTTACTCAGTTTCTTTATTTAAAACGTATATTTTTGGAAGGTAATTGCAATTTATATTTTCTGAAATTAATTGCAATTTACTTGAATTTGTTTGCAATAGTTGCAATTTACTTATATTTTCTTGCAATAACTTGCAATTTACTCAGTTTCTTTATTTAAAACGTATATTTTCGGATATTAATTGAAATTTATTTATATTTCCTGAAATTAATTGCAATTTACTTGAATTTGTTTGAAATAGTTGCAATTAACTTATATTTTCTTGCAATAAGTTGCAATTTACTTATAATTTTGCAGTAAGTTGCAACTTACCTATATTTTTTGCAATAACTTGCAATTTACTTTCAGTTTTTTCTTTTAAAACGTATATTTTTGGAAGGTTATTGCAATTTACTTATATTTTTTAAAATCAATTGCAATTTACTTGAATTTGTTTGAAATAGTTGCAATTAACTTATATTTTCTTGCAATAAGTTGAAATTTACTTATAATTTTGCAGTAACTTGCAATTTACTTTCAGTTTCTTCATTTAAAACGTATACTTATATTTTCTTGCAAAAAGTTGCAATTTACTTATATTTTTTGCAATAAGTTGCAATTACTTTATTTAATTGCAATTGACTTACATTTTTTAAATTAATTGGGATTTGCTTATATTTTTTATTTTTTGCAATTTACTTATATATATGCAATTTACTTGAATTTTCTGGAATTACTTGCAATATACTTTTATTTTCTCCATAATATTTTTTTTTGTATAATTTTTTTTTATCGTAAAAAAGTGTATTTCAATTTGCTACATTTTAGCAATTAGAACCGTTCACGTCGTTTTGTTCGCTTGTCTTCGTAAACCAAATTAAAACTCATTTTCGAAATTAAAAAGTTTTTTGCGTATTCACTTATCTGGTTGCCCGCAGATTGGAAAGTTACGCTTTATAACGAAGCCATTGGGATTGTTTTAATTTCAATTTTAATTTTAATTTTAATATCTTGACGACAGTTTAGAGATCCGAACAGGGTCGGATTTTGTAGTCGAAAATGATTTTTTTTTTTTGTTTTTTATTTTGGAAAAATTTTTATAACTTATTTACAGTTTTGTACAATTTATTGCAATTCAATGCAATATTATTTTGCAATTTACTTATGACTCCAATTTATTGCAATTTACTGCAAATTAGTACAATTTACTGGTCTTTATTGAAATTTACAGTAATTTAGTCCCTTTTTCTAGTATTTTTTAAATTTCCTACAATTTGCTACAATTTATTGCATTCTATTGCAATTTTCTGTAACTTTTCCAATTTACAGCAATTTAACGTAATTTATTGCAATTTACTGTAATTTATTGCAATTTACTATAATTTGTTGTAATTTACTGTAATGTGTTACAATTTATTGCAATTTACCGCAACTTATATTAATTCACCGTATTTCTTCTAATTTCTTGCAGTTTATTGCAGTTAACTGTATTTTATTACAATTTACTATAGTTTATTGCAATTTGCTGAAATTTATTGCTAATTGTTGCAATTTACTATAATTTGTCTCAAATTACCGCAACTTATATTAATTTATTGCGATTTCTTGCATTTTATTGCAATTTACTGTAATTTATTACAATTTGCTGCAATCTTTGTAATTTACTGAAATTTATAAAAATTGGTTGCAATTTACTCAATTTTATTGCAATTTACTCAATTTTATTGCAATTTACTGCAACTAACTGCATTTTATTAAATTTACTGAAATTCATTGCAATTTACTGTAATTTGTTGCTAATAAAATCTTTTGTAATTTAGTTAAATTTATTGCAATTTGTTGCAATTTACTACAATTTATTACAATTACTCAATTTTATTGCAATTTACTGCAACTAACCGCATTTTATTAAAATTACTAAAATTCATTGCAATTTACTGCAATTTGTTGCTAATGTAATTTACTGCAATTTCTTGCAATTTACTGTAATTAATTGCAATTTGTTGCAATTTACTACAATGTATTACAATTTACTCAATTTTACTGCAATTTACTGCTATTAACCGCATTTTATTAAAATTACTAAAATTCATTGCAATTTACTGCAATTTGTTGCTAATGTAATTTACTCCATTTTTTGCAATTTACTGCAATTTCTTGCAATTTACTGTAATTAATTGCAATTTGTTGCAATTTACTACAATTTATTACAATTTACTCAATTTTATTGCAATTTACTGCTATTAACCGCATTTTATTAAAATTACTAAAATTCATTGCAATTTACTGTAATTTGTTGCTAATGTAATTTACTGCAATTTTTTGCAATTTACTGCAATTTCTTGCAATTTACTGTAATTAATTGCAATTTGTTGCAATTTACTACAATTTATTACAATTTACTCAATTTTATTGCAATTTACTGCTATTAACCGCATTTTATTAAAATTACTAAAATTCATTGCAATTTACTGCAATTTGTTGCTAATGTAATTTACTGCAATTTTTTGCAATTTACTGCAATTTCTTGCAATTTACTGTAATTAATTGCAATTTGTTGCAATTTACTACAATTTATTACAATTTACTCAATTTTATTGCAATTTACTGCTATTAACCGCATTTTATTAAAATTACTAAAATTCATTGCAATTTACTGTAATTTGTTGCTAATGTAATTTACTGCAATTTTTTGCAATTTACTGCAATTTCTTGCAATTTACTGTAATTAATTGCAATTTGTTGCAATTTACTACAATTTATTACAATTTACTCAATTTTATTGCAATTTACTGCTATTAACCACATTTTATTAAAATTACTAAAATTCATTGCAATTTACTGCAATTTGTTGCTAATGTAATTTACTGCAATTTTTTGCAATTTACTGCAATTTCTTGCAATTTACTGTAATTAATTGCAATTTGTTGCAATTTACTACAATTTATTACAATTTACTCAATTTTATTGCAATTTACTGCTATTAACCGCATTTTATTAAAATTACTAAAATTCATTGCAATTTACTGTAATTTGTTGCTAATGTAATTTACTGCAATTTTTTGCAATTTACTGCAATTTCTTGCAATTTACTGTAATTAATTGCAATTTGTTGCAATTTACTACAATTTATTACAATTTACTCAATTTTATTGCAATTTACTGCTATTAACCACATTTTATTAAAATTACTAAAATTCATTGCAATTTACTGCAATTTGTTGCTAATGTAATTTACTGCAATTTTTTTGCAATTTACTGCAATTTCTTGCAATTTACTGTAATTAATTGCAATTTGTTGCAATTTACTACAATTTATTACAATTTACTCAATTTTATTGCAATTTACTGCTATTAACCGCATTTTATTAAAATTACTAAAATTCATTGCAATTTACTGTAATTTGTTGCTAATGTAATTTACTGCAATTTTTTGCAATTTACTGCAATTTCTTGCAATTTACTGTAATTAATTGCAATTTGTTGCAATTTACTACAATTTATTACAATTTACTCAATTTTATTGCAATTTACTGCTATTAACCACATTTTATTAAAATTACTAAAATTCATTGCAATTTACTGCAATTTGTTGCTAATGTAATTTACTGCAATTTTTTGCAATTTACTGCAATTTCTTGCAATTTACTGTAATTAATTGCAATTTGTTGCAATTTACTACAATTTATTACAATTTACTCAATTTTATTGCAATTTACTGCTATTAACCGCATTTTATTAAAATTACTAAAATTCATTGCAATTTACTGTAATTTGTTGCTAATGTAATTTACTGCAATTTTTTGCAATTTACTGCAATTTCTTGCAATTTACTGTAATTAATTGCAATTTGTTGCAATTTACTACAATTTATTACAATTTACTCAATTTTATTGCAATTTACTGCTATTAACCGCATTTTATTAAAATTACTAAAATTCATTGCAATTTACTGCAATTTGTTGCTAATGTAATTTACTGCAATTTTTTGCAATTTACTGCAATTTCTTGCAATTTACTGTAATTAATTGCAATTTGTTGCAATTTACTACAATTTATTACAATTTACTCAATTTTATTGCAATTTACTGCTATTAACCGCATTTTATTAAAATTACTAAAATTCATTGCAATTTACTGCAATTTCTTGCAATTTACTGTAGTTTATTGCAATTTGTTGCTATCTACTACAATTAAAATTACAACTAACAATATTATTACGTAATAGACTGAAAATTTTTGCAATTTACTGCATTTATTTTTAATCTTTGGTTGTTTTGAACTTTTCTACAATTTACTGCAAATAGTGCAATTTACTACAATTTACTGCAAAATGCGATAATTTACTGCAGCTTGAATGTGATTAACAAAATTATTGCATTCTACAGTCATTTATTTCAATTTTCTGAAGTTATTATAGTTTACTGAAAATAATGCAATTTACTGCAATGAGTGTCATTTTTACTGCAAACGCTGTAAGTTATTTCAAATAACTGCAAATATTGCAGTTTACTGCAAATATAATTTACTGTAGATAGTGCAATTTACTGCAAATAATGCAATTCCTTGCAAGTTAATACAATAAACTGCAAATATTGCAATTTACTGCAAATAATGCAATTCCCTGAAAGTTACTTCTATTTACTGTAAATATTGCAGCTTATTGCAATTGTAATTTACTTTAGATAATGTAATTAACTGCAAATATTGCAATTTACTGCAAATTATTACAATTTACTGCAATGTAATGTATTCTATTGTAATTTACTGCCATTTACTATACTTTATCGCCTTTTTACTACAATTTACTGCAAATAATGCAATTCCCTGCAAATCACTACAATTTACTGAAAATAGTGCAATTTATTGCAAGTTTTGCAATTTACTCTAATATGGATTATTTGTTACAAATAGCACAATTTACTATAATTTAATTCAAATAATGCAATTTACTACAAATTGCAATTTACTTCAATTGTATTGCAATCTAATACAATTTACTGCCATTTGTAGCAACTTACTGTAATGTATAATCTTTTTACTGCAATTTACTGTAATTTGTTAAAATGTAATGCAATTTACTATAATTTATTACAATTTATATAATACAATTTTTTAGTATTTCATTTTAGTGTAATGTATTGAAATTGACTGCAAATTATTGCAATCTATGGCAATTTGTGGCAATTTACTGTAATTTATTAATTTTTACCGCAGTGTACTGTAATTTATTGCAATTTCCCTAATTTATTACAATTTACTATAATTGAATACAATTTACATTAATTTATTGCATTTTTCAAGTATTTCTTTAGCTTCGTACAATTTACTCCAATTTATTGCAATTTGCTGCAATCTATTACAATTTACTCCAATTTATTGCAAGTTATTACAATTTATTGTAATTTGAAGGTAATTTACTTTAATTTATGGCAACAAACTTCTATTGCAATTTAATACAATAATTTTAATTTTTTTGAAGTTTATTGCAAATAGTGCAATTTACTTCAAATAATCCAACTCACTGCAAATTATACAATTTACTGCAAAATGTTAAATTCATTACAATTTACTGCAATTTATTGCAATTTACAGTCATTTATTGCCATTTTCAAGTAATTTTTTCGGACAATTTTCTACAATTTACTACAAAATATTCAATTCATTACAATTTACTGATATTTATTGCAATTTACTAAAATTTATAGCAATTTAATGAAATTTATTGCAATTTACTGTAATTTATTGCAATTTACTGTAATTTATTGTCTTTTTCTAGTATTTTTCTAAGTTTCCTACAATTTTATACAATTTACTGCGAAATATTCAATTCATTACAATTTACTGCAATTTATTGCAATTTTCTGTAATTTGTTGCAATTTGCTGCAATCTTTTGTAATTTACTGCAATTTATTGCAATTTGTTACAATTTACTACAGTTTATTGGAATTTATTACAATTTTCTGCAATGTATTGAAATTTAATGTATTTTACTCAATTTCATTGCAATTTACTGTAATTTTCTACAATTTATTGTAATTTACTGAATTTTACGGCAATTTACTGCAATTTATTGTAACCTGTTTCAATTTACTGCAACTTATATTCATTTAGAGCAATTTCTTGTAATTTATTGTAATTTACTGCAATTTATTGCAATTTACTGCAATTTATTGCAGTTTTCTGCAATATTTTGTAATTAACTGAAATTTATTGCAATTTGTTGCTTACTACAATTTTTTGCAATTTACTCAATTTTATTGCAATTTACTGCAACTAACTGCATTTTGTTATAGTTTACTGCAATTTATTGCGTTTACCGAAATTTATTGCAATTCACTATAATTTGTTGCAACGAACTTCTATTACAATTCATTAAAATAATGTGGAATTTTTTGATCTTTATTGAAAATAGTGCAATTTACTGCAAATAGTGTAATTTACTTCTAAGTACTACAATTTACTGTAGTTTGAGTACAATTTGCTTCAATTCATTGGATTTTATCATAACTAACTATAACTAACTATATTTACTGCAATGTTATGCAATTTTTTGCAATTTACTGCAACCTACTGAAATTTTACTGCAAACATTGCAATTTACTACAATTACTTCAATTTACTGAAAATTACTACAATTTACTGTAGTTTGAGGGCAATTTACTTCAGTTCCTTGCATTTTGCAGCAATTAACTACAATTTCAACGTTACGCAATTTACTGCAATCTAGTGAAATTTTACTGTAATTTTGAGCAATTTTTTTGCAATTTACTGCAATAGCTGTATTTTATTACAATTTACTGCAGTTTATTGCAATTGACTGAAATTTACTGCAATTTATTATAATTTGCTGCAATGTTGGTAATTTACTGAAATTTATTGAAATTTATTGCAATTTAGTACAATTTCTTGTAGTTTACTCAATTTTATTGCAATTTACTGCAACTAACTGCATTTTATTAAATTCATTGCAATTTACTATAATTTGTTGCTAATGTAATTTACTGCACTTTCTTACAATTTATTGCAATTTCTTCCAATTTACTGTGATTTATTGCAATTTGCTGAAATCTATTGTAATTTAGTGAAATTTATTGCAATATGTTGCAATTTACTACAGTTTACTGAATTTTATTTCAATTTACTGCAACTAACTGCATTTTATTAAAGTTACTGAAATTCATTGCAATTTATTGTAATTTGTTTCTAATGTAATATACTGCAATTTCTTGCAATTTTTTGCAGTTTACTGCAATTTATTGAAATTTGTTGCAATTTACTCCAATTTATTGCAATTTACAGGAATTTATTGTAATTTACAGTAATTTAATGTAATTTTCTCGTTTGTCTTTTAGTCTCCTGAAATTTATTGCAATTTGCTGCAATCTATTACAATTTACTGTAATTTATTGTTTTAATTTACTGCAACAAACTTCTATTGCAATTTAATAATGGTAAATTTTTGGAAGATTATTGCAAATAGTGCAATTTACTTCCAATTAATTCAAATTACTACAAAGAGTGTAATTTACTGCAAAATTTTGCAATTAATACCGAACTACTACAATTTATTACAAATATTGCAATTCACTGCGAATTCTACAATTTATTACAAAATATTCAATTTATTCCAATTTACTGCAAATTATTACAATTAACTGTAAATAGTGTAATTTACTGCAGATAATCTAATTCACTGGAAATTTCTACAATTGACTGCAAATAGTTCAATTTATTGCAATTTAGTTCAAATTATTGCAATTTGCTGCAATTTATTGCAATTTTCTACAATTTGTTGCAATTTACAGTAATTTAATGCCTTTTTCTAGTAATTTTTTAAGATTCCTACAATTTGCTGCAATTTATAGCAATTTACTCCAATTTTCTACAATATATTGCAATTTACGGCATTTTACAGCAATTTACTACAATTTATTGTAATTTGTTGCAATTTATTGCAGCTTATCTTAATATACTGCAATTTTTTGTAATTTCTTGCAATTTACTCCAATTTATTTCAATTTGTTGCCATTTACTGCATTTAATTGCAGTTTGCTGCCATCTTTTGTAATTTACTGAAATTTATTGCAATTTACTGCTCCCAATTGCATTTTATTATAATTTACTGTAATTTCTTGCAATTTACTGTAATTTATTACAATTTACTGCAATTTGAAGGTAACTTCATTTTACTGCAACGAACTTCTATTACTCTTTATTACAATAACGTATAATTTTTTGTACTTTATTGCAAATATTGCAATTTACTTCCTGGTATTATAATTTACTGTAAATAATGCAATTTATTGCAAATAATCCAATTCACTGCAAATTTCTACAATTTACTGCAAATTGTTCAATTTACTGCTAATAGAGCAATTTACTGCACACATTACAATTTACTGCTGATAGTGCAATTTACTGAAAGTTACCACAATTTACTGTAGTTTGAGTGCAATTTACTTCAATTCCTTACATTTTGCTGCAATTAACTACAATTGCAATTTACTGCAACGTTTTGCATTTTTTTGCAATTTATTTCTACATTTCTACAATTTACTGTAAATAGTTGCATTTTACTGTAACTAACTACAACTTTTTACTGCAATGTTGTGAAATTTTTGGAAATTTACTGCAACCTTGAAATTTTACTGTAAAAATTGCAATTTACTGCAATTACTTCAATTTACTGAAAATTATTACATTTTACTGTAGTTTGAGGATAATTTAATACTATTTTGCCGTAATTAACTACAATTGCAATTTACTGCAATGTTGTGCAATTTTTTGAATTACTGAAGATTGGAGAAATTTTACTGCAATGTTGCGCAATTTATTGCAATTTACTGCAATTTAGTGAAATTTTACTGCAATGTTGCGCAATTTATTGCAATTTACTGCAATTTAGTGAAATTTTACTGCAATGTTGCGCAATTTATTGCAATTTACTGCAATTTAGTGAAATTTTACTGCAATGTTGCGCAATTTATTGCAATTTACTGCAATTTAGTGAAATTTTACTGCAATGTTGCGCAATTTATTTAAATTTACTGCAACATAGTGAAATTTTAGTGCAATCTCGGGAAATTTTTTTCAATTTACTACAAATAAGTGAAATTTTACTGCAATGTTGCACAATTTACTGCAACAAAGTGAAATTTTACTGCAATGTTGACCAATTTTTTGCAATTTACTGCATATTAGTGAAATTTTACTGCAATCTTGCGCAATCTTTTGCAATTTACTGCAACATAGTAAAATGTTACTGCAATGTTGCTCAATTTTTTGCAATTTATTGCAATATAGTGAAATTTTACTGCAATCTTGCGCAATCTTTTGCAATTAACTGCAACATAGTGAAATTTTACTGCAATGTTGCTCAATTTTTTCAATTTACTGCAATATAGTGAAATTTTACTGCAATCTTGCGCAATCTTTTGCAATTAACTGCAACATAGTGAAATTTTACTGCAATGTTGCTCAATTTTTTCGATTTACTGCAACATAGTGAAATTTTACTGCAATATTGCGCAATCTTTTGCAATTTACTGCAACATAGTAAAATGTTACAGCAATGTTGCTCAATTTTTTCGATTTACTGCAACATAGTGAAAATTTATTGCAATGTTCCGCAATTGTTTGCAATTTACTGCAACAAAGTGAAATTTTACTGCAATGTTGCACAATTTACTGCAACAAAGTGAAATTTTACTGCAATGTTGACCAATTTTTTGCAATTTACTGCATATTAGTGAAATTTTACTGCAATCTTGCGCAATCTTTTGCAATTAACTGCAACATAATAAAATTTTACTGCAATCTTGAGCAATCTTTTGCAATTTACTGCAACATAGTAAAATTTTACTGCAATGTTGCTCAATTTTTTCAATTTACTGCAATATAGTGAAATTTTACTGCAATGTTGCTCAATTTTTTGCAATTTATTGCAATATAGTGAAATTTTACTGCAATCTTGCGCAATCTTTTGCAATTAACTGCAACATAGTGAAATTTTACTGCAATGTTGTTCAATTTTTTCAATTCACTGCAATATAGTGAAATTTTACATCAATTTTGCTCAATTTTTTCAATTTACTGCAATATAGTGAAATTTTACTGCAATGTTGCTCAATTTTTTCGATTTACTGCAACATAGTGAAATTTTACTGCAATCTTGAGCAATCTTTTGCAATTTACTGCAACATAGTGAAATTTTACTGCAATGTTGCTCAATTTTTTCGATTTACTGCAACATAGTGAAATTTTACTGCAATCTTGAGCAATCTTTTGCAATTTACTGCAACATAGTAAAATTTTACTGCAATGTTGCTCAATTTTTTCAATTTACTGCAATATAGTGAAATTTTACTGCAATATTGCGCAATCTTTTGCAATTTACTGCAACATAGTAAAATTTTACTGCAATGTTGCTCAATTTTTTCAATTTACTGAAATATAGTGAAATTTTACTGCAATCTTGCGCAATCTTTTGCAATTAACTGCAACATAGTAAAATGTTACTGCAATGTTGCTCAATTTTTTCAATTTACTGCAATATAGTGAAATTTTACTGCAATATTGCGCAATCTTTTGCAATTTACTGCAACATAGTAAAATTTTACTGCAATTTTGCTCAATTTTTTCAATTTACTGCAATATAGTGAAATTTTACTGCAATCTTGCGCAATCTTTTGCAATTAACTGCAACATAGTAAAATTTTACAGCAATGTTGCTCAATTTTTCAATTTACTGCAATAAAGTGAAATTTTACTGCAATCTTGAGCAATCTTTTGCAATTTACTGCAACATAGTGAAATTTTACTGCAATGTTGCTCAATTTTTTCAATTTACTGCAATAAGTGAAATTTTACTGCAATCTTGCGCAATCTTTTGCAATTTACTGCAACATAGTAAAATTTTACAGCAATGTTGCTCAATTTTTCAATTTACTGCAATATAGTGAAATTTTACAGCAATGTTGCTCAATTTTTTTTATTTACTGCAATAAAGTGAAATTTTACTGCAATGTTGCGCAATTTATTGCAATTTACTGCAACTTAGAGACATTTTACTTCAAAACTGCGCAATTTTTTGCAATTTACTGCAGATTAGGAAATTTTACTGCAATGTTGTGCAATTTATTGCAATTTACCGCAACATAGTTAAATTTTACTGCAATATTGCGCAATTTTTTGCAATTTACTGCAACATAGTTAAATTTTACTGCAAACATTGCAAATCTACTCAAAAATTACTACAATGTATGGCACTGTAATTATTTCATATTTTTCTGCAATTACTCTTTATTACATAAAAATAAATCTTTTGCGGCGTATCTAATTGATTTCTCAAACAAAAACAAAAAAACTAAACTTCTTTTATCGATTTTTTTTTTTCTTTATTCCCGTCACTTGTATAGCCGAAAACTAAAAGGAATAAAATCCCGGTGAGAAGATAAAAGCGCTACCCAGCCGAAACTGATAAAAAATACAAAGTTTCAATAATAGCAACAGAAAAGCCGCCGAAAGAAGCCAATAACAAAACTCTCGAGATGCTTTAATTTCTCGAGTCAATATTTGAAGAAGAATTGCGACCTGCATTCGCAATGAGATTGCTTTTGTTTTTTCTTTAACGAAAAAAAAAAAAAAACCTTTTTTATACAGGGAGATATTTAAATCTTAATTATTTACAGGAATCGATCCAATCATAATGAAATATTATTCATACGGATTAGCTACACTTTATGGTTATTTTCTTCCTTGGAACATAGCACTAGGTTATAAATGGATAAAATTAGATGAATACGGCGTGACGCCTCCAAATGCTTTCATCGGTGGACAAGAAGCTGATGAATTTTTATACGTATCGAAAGTTTATTTCGATTTCGGCGTTCGCGACGGTGTTTTTCCTGGAAAACTAAAAAGTAAGTACGAACTGGCAACCTCGCATCGATCGTAAATCAATTGAAACGATAATTTTGTTTTGTTTTCGTAATTTTCCATAACTTTTTTAATTTTCTTTTATTTTTGCAATTTACTGTTATTTTGTTGCTTTAATTTTTTGCAATTTACTGATACCTTTGCAATTTACTTTTTAACACTTTACTCGTATTTTTTCAATTTACTTTAATTTTACGCTAGGTAATATAATTCTTTGCAATTTACTGATGCTCTTTAAAATTTACTCTAATTTTATGCACGATAATATAATTCTGTGCAATTTACTTTTCTGTTTTTTGCAATTTACTCCTATTTTTGGTAATTTAATAAAATTATGTGCAATTTACCGAAGTTCTTTGCAATTTACTGAACTTCAATGCAATTTACTGAAATTCTTTGCATTTTACTGTGACTCTTTGCAATTTACTCTTATTTTTGCTATTGCACTTATTTTTTGCACTTTAATCTTATTGTATGCAAAGAACTGTAAATCTTTTCATTTATTGTATTTTACTCTTATTTTTTGTAATTTACTGAAATTATTTGCAATTTACTGAAATTCTATGAAATTTACTCAATTCTTTACAATTTACTGAAATTCTATTAAATTTACTGAAATTCTTTGCAATTTACTGAAGTTCTTTGCTATTTACTGAAATTCTTTGCAATTTACTGAAATTCTTTGCATTTTACTGATACTTTGCAATTTACTCTTATTCTTTACAATTTACTGAAATTATTTGCAATTTACTGAAATTCTATTAAATTTACTGAAATTCTTTGCAATTTACTGAAGTTCTTTGCTATTTACTGAAATTCTTTGCAATTTACTGAAATTCTTTGCATTTTACTGATACTTTGCAATTTACTCTTATTCTTTACAATTTACTGAAATTATTTGCAATTTACTGAAATTCAATGAAATTTACTGAAATTCTTTGCAATTTACTGAAGTTCTCTGCAATTTACTGAAATTATTTGCAATTTACTGAAATTCTATGAAATTTACTCAATTCTTTACAATTTACTGAAATTCTATTAAATTTACTGAAATTCTTTGCAATTTACTGAAGTTCTTTGCTATTTACTGAAATTCTTTGCAATTTACTGAAATTCTTTGCATTTTACTGATACTTTGCAATTTACTCTTATTCTTTACAATTTACTGAAATTATTTGCAATTTACTGAAATTCTATGAAATTTACTGAAATTCTTTGCAATTTACTGAAGTTCTCTGCAATTTACTGAAATTATTTGCAATTTACTGAAATTCTATGAAATTTACTGAAATTCTTTGCAATTTACTGAAGTTCTTTGCAATTTACTGAAGTTCTTTGCAATTTACTGAAATTCTATGAAATTTACTGAAATTCTTTGCAATTTACTGAAGTTCTTTGCAATTTACTGAAATTCTTTACAATTTACTGAAATTCTTGGCAATTTATTGAAATTCTATGCATTTTACTGATACTTTGCAATTTACTCTTATTCTTTGCAATTTACTGAAATTCTATGAAATTCATTGAAATTCTTTGCAATTTACTTAAGTTCTTTGCAATTTACTGAAATTCTTTGAAATTTACTGAATTTCTATGAAATTTACTGAAATTCTTTTAAGTTTACTAAAATTCTTTGCAATTTACTGAAATTCTTTACAATTTACTGAAATTCTTGGCAATTTATTGAAATTCTATGCATTTTACTGATACTTTGCAATTTACTCTTATTCTTTGCAATTTACTGAAATTCTATGAAATTCATTGAAATTCTTTGCAATTTACTTAAGTTCTTTGCAATTTACTGAAGTTCTTTGCAATTTACTGAAATTCTTTACAATTTACTGAAATTCTTGGCAATTTATTGAAATTCTATGCATTTTACTGATACTTTGCAATTTACTCTTATTCTTTGCAATTTACTGAAATTCTATGAAATTCATTGAAATTCTTTGCAATTTACTTAAGTTCTTTGCAATTTACTGAAATTCTTTGCAAGTTACTGAAATTCTTTGCAATTTACTGAAATTCTTTACAATTTACTGAAATTCTTGGCAATTTATTGAAATTCTATGCATTTTACTGATACTTTGCAATTTACTCTTATTCTTTGCAATTTACTGAAATTCTATGAAATTCATTGAAATTCTTTGCAATTTACTTAAGTTCTTTGCAATTTACTGAAATTCTTTGCAAGTTACTGAAATTCTTTGCAATTTACTGAAATTCTTTACAATTTACTGAAATTCTTGGCAATTTATTGAAATTCTATGCATTTTACTGATACTTTGCAATTTACTCTTATTCTTTGCAATTTACTGAAATTCTATGAAATTCATTGAAATTCTTTGCAATTTACTTAAGTTCTTTGCAATTTACTGAAATTCTTTGCAAGTTACTGAAATTCTTTGAAATTTACTGAATTTCTATGAAATTTACTGAAATTCTTTTAAGTTTACTAAAATTCTTTGCAATTTACTGAAATTCTTTACAATTTACTGAAATTCTTGGCAATTTATTGAAATTCTATGCATTTTACTGATACTTTGCAATTTACTCTTATTCTTTGCAATTTACTGAAATTCTATGAAATTCATTGAAATTCTTTGCAATTTACTTAAGTTCTTTGCAATTTACTGAAATTCTTTGAAATTTACTGAATTTCTATGAAATTTACTGAAATTCTTTTAAGTTTACTAAAATTCTTTGCAATTTACTGAAATTCTTTACAATTTACTGAAATTCTTGGCAATTTATTGAAATTCTATGCATTTTACTGATACTTTGCAATTTACTCTTATTCTTTGCAATTTACTGAAATTCTATGAAATTCATTGAAATTCTTTGCAATTTACTTAAGTTCTTTGCAATTTACTGAAATTCTTTGCAAGTTACTGAAATTCTTTGAAATTTACTGAATTTCTATGAAATTTACTGAAATTCTTTTAAGTTTACTAAAATTCTTTGCAATTTACTGAAATTCTTTACAATTTACTGAAATTCTTGGCAATTTATTGAAATTCTATGCATTTTACTGATACTTTGCAATTTACTCTTATTCTTTGCAATTTACTGAAATTCATTGAAATTCTTTGCAATTAACCGAAGTACTTTGAAATTTACTAAAATTCTTTACAATTTACTATGACTCTTTGCAATTTACTCTTATTTTTGGAATTGTACTTTTATTTGTTGCAGTTCTACTTTTATTTTTTGCACTTTACTTTTATTTTTGGAATATACCATAATTCTTTGTAATTTACTTTTCATTTTTTTAAAATTTTCTCTTATTTTATATATAATATAATTTTTTACAATTTACTGAGAGTCTTTGCAATTTACTATTATTTTAAGCAATATATTATAATTAGTTGCACAATTTTTTCCAATTTACTACAACCGTGCTCAATTTAGTGCAACTCGTTGCAATTTCTTTTTGCAATTAACTCTTCTTTTTTTAAATTTACTCTTATGTTTGCAATTGACTGCAACTCTTTAGAATTTACTGCTGGCATCTGCAATTTACTGCAACTCTGCAATTAACTCTTACATTTTTATTTTTGAAAATTACTCAACCTAAACAGTAAGCACGAACTGACAACGTTGCAGTGCAGGAATCATTTGCTCTTGCTTTTGCAATTTACTCATTTTTTTTCAATTTATACTTATTTTTTCAATTTATTTCTATTTTATGCAGGGTAATATAATTCTTTGCAATTTACTGAGACTCTTAACAATTTACTCTTATTTTAGCAATATACAATAATTCATAGTAATTTACTTTTATTTTTTGTAATTTACTCTTATTTAGCAATTTACTTTTCAATTTATTGCAACTCTTTGCAATTTACTGCAATACTGTAACAAATCTTAAACCAATAAAAACGGTAATTTTGTTTTAGACAACCAATGTTACATCTCGTATTACGGAAAAGAATATTCCTCCGGATATGGATGTCAAGTATTAGTCGATTTTAAAGGTTATTGGGTGAATATTTCGCGACATTTTCCTAAAAAACCCGTCATAGGAGGCAGAGACGAAGAATACGACAATTTGTACATAGGCAGAGCGAGAATTAATAACGATCTCGTTATAGGAAAAGTACAATTAGAATTCGATTTTATGACTTATAAACGAAGAATGTCCAAAACTGCTGTACTCTATATTCCTTATGGTGGACAAGAAATTGAAGTTAGAAAAGATTTCGAAGTATTAGCCAGAAGCGTTTATTAGAATTATTTTAGTTTGTTAATTATTCAAATAGAGATTATTTTATTTTAATAAAACAAAAAGATATTATGTTTTTGCAATTTACTCTTATTCTTGCAATTTACTCTTATTTTTGCAATTTACTTTAATGGTCTTGCAAGGTACTTTAATTATTTACAAATTACTGCAATTCATGTACTTTATTGCAATTCTTTGCAATTTACTGCAATTCGGTGCAATTTACTTTTATTTTTGCAATTTACCATTATTTTTTGCAATGTACTATTGTAATTTACTAGTTTTTTTATAGTTTGCTCAATTTTTTTAATTTTCCACTAATTTTTTGCAATTTACTGCGAGCCTTTGCAATTTACTCTTATTCTTGCAATTTACCCTTATTTTTGCAATTTACTTTAATAGTCTTGCAAGGTACTTTAATTATTTACAAATTACTGCAATTCATGTACTTTATTGCAATTCTTTGCAATTTACTGCAATTCGGTGCAATTTACTTTTATTTTTGCAATTTACTCTTATTTTTTGCAATTTACTGCAACTCATTGCAATTTAGTAATTTTTTTATAGTTTGCTTAATTTTTTTTCAATTTACAATAATTCTTTGCAATTTACTGCGAACCTTTGCAATTTACTCTTATTTTTTGCAATTTACCCTTATAGTTTGCAATGTACCCCAATTATTTGCAATTTACTGCAACTGGGTGTAATTTACTTTTAATTTTGCAATTTACCCTTATTTTTTGCAATATACTATTATCCTTTGCAATTTACATCAACTCGGTGCAATTTACTAGTTTTTTACAGTTTGCTCAATTTTTTGTTCCAATTTACAATAGTTCTTTGCAATTTACAGCGAATATTTGCAATTTACTATTATTTTTTGCAATTTACGATTATAGTTTGCAATTTATTCTAATTATTTGCAATTTACTGCAATTAATTGAAATTTTTAATAAATTCTTTTTCTTTTTGCAATTCTGTGCAATTTACTGCAACTCGGTGAAATTTACTTTTAATTTTGCAATTTACCGTTATTTTTTTACAATGTCCTATTATCCTTTGTAATTTACTACGACTCATTGCAATTTATTTGTTATTTACAGTTTGTCCTTTTTTTTCAGTTACAATTCTTCTTTGCAATTTACAGCGAATATTTGCAATTTACTATTATTTTTTGCAATTTACGATTATAGTTTGCAATGTATTCTAATTATTTGCAATTTACTGGAATTAATTGAAATTTTTAACAAATCCTTTACCTTTTTGCAATTCTGTGCAATTTACTGCAACTCGGTGCAATTTACTTTTAATTTTGCAATTTACCGTTATTTTTTTACAATGTCCTATTATCCTTTGTAATTTACTACGACTCATTGCAATTTATTTGTTTTTTACAGTTTGTCCATTTTTTTTCATTTACATTTCTTCTTTGCAATTTACAGCGAATCTTTGCAATTTACTCAATTAATTGTTATTTATCACAAATCCATTTACTTTCTGCAATTCTTTGCAATTTACTCTTATTTTTTCCAATGTACTGCAATTTATTGCAATTATTTACTATTGATCACAAATTCTTGTAATTTACTGCAATTCTTTGCAATTTACTGTAATTGTGCAATATACTGATTATTGATTATAATATACTATAATCGTTTGCAATTTACTGCTACTATTTGGAATTAACTACTATTTTTTGTAAGACACTCTAATTATGATTTATCACAAATTTTTGTACTTAATGAAATTATTTGCAATAATTGCAATATTTTGCAATACATTGCAATTTAGTCTTATTTTTGCAATTTACTCTTATTTTATGCAATGTACTACACTTTACTGCTACTCTTTGCACTTTACTGTAATTTTTAGAATTTCCCTTATTTTTTTGCAATGCACTCTTATTATTAACAATTTACTGCAATTATTTTTAAGTTATTGATTAGTTGCAATAATTTTATGTGGCTTTGACATTTTTTTGCAAATCGCAGTCGATTATTTTAACTATAATATTTTGGAATATACTGGAATTTATTTAAGTTTTACTATAATTATTGCAATCTATAGCAATTTATTGCAATTTAATGCATTGTATGAAAGTTTTACTGAAGCTATTGTAAATTACGGTAAATAGTGGATTATATTGCAATAATTGCCATTTACTTTAAATACTGTAATTTCCTGTAAAATTATTAAAATTTACTGCACCTAGTGCAATTTACTGCAAATAGTGTCAATTACTGCAAGTAGTGCAATTTACTGTAATTACTACAATTTACTACAATTTATTACAATTTATTAAAAATTACTACAATTTACTTCAATTTGCTACAATTTACTACAATTTGCTACGATTTATTAATATTTACTACAATTTACTTCAATTTGCTACAATTTACTACAATTTGCTACGATTTATTAATATTTACTACAATTTACTACTATTTGCTACAATTTACTACAATTTACTACAATTTAATACAATTTACTACAATTTACTACAATTTACTGCAAATTACTACAATTTACTACAATTTACTGCAAATTACTACAATTTACCACAATTTATTGCAGATTGTGCAATTTACTACAATTTACTACAAACTACTACAAATTTCTACAAAATACTAGAAATTACTACAATTTACTGTAAGTTACTACGATTTATTGAAATTTACTGCAATTTACTACATGTTACTGCAGATAGTGCAATTTACTACAATTTAGTACAAATTACTACAAATTTCTACAAATTACTACAAATTAGTACAAATGACTATAATTTACTACAAATAGTGCAGTTTACTACAATTTACTGCAATTTACTGTAATTTACTAGAATTTACTGCAATTTACTACAACTTACTACAATTTATTACAATTTACTGGAATTTACTGGAATTTACTACAATTTACTAAAATTTGCTACAATTCACTAAAATTTACTACAATTTACTACAATTTACTACAATTGACTACAATTTACTACAATTTACTACAATTTGCTACAATTTACAATTTACTGCAAATTACTACAATTTAATGCAAATTACTACAATTTACTACAAATTAATTCAAATTTATACAAATTACTACAAATTAGTACAAATGACTGCAAATTACTATAATTTACTGCAAATAGTGCAATTTCCAACAAATCATGCAATTTACTACAATTTACTGCAAACTCCAATTTACTACAATTTACAAGAATTTACAAGAATTTACAAGAATTTACAAGAATTTACAAGAATTTACAAGAATTTACAAGAATTTACAAGAATTTACAAGAATTTACAAGAATTTACAAGAATTTACAAGAATTTACAAGAATTTACAAGAATTTACAAGAATTTACAAGAATTTACAAGAATTTACAAGAATTTACAAGAATTTACAAGAATTTACAAGAATTTACAAGAATTTACAAGAATTTACAAGAATTTACAAGAATTTACAAGAATTTACAAGAATTTACAAGAATTTACAAGAATTTACAAGAATTTACAAGAATTTACAAGAATTTACAAGAATTTACAAGAATTTACAAGAATTTACAAGAATTTACAAGAATTTACAAGAATTTACTACAATTTACTACAATTTAGTACAAATGACTACAAATTACTAGAAATTACTAGAAATTACTACAATATACTGTAAGTTACTACAATTTATTGCAATTTACTACAATTTACTACAATTTACTACAATTTACTACAATTTACTACAATTTACTACAATTTACTACAATTTACTACAATTTACTACAATTTACTACAATTTACTGCCATTTACTACAATTTACCACAATTTACTACAATTCACTGCAATTTACCAAAATTTACTAGAATTTATTATAATTTACTACAATTAATTACAATTTATTAAAAATTACTAAAATTTACTTCAATTTGCTACAATTTATTAAAATTTACTACAATTTACAACAATTCACAAAAATTTACTAAAATTTACTACAAATTAATATAATTTAATGCAATTCATTGCAATTATTGATTATTTTCTTGCAATAATTTTATTTATCCTTTACAATTTTTTTACAATTTACTTCAACGCTTAGCAATTTACTGTAATTTCATTTCTCTACATTTTTTCTGTAGTTAATTGTAATTAATTCATATTTCTGCAAATTTGGTTACTACTTTCAGTAATTCCTTGCAATTTATTCTAATTAATTATAATTGCAATTTACTGCAAATAGTGTAATATATTATTGCAATTTGCACGACTCTCCATTAAAAAAAAATTAACCGTTTTTTAGTGTAATATAATTCAGTGCAGTTATTGCAAATTAGCACAAAAAAAATTATTTTACTCTAATGCAGTTTATGGCAATTAACTGCAATATTAAATAAATTATTTTAATTGTATAATAGAAATAATAAAGAAAACTGTATTTTGACAGTAATGATTTAATACTTTAGTTTGACAATAGAAGAAACCTGTAATATTGGCAAAATAATAGTTTAACTTTTCGTCGATAGATACCAGCACTTACTATTAAACTGTGTTTGACCTTTAGTTAATTCACTAAATCCTTTATAGATGGCGATCAAGTGAAGTTAGACGAATATTATATACTTTTATAAAGAAACCTGTAATATCGTTATTAATATAGTTTAACTTTACGCCGATAGATACCAGGACTTTCTAGAAAACTCTGTTTGACGTTTAGTTAGTTTATAGACTTCTGGATAGATGGCGTAAGTAAAATTACACTTTTCCTATGTTTGAGACATTTAGTTAATTTTATTACTTGTTCATAGATGGCGATAGTGCTGGAATAACGAATATTTCGCGGTACAAAAAGTGAGGTTATATTATTTAGTAAACAAAAATGTGGTATAAACTTTTATGTAATAAAAGTGAATTACAATTATTAGGGACTCTAAATGGTGGTCAAAGTTTTAGGTAAATATTAATAATTAATATATAAAGTTTAATTAATAATTATTGATATTTAGATGGAAAAAACACGATGATAAATGGATAGGAGTATTTTCTGATAAATTATGGATATTAAAACAAGAAGAAACTTTTATTTGTTATCAAGTATTTGAAAAAGGATTAAAAAAAGATGAACAGTATTATAATAATAAATTAAAAGATTATTTCCGGTTAGATTTAAATTTAACTAAATATTATAAAGAATGGTCAAATTGTGATAAATATTTTAAAGATGCAGCTAAACAATTTTACGGGATAAGAATTTTAAAACAGGATATTATAGAAAATATATTCTCGTTTATTTGTTCTTCAAATAATAATATAACAAGGTAAAAATTATTTATTAATATTAAATATTTTATTAAAATTATTATATTTAAGAATTACTAGTATGGTAGAAAAATTAGCTCAATTTTACGGAGAAATAATATGCGAATATAATGGAGAAACTTATTATAGTTTTCCGAAAGTTTCCGTATTAGCCGAACAGTCTGTTGAAGAAAAATTAAAATCGAATGGTTTTGGGTATCGTTCGAAATATATTAGCAAATCTGCTCAATTTATTGTTAAAGAAGGAGATGAAAAATGGTTAAATGATTTAAAAAATATGAAATACGAAGATGCTAAAAAAAGTTTGATTATGTTAACTGGAATCGGAGCAAAGGTAAGTTATTATTGGTTAAATAATATAATAATTGAAATACTAACTTTATATTTTTGGTGTAATATAATTTTCTTAGTTTTGGGACATTTTTTCGTTGATAATTTGGTCTTTTATCACTTTTATTTTCTTTCCTGGTTTGGTAAAATTGTATATTTAGAATCGTGAAATTTTGAGGTTAGGTTAATAAAATTTGACGTCTATAAATTTGTGTCTAGCTTACCGGCAACGGTTATCTATTAATTTGTATTTATAGATTTATTAAGCCTTATTATTGTTAATAACTCACGTTTTGGGTTTTTTTTTTGTAAATTTGATATTTTTTCATTTTTAGTTGCTTTATATGTTATTTAAATTATTTTAAATAAAATATTTCGGAAAATTTTGAGGTTGGGTTAACAAAATTTGACATCTTAAATTTGCGTCTAGCTTACCGGCACCGGTTATCTATCAATTTATATTTAGAGATTTATTATACCTTATTATTTTTAATAAGTCACGTTTTCCTTTGTTTTTTTTTTGTGAATTTAATTTTTGTTCTTATTTGGTTGCTTTATATGTTGTTAATTACATTATTTTAAAAATTTTCGTAAAATTTTGAGGTCGAGATGAAATTTGTGTCTAGGCTACCGGCACCGGTTATTTATCAATTTGTATTGAGAGATTTATTATACCTTATTATTTTTAATAAGTCACGTTTTCCTGTGATTGATTTTTTTTTTGTAAATTTCATTTTTGTTCTTATTTATTTTCTTTATATGTTGTTAATTACATTATTTTAAATAAAATATTTCAGAAAATTTTGAGGTTGGGTTAACAAAATTTGACGTCTATAAATTTGCGTCTATATTACCGGCACCGGTTATTTATCAATTTGTATTTAGAGATTTATTATACCTTATTATTTTTAATAAGTCACGTTTTCCTGTGTTTTTTTTTTTTGAAAATTTGATTTTTGTTCTAATTTAGTTTCTTTTTATGTTGTTAATTACATTATTTTAAATAAAATATTTCGTAAAATTTTGAGGTTGGGTTACAAAATTTGACGTCTATAAATTTGTGTCTAGCTTACCGGCACCGGTTATCTATTAATTTGTATTTATAGATTTATTATGCCTTATTATTGTTAATAACTCACGTTTTGGGTTTTTTTTTGGAAATTTGATATTTTTTCATTATTAGTTGCTTTATATGTTATTTAAATTATTTTAAATTAAATATTTCGGAAAATTTTGAGGTTGGGTTAACAAAATTTGACTTCTATAAATTTGCGTCTAGCTTACCGGCACCGGTTATCTATCAATTTTTTAGAGATTTATTATACCTTATTATTTTTAATCAGTCACGTTTTGTGTTTTTTTTTTTTGTAAATTTGATATGTTTTCATATTTAGTTGCTTTATATCTTTTAATTACATTTTAAATTAAATATTCCGTAAAATTTTGAGTATGGTTAACAAAATTTGTGTCTAGCTTACCGGCACCGGTTATCTATCAATTTGTATTTTTACGTTTTTTTTTTGGAAATTTGATTTTTGTTTGTATTTAATTGGTTTACATATTGTTAATTAAATTATTTTATATAAAATTTTTCGTAATATTTTGAGGTTGGGTTAAAATTTGTGTCTAGCTTACCGACATCGGTTATTTATCGATTTGTATTTAGAGATTTTTTTTTTTTAATTTAAATTTACTGCTTCAACCACAGATGGTTATTAGCATTGTGTTGTATATTACATTTATTATTGTTCACACTTATTTTCTAGATGTTATTTATTAGTTGAGAATCAATTAAAAAGTTTATTATATTATGATTATCATGGTTGTTTTGGAGGATTGCTTTTAGATTGTCTTCTAGGTGATATCTATTTCGTTCTATCGTGCAGAGAGGGCATTCTAGTAAAATGTGTCCAATGGTAACTGCACAGTCACACGCGTAACATACTGGTTCCTGTTTCCCGCACAGTAGGTGTTGGTGAGTTAAAAGTGTATGACCTATGCGCAGTCGCGATAGGATCACTTGGTTTCGGCGTTTGGCTGGCACTGATTTCCAAGGTAGCACTGATTTTTTCACTAACGCTAATTTAGAATTGGACAGATTCCATTCTGACTGCCACGCACTGTGCACTAAACGTTTCAGGTACGGTTTTAAGTCCAGATGGATCGTTTCCTCGATGGTTGTAGCTTCAGGGCTTGAGATTGCTGCTTTTGCGAGTGCGTCGGCTTTTTCGTTCCCACATATTCCTATGTGTGATGGCACCCATAGGAACTCTAAGTAAGTACCTTTTTGTTGAATGTCGTGCAATTCCTTTTTTAAAAGAGAAGTTTCGATCAGGTGAAATAAAAGCTGCTCCTGTTCCGATATCTGATTTGGATGCATCAGTATAAATATGAATAAAATCTGAATAGAGCGACATGGCTTCGAGAAAACTGGCCTTTAAACATTTATTGTTAATGTCTGACTTTTTGTGTACCGCTAGAGTAGTGTTAAACTTCGGAAGAGGTACTGTCCAGGAAGGTAGGTTATTATTTCCGGGATTAATGAAGGTGTTTTGAATATTGGCTCAATCTGTGGTAAAAAGGAAGACTGATTCTTTTTCTCGTATTGTATAGGTCTGTAAATCTATGAGCGAAGACATAATGATGTACGGGGTTTTCTGGGTTAGGTAGTATAGTAGCTGCAAAAGCTAAAGTGAGATATTTTCTGCGAAGTCTCAATGGTGGTTCCCCGGCTTCGACATACAGGCTTTCTCTGGGGCTAGTATAAAAAGCTCCTAGGGCGATTCTGATTCCACTGTTATGTATTATGTCTAATTGGTCTAGCGCTTTTTTCCCTGCAGAGTTATAAACAATGCTACCATAATCAATTTTAGATCTGATTAATGTTCTGTATAAGTTCATTAAAGTGTTGTAATCAGCTCCCCAGGATCTATGAACTACTGATTTCATTATGTTTAATCCTGATTGGCACTTTAACCGAAGAGATTAGATGTGAGGCTCCCACGAGAGTTTTTGGTCTAAAACCATACCAAGGAATCTGATGTTGTCTTCGTATCTAATTGGTTGGCCATAGAGCATAAACGGAGGTTAATGGTTTTAAATATTTTTTTGAAAATATAATTGCCTTGGTTTTTGTTGTCGAAAACCGTAAGCCACTTTGTTGAGATCATGTTTCGATGTTATTTAGAGCTTGTTGGAGAAGGTAATGTATTCTATTGATGTTTTTCCCACTAATAAAAAAGACAAGATCATCAGCATATAGTCTTGCCGTCACTGGGTTTTTTTTTTTTTTTTTTTTTTTTTTTTTTTTTTTTTTTCCAAGTTTATTGGCTTTGGCAGAGACCAATTAGCCAGACCATTGTTTGATATATTTATGCTCTACAGTTTATCAAATTGCAAATGCAGTTTAGTTTTTTTTTTATGCTCTACGGTTTTTTACAGTATTGAATGATTTTATTGATGGCTATTAGAAAAAGGATTACACTTAAATTAGAGCCTTGTGGAATACCATTTACTTGTTCTCTTAGAGTTGATAATGTTCCATCAACTCGGACTTGGAATACACGCCGATTAAGGAAATTCTGGATGAATTTGGCAATGTTACCATTAATCGACCATTGTTGCAAAGTTTTTAGAACGTCATACCGCCAAACCGTATCATATGCTTTACTTATGTCGAAGAATATAGCTATGCATGTTTGTTGAGATGCGAATGCTTCATTTATCTCTGACTCTATTTCTATTAGGTTGTCTAGGGTTGATCTTTGTTTACGGAAGCCGCTTTGTTGAGGTATAAATAATTTTTGTTGTTCCAAGAACCACATTAATCTATTGCTTATCATTTTTTCAAGAATTTTACACGTTGCACAGGTAAGGGAAATGGGTCTGTAGGAATCGGAAATGGATTTTGGTTTACCTTGTTTATGGATAGGGATAATAATAGATGAACACCAGATTTCAGGAAATTCATGTTTGAGCCATACAGAATTGTATAATTTAAGGAGTGATTCCTTTGCTATTAACGGAAGTTTTTTAATGAAAATGACGGGTATGTCGTCTGGCAAAGGGGTTGAATTTTTTGTGTCTTCTAGAGTGGTTTCTAGTTCGTTCATGTTGAGTGGGACATTTAATGGTGAGTTATCATTATTTTCAAATTGAATGTGGTTGCATTCTTCATTAGCTTTTCTTCTTTGAACGTCATTTATTAGATATTCGTTGCTTGAAGATTGTTGAAAATGGTTAGCTAAATTATCGGCAATATCTTTTTTTGTTGAGTGAACAACATCATTATCTTCAATATAATTAATTGAACTGTATGCATTTTTTCCTGACAGTTTTCTGACCATTTTCCATACTGTACTAGCAGGGGTAGACGTATTTAAGTCGGATACGAACTTTTTCCATGATTCTAGTTTGCTTCGTTTTAATATATATCTAGCATTTAGAGATTTATTATACATTATTATTTTTAATTAGTCACGTTTTCCTGTGGTTTTTTGTAACTTTGATTTTTGTTCTTATTTCTTTGCTTTATATGTTTTGTTAATCACATTATTTTGGATAAAATATTTCGTAAACTTTTGTGGTTTGGTTAACAAAATTTGACGTCGACAAATTTGTGTCTAGCTTACCGGCACCGGTTATCTATCAATTTTTATTTCGGGATTTTATTATACTTTATTATTTTCAATAAATCACGTTTTGTGTTTTTTTTTTGTAAATTTGATATTTTTTCATATTTAGTTGCTTTATATGTTGTTAATTACATTATTTTAAATAAAATATTTCCAAAGATTTTGAGTCGAAGGTTAAAATTTGTGTCTAGCTTACCGACACCGGTTATGTATCAATTATTTGTATTTAGAGATTTATTATACCTCATTGTTTTTAATAAGTTACGTTTTCCTGTGGTTTTTTTTTTCTAAATTTGATTTTTGTTCTTATTTAGTTGCTTTATATGTTGTTAATTACATTTTTCTACAAGCGTGCGGAAAGTTGTACTTTTCCTCACTGATTTTATAAATGCTAAAATGATTAAAAATTAATTCTTGCTTGGTTACTATGATTACTTTCAGCCTAATGTTTTTTTTATTAAGAAGCATTAAGAAAATTTTTGTTTAATGACAAAAAAATATTTTTGGCGCTTGTATAGAAAATATTGTTTCCTAACACTTGCGTAAAGTATCTTTTCCCCAACTGCAATTGCGTGCGGAAAGTATAACTTTACGCACTTGTTAGGAAAATAACTATATTTAAAATAAAATATTTCGTAAAATTTTAAGGTTGGGTTCAAATTTGTGTCTAGCTGACCGGCACCGGTTATGTATCAATTTGTATTGAGAGATTTATTATACCTTATTATTTTTAATAAGTCACGTTTTCCTCAATTTTTTTTAAATTTGATTTTTGTTATTTAATTGCTTTATATGTTGTTAATTATATTATTTTCAATAAAATATTTCTTAAAATTTTGAGGTTAGGTTAACAAAATTTGAAGTTTATAAATTTGTGTCTACCATATCGGCACCGGTAACCTATCAATTGACAAAACTTTATTATGTTATTTTTAATAAGTCACTTTGTTCTTATTTTTTCTTTTAAATGTATCCTTTGTTCTTATTTATTTGCTTTATATATTAATTAAATTATTTTAAATAAAATATTTCGTAAAATTTTGAGGTTAGTGTAATGTATTGAGATATAATAGTTGAGTTCGGCTTGAACAATTTGGAGCGTTAGGAGTAGAGTGTGAGTATGTGAGCTGAGTTCAGCTTCGTTACTCTTTTCAATCGTTTTACCCCACTCTTGATTTATCCGTTCGGGTACTGACAAAAATTCGGTTTAGACGTTACTCCAAATACTCATATACTGTAATCCTAACGCTCCAAATTCTACAAACCGAATTTTTATCACTACTCGAACGGATAGATCAAGAGCGGAGTAAAACGAGTGTAAAGACTAACCAAGCCGAACTCACCTCTAGATTCATGTTTATATAATTTTGGTAATTAATGCATGACTCCATCAGTGGCCTGGGGAGAATAAATTCAGTCGATTTCGGGGTAGCGACAGTAAAAGATAAAATAATGTTTTATTTCTAAAAAAACAAAAAAAAAACAGAAAATTTGACATCTATAAATTTATGTCTAGCATACCGTCACCGGTAATTTATTAATTAACATTTATTGTATATTGTTTTTAATAATTCACGTTATCCTTGTTTTTTTCTTGTAAATTAGTCTTCTGTTCTTATTTATTTGCTTTAAATTATTTTAAATAAATTAAAATTTTGACGTTAATGTATGGCTTATAAAAATTTGACCAATGTTTATCTAGCGTACCGGCACCAGTAACTTATAAATTGATTATTTACACCTTTATTATTATAATTATAACACAGGACATGTTTCCGTCTTAATTTTTTGTTGAAAATTTGATTTATGAATTAATTGAATTGTTTTAAATAAAAATATACAAAATTCCGATGTTAGGTTAACAAAATTTGACGTTTCATAAATTTTGTGTCTAGTATACCGTCACCGGTTACTTATCAATTGATATTTAGAGCTTTATTATTAATAATTTAGATTATCCATGATTTTTTCTTGTACTTTTGTTCTTATTTATATTATAGATTTTTAATTGAATTATTTTATTAAATAACGTAAAATTTCTAGGTCAACAAAATTTGACGTTTTATAAATGTTTGTTTAACGTACCGGCACCGGTAACCTATAAATTGATTATATACAGCTTTATTATTATAATAATTATAACACGTCTCTCTTTTTTCTTGAAAAATTTGATTTTTCTTATCAATTTGTTCGGTTTCGTTGATAATTTGGTCATCTAGTCACTTTTATTTGCCTTATTTGGTAAAATTGAATAAGTGAAAAATTTGAGGTTAGATAAGTAAAATTTGACGTCTCTTAATTTGTGTCTGTTTAACCGTCACCGGTAACCTATCGATGAATATTTATTATACATTATTTTTAATAATAATTAAAACTTTGGTTTATGGATTGGTAAAATTACATTAAAAGTTTGTGTCTAACGTACCGGTATCGGTAATTTGCATTTAATATCGTAAATATTACAATTTTTTTTACGTTTCTAGGTAGCTGATTGTATATGTCTGATGTCTTTAGGCCATCTTCAGGCGTTACCGGTCGATACTCACGTTTATCAAATAGCTAAAAGATTGTACTTACCAAAGTTACCGAATAATAAAACGGTTACGGAAAAAGTTTATAACGAAATCGGAGATTATTTTAGGAAATTATATGGACCTCTAGCCGGATGGGCGCATACAGTAAGTAATTATTTTATTAAATATCATCGGATTCTTTTTAATTTGACGTATTAGTAGAAGTCGAAAAAATGACAGGTTGTATGACACTTAGTGTTGCCAATTTCTAGAAAATTTATTTTTATTACTGTAACTGTCAACAAATAAAGAATGATTAAATACAATATTGCCATATGATAATTAAATTCTTGTATTTTGATAAATTGAACATAACTTTATTTTACCAATTTAACTGTCAATGTAAAAATAAAACAAATAAAAAATGACATTAAGTGTTGCCAAATTGTAAAAAATTTCCTGTTTTTTTTTTAAATTGATTACTTTGAAAATATCTAAAAAATTTATGACACTTTCAATGACACGCTGCGTTGCCAAATACAAAAAAAATCCTAATTTTGAGAAATTGATCGTGATACTAACATGCAGTGTTGCCAAATTTCATGTTTTAGTAGGAAAATGTTTGGATCTTTTTGTAACCAAATATTAACTCGTCTTTCAGGCAATGTTGCCAAATACAAGAAAAATTCATGTTTTATTTATTTTCTTAGTGTAACTATAAATACTGACTTGTACGGCACGCAGTGTTGCCAAATATACGAAAAATTAATGTTTTAATTCTTTTTTAGTGTAACTATAAATATTGACTTTTGTAGCGCGCTGTGTTGCCAAATATACGAAAAATTAATGTTTTAATTCTTTTTTTAGTATAACTTTAAAAACTGACTTGTACGGCACGCAGTGTTGTCAAATACAAGAAAAAAATCATGTTTTACTTCTTTTTTTAGTGTAACTATAAATATTGATTTTTGTAGCACGCTGTGTTGCCAAATATACGAAAAATTAATGTTTTAATTCTTTTTTTAGTATAACTTTAAATACTGACTTCTACGGCACGCAGTGTTGCCAAATATAAGAAAAAAATCAAGTTTTACTTCTTTTTTTAGTGTAACTATAAATATTGACTTTTGTAGCACGCTGTGTTGCCAAATATACAAAAAATTAATGTTTTAATTCTTTTTTTAGTAGAACTTTAAATACGGACTTGTACGGCACGCAGTGTTGCCAAATATAAGAAAAAAATCAAGTTTTACTCCTTTTTTTAGTGTAACTATAAATATTGACTTTTGTAGCACGCTGTGTTGCCAAATATCCGAAAAATTAATGTTTTAATTATTTTTTTAGTATAACTTTAAATACTGACTTGTACGGCACGCAGTGTTGCCAAATACAAAAAAAAATCATGTTTTATTTCTTTTTTTAGTGTAACTATAAATATTGACTTTTGTAGCACGCTGTGTTGCCAAATATATGAAAAATTAATGTTTTAATACTTTTTTTAGTATAACTTTAAATACTGACTTGTACGGCACGCAGTGTTGCCAAATACAAAAAAAAATCATATTTTACTTCTTTTTTTTAGTGTAACTATAAATATTTATTTTTGTAGCACGCTGTGTTGCCAAATATACGAAAAATTAATGTTTTAATTCTTTTTTTTTAGTATAACTTTAAATACTGACTTCTACGGCACGCAGTGTTGCCAAATATAAGAAAAAAATCAAGTTTTACTTCTTTTTTTAGTGTAACTATAAATATTGACTTTTGTAGCACGCTGTGTTGCCAAATATACAAAAAATTAATGTTTTAATTCTTTTTTTAGTAGAACTTTAAATACGGACTTGTACGGCACGCAGTGTTGCCAAATATAAGAAAAAAATCAAGTTTTACTCCTTTTTTTAGTGTAACTATAAATATTGACTTTTGTAGCACGCTGTGTTGCCAAATATCCGAAAAATTAATGTTTTAATTATTTTTTTAGTATAACTTTAAATACTGACTTGTACGGCACGCAGTGTTGCCAAATACAAAAAAAAATCATGTTTTATTTCTTTTTTTAGTGTAACTATAAATATTGACTTTTGTAGCACGCTGTGTTGCCAAATATATGAAAAATTAATGTTTTAATACTTTTTTTAGTATAACTTTAAATACTGACTTGTACGGCACGCAGTGTTGCCAAATACAAAAAAAAATCATATTTTACTTCTTTTTTTTAGTGTAACTATAAATATTTATTTTTGTAGCACGCTGTGTTGCCAAATATACGAAAAATTAATGTTTTAATTCTTTTTTTAGTATAACTATAAATACTGCCCTGTACGGCACGCAGTGTTGCCAAATAGGGAAAATATTCATGTTTCACTTCTTTTTTAAGTGTAACTATATATATAGACTTGTCTGATATGCGGCGTTGCCAAATACAAGGAAATTTCATGTTTTTAGGGAGAAAAATTAATTTTTTAATGTAACCATAAAGACGGTATCTGGCACGCGGTGTTGCCAAAAATAGTTATGGGAAATTTTTTTTTTTTAATGTATTTTGTTACAGGTGCTATTTTGTGCAGATTTGAAAAAATTTCAAGGGAGTAATATTGAAGCGGAGGAAATTATGGGTGGTTCTAAGAAAAAAGTGAAAGTTGGGAAATAATTTTTTCATAAATTGTGACTCGCATTTACGTGTTTTATATATTTTTTTTTAATAATAAAAGTATTGGAAATTTTTATATTATTTTATTGATTGGATAAAAATGTATTAAAACTTATAAAATATTATTAAAGATGAGTAAAAGTTGATTAATATTTTTTTAAGTTTTTTTTATTTTTACATTTTTTAGTTTTAAACTTTTTTTACCCTTTTTTTACCTGTTTTTTCAGTAATTTTTTTATGTTTCCAACTTTTTTCCCATTATTCCTCCACCCTCTTACCCCTACTTTTTTAATAATTTCTTTTTATTCCACTTTTTCTCCTCAAAAACTTTTTCCACATCTTTCCCTTTTTTTTTGTCACTTTTTCCCTACTTTTTTTCATGCTTTTTTATGCCACCCTTTCCTCTACTATTTTCCACTTTTTCACACACATTTTTTTTACTAATTTCTTTGTGTCGAACGTTTTTTGTTCCCTTAAAACCTTTTTCCATTTCTTCCCCCATTTTGTCACTTTTCCCCTACTTTTTTATGCTATCTTTTCCCCTACTTTTTCCCAATTCTTCTCATAAATTTTTGACTAATTTTTTTTGTGTAAAATTTTTTTTCTTCCACTTTTTCTCCTTAAATCTTTTTTTTTTTCACTTCTTTTCCTATTTTTTTTCACTTTTCTCCTATTTTCTTCCACTTTTCCCTACTTTTTTTATTCCACCCATTCCCCTACTTTTTTTCACTTTTTTCCAATTTTTCACTAATTTTTTTATAATTTAAAATTTGAAACTTTTTTTTACCAATTTTTCACCTACTTTTTTTCCACTTTTCGCCCCAGCCTTTTTCCCCCTACTTTTTTAGTTTCAAACTTTTTCCCCAATTTTTTTATATATAATCATTTTTTTTTACTTCCAATTTTCTCCCTCTCCCTTTCCATTAGTACCAATTGAGTGGTAAGGGGAAAAGAAGAAAATAATTACTCAAAAAAAGTGATTTTTTTGTAACAAAGTGGAAATTTGACAGAAACTGACAATTATGAGCAAAAAAAAGAAAAAAAGTTAGAAAATTTGAAAGAAAAGAGGGGACATTTTGGAGGAAGAGGGGAAATTTGAGAAAAATAACAAAAATGAAAAAATAAAAGGTAATTTTAAGAAAAAGAATGTGGTAATTTTAGAAAAAAAACGGGGTAATTTCAGGAAAAAGTGACAAAAATTGAGCGAAAAAGAGGGGAAATTTGAGACAAAAAGTGACAGTATTTGAGAGAAAAGAGGGGAAATTTTGAAGGAAGAGGCCTTATGACGAAAAAGGGATAATTTTAGAAAAAAGGTGGTATTTTCAGAAAAGTGACAAAGTGAAAAGAGGAAAAATTTGGGACAAAAAAATTAACACCCTCATTTTTCTTAAAAATCTACTAATTTAGTAGGAAATCTACTGAAAACTTGTTTATTTGGAATAGAGGATAAGTAAAAGCAATAACAAAATAAATTGTCTCGAAGCTGGGAATCCCAAAGTCGACGCGGATATGCAACAAGTTATTTAAAATGACAAAAAATATTGAAAACTAAAAATTGCAACAAAATTATTGAAAATGGCAAAAAATTTCTAAATATGGCATTAAATTACTGAAAATAACAACAAACTATATTATAAAAAAGCAACAAATTATTCAAAATGGCAAAAATTATTGAAAATAGCAACAAATTACATAAATGGCAAAAAATTATTGAAAATAGCAACAAATTACATAAATGGCAAAAAATTATTGAAAATGGCAACAAAACTAAAAATGGCAACAAATTATAGAAAATGGTAACAAATTTCAAAAAATGGCAACATTGAAAATGAGAATATGTGGTTCAATTTATGATCTACTCTTTTGATACACCCCGTATATGGAAAATGTATACACATGTTGTTGTTGTTGAAAGGAGGGTTGGCATTGGAGAATCCGTTTGCCACAGAATGTTGGTATATTGATGGTAATTTCTACATGAGAAGAAAATGTGGTTCAGATCGGCTAAGGATTCATTGTCACATGTACAGAGGTCTGTGAGGTATGTGCAATACATATAAGCACATCACGTGCGTTGGGTTGCCTATACCAGCCGCCCATGAAGATTATACTTGACTCGCAAATAAACAGTTTAGAACGAGATCTCAAAGAGTTTACATCCATAACCTTACATGGCGCTGCGAACTAAATAATTAAAGTTATTAAAATATTAACAAAGTATAAAGGTCTCATAGCAGTTATAAAATGGACTTTAGAGGGGTACCTCCGATGTGTATGTCGGGGAACATAAGCGAAAACTGGAAATTCTGGAGGCAGAGGTTCACAACGTACCTCGTGGCCACCGAAATTTCAAAGAAATCTGAAGCAACGCAGTGTGCGTAATTATTAACCCTTATTGGAGAGGATGGAATGAGGATTTACAACACATTCTCAATTAGAACGGAAGATGAAAACAAACTGGAAATTCTACTGAATAAATTCGACCACCATTTTACACCAAAAAAAAAACATAACCTATGAGAGGCATCAATTTTTAACCGCCAAACAAAAAGATTTAGAGACAATCGAACAGTTCAGTATCCGTTTAAAAAACGTATCACTCGCATGTGAATTAGAAACACTTAGAGATAGCTTGGTCAAAGATGTATTGATTTGCGGCATAAAGTCAAATGAAATTCGTGAAAGATTGTTACAAGAAGATTTCAAAACAGTAGACGATGCTATAAAACTGGCCCAAATTATAGAAAGGACAAAAGAACAAAATGAAGTAATCTCAAATGAGGGAGAAACAGCATCATCAACCCTTAACATTGACAAAGTAAACTGGAGGCCACCAAGAGGCGATTGGAAGGACAAAGAAAAACAACGTAGTGACAACAGGAGGCAGTGTGGAAAGTGCTCTTTTAGGCATGATGCTGGAAAGTGTCCCGCATATGGTAAAACATGTGCTAAGTACAGTGGCCGAAATCATTTCGCATCAATGTGCAAAAGTAAAAATCAAAACCGGGACAGAAGAAATGTTTACAGTGTAGAAGATGATAGTGAAAGTGAATATCTTTATGTAGAAAATATAAATAGCGTATCAAATGTGGATGAGATAACATGGGTTCAGGAACTAAATATTGAAGGTAAATTAGTTAATTTCAAGCTAGATTCAGGCTCAATGGCAAATGTAATTCCAATCAATATTTTGAACAAAATGAATTTTGATATCACTAGGTTAAAAAATAGTAAGGCAACTCTTAGCTCTTATACACATAATACACTACCCATAGTGGGTGAGTGCATATTAAATTGTTCTTATAAAAATATGAAAAAAAAGTCATTATTTCATGTAATAGATTTAGAGACAGCTCCTATACTAGGACTTAAAAGCTGCATCGACTTTGAACTCATTAGGAGGGTTGATATAATAGAAAACAATAATATAGATATTGACAATTTACTTTTTGTAAATAACTTATTATTCAAGGGTCTAGGTTGTTTAGAGAAACCTTATCATATTGAATTAAAAAGTGAGGCTGAACCAGTTGTTCATCCTCCAAGAAAGGTACCTTTTGCAGTCAAAGAAAAATTTAAGGTTACTCTAGACAATCTCACGAAACAAGGAGTCATAGAAAAAGCAGAAGATGGGGCAGACTGGGTGAACGCATATGTTTTGGTTAGAAAATCTAATGGAGATCTCAGGCTTTGCCTTGACCCTAAAGATTTAAATTTAGCCATAAAAAGGCATTATTTTCAGTTACCTACCTTTGAGGAGTTAACAGAGAAACTAGCCGGTGCTAAAATATTTAGTATCCTAGATGCCACACAGGGTTTTTTGCAAATTAAACTAGATGAGGAAAGTTCGAAACTTTGTACTTTTTCTACTCCGTTTGGTAGGTATCGCTTTCTTAGAATGCCTTATGGGCTTGCTAGTGCACCTGAAGTGTACCAAGAGAGAATGGCGGAAATATTTAAGGAAATAGAGGGGGTTAGTGTCTTTATAGATGATATCTTGTTTCAGGTTCGAATGAAGAAGAACATTTTACTAGGCTTAAACAAGTACTTAATAGGGCACAAGAAAACAATATTCGTTTTAATAAAGATAAGTGCAAATTTAATTTATCAGAAGTTAAATATATGGGTTTTAAAATAACGTCTGAAGGACTTAAACCTGATGAGTCCAAAGTTGAAGCAATAACTAATATGCCATACCCTAAAAATGTGGGTGACATACAGAGATTTTTAGGCATGGTAATATACCTGGGTAAATTTGTAAATAATCTCTCAGAAATGACAGCACCACTGAGAGCATTAATAAAAAAGAACACAATTTTCGAGTGGACCGACGTTCAAAGCAAAGCTTTTAATAATCTCAAAAAGATTTTGTGTGAGACTCCGTGTTTAAAGTTTTTTGACATTGACAAGGTGACCACAATTTCTGTAGACAGCTCAAAGAATGGTATGGCTGCAGTTCTACTGCAGGAAAATATGCCCTGTGCTCATGCATCTTGTTCTTTTACAGAACCTCAAACAAGATATGCCCAAATTGAGAAAGAGCTGCTTGCAGTCTGGTTTGGCGTAAACAAATTTTCTCAATATGTATTTGGAAAAAAATTTGTGGTTGAAACAGACCACAAGCCACTGATAAGTATTATCAAAAAACCATTAAACGCATGCCCAGCCAGACTACAACGCATTCTCATTCAATTAAGAAAGTATCAGTTTGAGTTAGTATATAAACCAGGCAAAAAATTAATTTTAGCCGACACTTTGTCAAGAGCGTTTCAAAATAAAACATTCAATGAAAATATAGATATTGAACTTAATGCTCAAGTTTGCTTAGTGCAGGAAAATGTAAATGCTTCACAAAATAAAAAGAAAGAGATTTTAAATGCTACAATAAATGATCCAGTCCTAAATATATTAAAAAGTCAAATTCAGGAGGGATGGCCAACAAAATTAAACAGGTAGATGATAGACTTAAAGTATATTTTAAATATAGAGCAGAGTTGACCTTAGCGGACCAACTAAGTTTTAAAGGGCAGACTTTAGTGGTTCCGGAAAAATGCAGGGGCGAAATTTTAAATAAACTACATTACAGTCATATAGGCATCCGTAGAACTATTGCAAAAGCAAAGTTGTCATTTTTTTGGCCTCACATGACTACTCAAATAAGAGATATTATTTCAAATTGCAACATTTGCCAGACTTTTCAAAAATCACAGAGTCCTGAACCCATGATATCTCATCACATTGAAAAAATTCCTTGGTATAAAATCGGATGTGACCTATTTCATTTTGAAAACAAAATCTTTTTAATAGCTTGTGACTACTATTCAAAGTTTATCGAAGTTATAGATTTACAAAAAGATTTAACTAGTCAGAATGTAATTCAAGCACTAAAATCTATTTTTTCAAGACAAGGCATTCCTGTGGAAGTTATAACAGATAATGGGCCAGAATTTTCTAGTCATATCTTTAAACAATTTGAACAGCAATGGGAATTTACTCATATAACTAGCTCACCTAGATATTCTCAATCAAATGGATTTATTGAAAGACAAATTCAAACTGTTAAACAAACACTAAAGAAATGCCTTGCGGAAAAAAAAGATATTTATTTGGCTTTGTTAGACTTAAGAAATACTCCTATAGATGGAGAAGTAACTCCAGCAAAAATCCTGATGAACAGAGATTTAAGAGACCGATTGTCATATGTAGATAAAAATAAAATAGGGGGGTTCAAAAATAGTAAATATGATAATTTTCTAGATCACGGCCAATCTAAGCAAAAACTATACTTTGACATGAAAGGGGTTAAAGAACTGCCGGAACTAGAAAATAAAAGTAAAGTAAAAGTTCAATTTCATCCAGGAGATAAAGAGTGGAAAACAGGGGAAATTTTGTGCAAAGAAAGCATAAGATCGTATAGAATTAAACTAGAAAATGGTTCGGAAATAGTTAGAAATAGGAAGTTCATCAGGATTTTGAAAAAAAGATTTGAGAAAATTGTTAATAATACAAAGGAAAAAAATGTTCTAAATAAAACAAATAATTATTATAAATATTGTAAAATTTCAGAATTGGCAGATAATGTTGAACAGGCAGAAGATAATGGCCATCAACATATGCCCTTGGAAGAGAATCAGGAAAAGGAGGAAAATGCTAGTAATAAAGTGCATGTCAGTAAAACTGCACTTACACGATCAGGCAGAGAATCTAGAAAACCAAGCTACCTGACTGATTATGTAAGTGACATAGAATAAAGTATTAGAGTACAGATTACTGCCATTTTCAACCTCTGTATGATTCTATTATTTACTATTATATTGTTAGGTTAGTTAGCCACGTGTATTGCGTATTTAGATAAGTTCTTGAAAGGAGAGATGTGAGGTATAGGCAATACATATAAGCACATCACGTACGTTGGGTTGCCTATACCAGCCGCGCACGAAGATTATACTTGACTCGCAAATAAACAGTTTAGAACGAGATCTCAAAGAGTTTACATCTATAACCTTACAAGGTCAGTCTGAACAAGACCAATTCTGTGCATGTGTGCGGGAAATCTGCCATGATTTAATTTTAATCGTGTGATGGTGACGAAGTATGCCCTGCTTACTTTGTAGTCACTAATATGTGGAACGCGGCTTGGCAAAGTGCGATGAATTAAAGTATAGTGATTTTTAAACATTTCTACAAATTTTTTCCAATTACTTTCCCATTTTTTAGTGTACTCTTTTTTACCAGTATTAATAATGTTCTTCAAGTTATTATGTTTCCTAAAAACTGATAGAAATGTGACTTCTTTTGCTAGGCCATCGACTATGTCATTTCAGGTGATGCCGCTATGGCCTTTTACCCATATAAAGGTGACTTTTTGATTTCGATTAAATAGAGTGTAGAGTAATTTCTTAATGTTGCATATGTCTGAGGAGGTAGAAAAGCTGTTAAAGTAAGTGTTGATCATTGATTCAAGAACAGATCTGGAATCTGATAGAATTAAAGCATTGTGGTTATAGTCTTGCTTTAATAACCAATTTAAAACACTTACAATTGCCAACATTTCAGCAGTGAATATGGAACAGTGGTCTGGTATTCTATGCTGAATGTGTGTGTTAGTGTCTGCTATGAAAAAGGCAAAATCTGTACCATCTGAAGTTTTCGAACCGTCAGTGTAGATCTTTAAGAAATTAGCGTAATTGGATAAGAGTAAATTAAGGTGAGCCTGGTTAGCAGTATGGATTTCGTTATATGTTGGTAGTATAACAGTTGGTCTGAACATTGCTTCTGAAAATTCAAGTTCGAAAATAGGTAGTTTATCATGGGGAGATATCAAGTGGGTATAATTGTTGAAAATAGTGTATGCATCAGCCAAGGGTGGGCTATTCTTTTTAATCCAAAAATTGTTAGTAAGATTTTCTATGAATATTTGGTAAATTGATTTATGAATCGGATTCATAGAATGAAAACTTTTTAGTTGACAAATCTTCTTAAAGGCTAGAAAACCACGTCTGATATCAAGAGAAGGCTCATGTGCTTCTGCTAAAATTGCTTGGGTTGGTGATGATTGTAATGCACCAATACATACATATTCTCACAGCATTATATTGTATTCTGTCGATTTTTTTTTAGATGAACATTAGCGGCGGAGCCATACAAGATGCAGCCATAATCAAGTATTAATGGAATGTATGCCCGGTAGAATAGGAGGCCGATATTGGGATCGGCACCCCATTTAGTTTTTGAGACACATTTTAACATATTGATACCCTTTTCGCATTTACTCCTGAGATGGTTAATATGACTGATCCATAGCAGCATACAATCTAAAACTATACCCAAATATTTGTATTCTTTTTTTACAGGTATTTCTAAACCACTCAGAGTAATTTTATCAGGATTACGGAGTCTGTGTCTTGTAAAGAAGACAACTGCTGATTTTTCGGGAGATATTATTAATGAGTGCTCATAAAACCACCTCTTAAGACAATAGGCAATATATTTTAAAACACTAACACATTGGTTATAGCTATCCTGTATTGTGTAAAAGCAAAAATCATCCACGTACTGTATGCATTTAACTTCTGAGTCGAAAATACAATGTAAGCCGTGAGGGTATGCATTAAAAAGAAGTGGGCTTAATACAGCACCTTGAGGTAGGCCGTGATCTACCACCCTGGGACCATGCAAGACATTATTTTGATCCTTGATGTAAATTTTTCGGTTTCTAAACAAGTTAACGAGGTTTTGAGAAATTTGCGGATTTATATCTAAAGAGATTAATTTTTCAGTTAGCATGTTCAGATCAACTGAGTCATAAGCACCTTTAAGATCAACAAATAAAGCTGCTACGTATGAATTTTTAGAGAATGAGCACTGAATATCTGTTACCAATTGTGATACAGCTTCAATGGTACCAGTACCGCGTCGACACCCATACTGAGAGATTGGTAGCTTGTAGTTATATTCCAAGTACCATTCCAGTCTAGCCTTAATCATCCTTTCAAAAGTTTTCAAGATGCAAGACGTGAGTGAAAGTGGACGGTAAGAAGATGTCAGATTTGGATCCTTTTTTGGTTTTAAAATTAAGATTATGATAATTTCCTTAAGCTCATCAAAGGTTTCACTTTTGTTCCACCACTTATTAAAAGTCGCTAGCAATATTTTTTTGGCAGTTAGAGGTAGATTGTTTATCATATTATATGTTAGACTATCATTTCCTGGGGCGGTGCCCCGATGAGATTTAAGTGCAGATTCCAGTTCAGTTGTAGAAAAAATGTTAGTTGGAAAGTTGTTGCTTGTAGGGTGGTTTGGAATTTGAAACGGCAAGTTGGTAACGGTTGGTGGAGCGAGAATGTCTAGGAGCTTTTCTATCATTTCAGAAGATATCCCTAATAACACAAAGTAGTCCTACAGATATCCATAGGACGTCTTCTTCGGACATTCTGGACATCCTTAGGACATCCTTTTCTGGTACACTGGACGTTCTATGGACGTCCGAGGGACGCACTAATGTCACAACTTTGAACTGAATTCAAACGTCCGCCGCGGACATCCATTGGATATCCCCCTGGGACCATAACTATATATCACTATGGACATTCACAGAAAAGTCCTATTTTGGTACAGTGGACGTCAGAGAAAATGATTTTTTTTGTTATATTATTTACAAAAGTTCAATTGTAATTGTGAAATTTTTATTTCAACACCTGATCGTGTCGGAAACTTCATCTACGTGAATAATAGCCACCGTTTACGCTCGTTGAGCGAACTCGGAGCAGACTCAATAGGATGTTTTAAATCGCGATATACCATACTATTCGTGGTGTCTAAGAAGCACCAGCGCAAGGGTCTCCATCTTTCAGGCGGAGCTTTACTTTTGGTCCAAATTATGTCGAGTGAGGACCACTCTTAGGTGTCTGTCCCGGACATATTTTTGACATTGCCTGTATTAAGTCGGCGAGGGACTGTTTTAAGACTATGGTATGGATATGATATATAGTCCGTATTATATCCATCACGGACAACAACTGGATATCCGGTATGGACATTGTACATAAATTGTACAAACAATGGATATATATCGTGGACGTCTTAATACTGTCCAAAAACAAACATCCAAAGGACATACATATCAAGTCCATGGACGTTCCGACACTAAATGGACATAAATTGTACATCCCAAGGACGTTGTGTGCTATTAGGGATGTTAGGTTTTGAATGGTGAAAATATTTATTGGATATTTTTTTGATGAAGTTCCAAATTTTATTAATAGGTGTGTTTTTATTTAAATTGTTGAGAAAATTTCTCCAGCTATTTGTGGCCTTTGTTTTAAAAACGAGTTTGGCTTGAGCTTCAACATGTTTATAGTTAATGTAATTTTCCCAGTTAGATAAATGTTTATATTTTAGTAAAGCAGATTTTCTTTTTGAAACGATTTGTGTACAGTCAGCATTGTAATAAACTCCGTAGGGCCTTGTGCAGTCACCACGGTGAATGCTTTAGGTCCTTACGTCCTTTATTTTGTTGCGTTTGGCAGCGCGACTATCACCAGGGCTTGGCAGCCCGAGAAATAAATTATTTCTCAAAAAAAAAAAATAAAAAATCGAGGAGACCGAGCGGGTGGGTCTGGTGAGGGGTCGCTACCCCTTACCTGGATTCGCCAGGGTTTACTATACCTGGTTGTAGACAGACGAGTTTGATCAGTATTCTCCAATTTTTATTTTACTTCCCTTTTGATCCCTCCCTGAACTAACTCTGTAGTTCGGAAAAATATTATACTCAGCTCTAGGGGTGTAGGTTCTGGGGAAGCTAAATAATAAGACCTGCGATAAATTTTATACCCAATTATATTAAATCAAGACAAGACTGATAATCAAAAATAAAAAAAAATAATAATAACAAGACACCAAAACAAAAAAATTAACCCCGTGACACTGACTGAAATTTAATTATGGCAACTAACTAACCCTGAACCAAACGTTAATTTTGCCGCTTAGCGACAGCAACTAAATATTATTACGTTACGGTTATGGATTCTATTCCTTGCAGGATTTATAAGTAATAACAAAATTAAGGTTTAGTTCGAGTACATAGGACAACGAAACAGACAGTATGTGTATAAGTGACAACTTTCTAAATGGTAGAGAAGTTCTCGCAAACCAATGAAACTCATATGGCTTACCCAGTTACCTTAATAGACGAAACCCTTCCCTTTTCATAAAGAAACAATATCTCCCTTAAAATAATAGTATCCTTTAACTAACTATTTATATCCCAACCTTGCCTACAATTAAAATATTTATCATTCGATTATCTCTTTATCTATATTAAATTTCCGAGTAAGTAATACTTATATAAATATAATTATAAAAATTATATCAGTGTAGTATTTGGTGATATAACATATGATATATAACTTAGTCGTGATTTAGTTTTTAATTGGGAAATATGGTTTTTTTGGTTCCTGAAGATTTTCTTGAAAATAAATGCGATGAATGTTTTAAGTGCCTTTCGGTAATGCCAATCAAGATATATCCGAAACGACAAATTAAATGTGGAAGATGTACAAAGAACGATGATGGTGGTATTAATTCTCTATTACAAAATTTTGCTGAATTGACACTTTTTAAGTGTATAAACCGATTTGATGGTTGTAAAACAATATTAACTTCTAATGAAGTGGAAGATCATGAAAAGGCATGTTTAAGTAAAGAGCAGTTTTGTCCTATTTGTGTTGATACAACGATTCTTCCAACATATCAGATATTACAACATTTTAAGCAACATCATAGACAAAGTATTTTAGAATATAATTATTATCTCTTAGATATCGAAGAAGCTTTAGAATTTAAAAAAGTTCTATTGTACAGAATTAAAGATTATTTATTTTTTATTCATATCAAATCTATTCCTGATAGTATTTCTTTCCAGACAGTACGTTTAGGTGAACATTTAACAACAGATATTGTTCTAAAATTTTTTATCTGTAGTGAAAATTCTGATGTAAAAAATAGTATACATGGTGGTAGTGAAAATGGACGCGTTTTTATATTTCCAAAATCGACATTTGAAAATAATCCTTTATTGGTATTTTTTGAGTTGAAAGATGAAGAAATTACTGGAAAAATCGTGAAAGTAAATGAACGAAATAAAAATAATATTGAAAATATGGATATGTTACAAAATAAAATATTCCTTGATGAAGATTTACAGAAATTACAGCTAAAGGAAAATGTTAAAATGAGAAATATTTTACCATTTTGTTATGTATGTTTAGAATTATTTATTTATTCAGAACAATTTTACACTAATCATGTTCAATGGTGTATTGAAGATGGAAAATATCAATATGTGTGTTTTGCTTGCGTGTCATATTTTCAAACCGAACTTAAAAAAACTTTAGTCAAAAATACATCGATTAGTTTTAATATGTATAAAAATATAAAATATTATTGTATTTGGAATTGTAATTTAATTTTAAAAAACGAAGAATTATTCGAACATGAAATGATTTGTAGTAAACAACCTTTACAAGAATGTCCAATTGATTGTTGTGAATTTAAAGGAACTATAAATGTAATTGAAGATCATTTTGATATTGCACATGACATTTTATTAACTTTTGGTAGTTTGGTGGTAATTGTAAAAAATGAGAAGAAAGAAATTTATCTTTATATCAAAGGTTATTTCATAAAACTTTCAAATATTCCAAATATGAATGATGATTGGATAATGGATAATTTTAATGTTGATTTTTGTAAAAGTAAACCAACACATTTGGAAATTTTATTTTTCTTTTTTTTTGGTAATCAGTTAATTCAAAATATTAATTTACATCGTGATATATTTGTAAATTGTAAAATTGTTTTAAAGAAAAAATAATACATTAATTACTAAATATTTTACCATTTTTCAGTTACCATTTAAATAGTTAAAATATTTCGTGGCAATGGCCACCCACAAATTGTCACAATATATATTAACCAAAACAACATCCGATCTACATTTCGCTAAATTAACATCATCAGAAAACAAATATATACTAAGTGTTGTGTAAAAAATGCAATTTTAGTGATGGACGATTATCAGCATTGTTAAAAACAACAACAAAAATATTTTATTGTACTTTAAGTATTTTTGTCAACAACTAATAATATTGTACCAATAACATTTTAGTAGGTTAATTCTTTATAAATAAAATATTAGATTAGTGATATTTTGTTATAATAAAATAAGTAACAATTTGTTAATTTTTTATTTTATGTTTATATATAACTTTTGTTTTCTTAAATAGGAAATTTAGAACTTTTGATTATCAACAATATTGAAGAATATCTTCATCACTAATTAAAACTGTAATGATGATATTCTTCAACATTTATGATTTCGTTTCATTTTTGTTTTTTATGAATGTTTTGTTTTTATTTTTAATATTTTTATAACCATTAAAATAAACTTTTTAAGTATGTTTAGTTTGTTTTATTGATAAAAAGAAACGTATTTTTATTATTAATTTAAAATTACATAAATGGAAGTATTACTTCGGTCCGGACCGCAAGTATTAAAATCCTAAAAAATAATTGAAAATTTTTTTGCTTAAATCGACTTTTCTCGACGTTTTGAGCCACCCACGAAAAAAAATTTCATGTCCGTCAATCTGGAGGGGTTAAAATTTTAAAAAATTCGTATTCGCCATTTTTGACAATATTGTAACAGGTCTTTACACTTTTTTCATATTCTAATTATTATAAAATTAATTTATATAATTTTTTTTTTATCCGACCTACGGGGGTGATACTGATGGGGGTTGAAATATGAAAAAAAAATTATATCTCCACTATTTTAAAAAATATTGAAACAGATCATAAGACTTTTTTTATGTATTAATTTTTATAGAATTAATTCGCTCATTTTAACGATTTTTATTGATTTTTAAAAAATTAAGAAATTAATGTAAAAAAATCATATAAAATTATTGAATTTTTTTAAATATTTGGAAATTTTTGAAAACTTAATATAAATATTTAGAACATTTTTGTTTTGAAAAATTTTGATTTTTAACTTTTGTCCATATTAAACCTGCCAATATAAAAATATTTATTCACTTTACCATTTCAGCTGTACAATGAAAATATATTTGTCCTTTTTATTACCCTACTCAATTCAATTAAATTTGCGCCACCCTGTATTTTGGAGTTTATCGCCATTTTTTCAATTTTTCGGTAAAATTATATATTTCCCAGAAAAAGGTAACATAGGGAGATTTTAGATAATTAAACTCCCTAACAACTTTTGTTTTATGTTTTAATTATTTTAAAATTAATTCGCCGATTTTTTTGAATTTTAAAGGTTTTTTATGATTTTAACGATTTTTTACGGATTTTTTATAAATTAAGAAAGAGGAAAAAACCGTACAAAATCGTGAAAAAATCGTAAAACATCATAAAAAATTGTAAAATACCCTAATAATAAACTAAAAAAATCTGGAAAAATGGAAAAAAAAAAGGGATAATACCGGATAAGATCGAAAAATGCGGGTAAATTAGAAAAAATCATAAAAAAAATCAAAAGAAATCATAAAAAATCGAAATGAACTTTTATTTTTTCTGTTTTTCCCATTTTCCTGATTTTTTCCATTTTTTTAATTTTTTTTTAGACTCCGATTTTCTACAATTTTTTTTAGTTTCTCCCTTTTTTTCTTAGTTTTAGACTTCTAAAACCTAAAGGAGAAGTCTTATAATACGGCTCTGTCTGTCCGTCTGTCCGGATTTATAAATCAGAAACGAAAAGAGATAGAGACAAACGGTCAACGATAATAAACTCAGCATACCTTGAATAGCTAACGAATAGATTTTCAGATTTTTCTTACTTCCGGTTTCAAAAATAGCATTCGGACGTTAAATTTAACGCTGAATCGATATTTGAAAACAGATTTGAGATATATTTTATGGTTCATGAGATAATCACATTTTTGTTTAGAAATCGCCACGTGCCTGTTAACGCGCAGTCGCTTCTGACTTGTTTTTTCCGATTTTTCTCTATTTTTTCTATTTTATCTCATTTTTCTTTATTTTTCCTATTTTTCACAATTTCTCCTCATTTTTAACTGTTTTTTCTCCATTTATCTCTATTTTTTTCTATTTTACTCTATTTTTCACATTTCTTTCATTCTTGTTTATAATTATTTTTTCCTCTTGTTCACTATTTATCCGTATTTATCCCTATTATTAAAAAATTTTTCCTATTTTCCATATTAAATGCATTACGTACCCATTTAATTTTTGACAAAAAAATTGATTTTTTTTTTTTCGTTTTTGATCGAGAAAACCTAAAAAAGGGCTGTTTCCCATTTTGATTAAAATTGAAAAAAATATTAATCATTTATCGATTTTAAAATTAATATATATCGGGTTTTAAAATTTTTAAAAAAATACTTTTTTTGTAGTAAAACACTTATAATTGTGATTTGTTTTTAAATCTTATTTAAAAAATTATAAAAGTAGTAAAATAAAGGGCGAAAATTTTTTGAAATTTAATATAAAAAAAAATCGAATAACTAAAAAAATAAAAATGGGATTTGCACCATTCGAAAGGGAATAAAAAAACTCCAAATTTAGAATATATTTTAGTTTCTGCGAATTTAAAATTATAATTGTTATATTTACAAATAAAGAAATTTTTTTGTCCTTTTTTATTGAAAATGATACAAATCAAAAAAGTAAATCCGAAAGGGTTCAAAAATAATTTTTTTTAAACTAATTTTATTAATGTATTTTGATGTAAAAAAATATAAAATAATTAAGTTGAAGTGTGATTTTATCCCTTTATTTTTGAATTTGTATTTAATTTTTCTGGGGGTTAACTTAATAAATCTTAATATTAAAACTAGATTAAATATACTTAAATAGTTTATTTTATTTTTATCAAAGTTTTATGCATATAAAAAATTAACAAATTATAACATAAATATTTACTATTTAATATATATTATACAAAAATCTAATATTCTACAAATGTAAAAAATAAAAATATTATCTGTATTTTATATAAATACTTATATTTCATTTTAACTTAAATGAGTAAAAACATTTTCATTTAAAATAAATCCGATTTTCAGTTTGATATTTTTTTTAGAAGAAAGTAATTTATGTTAAAACAGTGATTGAAAAATGCTGTTTTCTTAGCAATTTGTTAAATACATTTTACAATTTGTATTTGAAGTTACATCAAATCTTTCATCTAATATTTTTTGTTCATCCTCAAAAAAATAATTTAATTCTAAATGTTTTGGCTTATTTTGACAAAAGTTATTATGAAAAATATTATTTCTAATATTTACCGTCCATGATAGTTGTACGAAATAATTTTTAATATAAAGATAAATAATTTTATTCTTAATATTTTCAACTTTTTTAACAAAACTTTCAAAACTTAATGAAGTTTTATGAATAACTTCAAGGTGAATTTTAATTACACTGATTGTTCCTTTAAATTTACAATTATCAATTGGACATTCTTTCAAAGGTTGTTTACTACAAATTATTTCATGAAATAATAATTCTCTATTTGTAAATACAGATTTACAATTCCAAATACAAAAGTATTTTATACTATTATACATATCGAAATTAATTGGTTTATATTCATTTAAAGTTTTATAAAGTTTAGTTTTAAAATATGGTACGCAATCCATACAAACATATTGAAATTTTTCATCTTCAATACACCATTGAGCATTATGTTTGTACGAATTTGGTGTTAAACCAAGAAATAATTCTGAACATACGTAACAAAATGGTACAACTTTTCCCATTATCAGATGTATATTGGATACATTTTCTCCAAGGAATAATTTATTTTGTAACAACAGATTCTCACTTTTAATATTAATATTTTGACGATTTACTTCCATGATTTTTCCAGCTATTGATTCTTCATCTTTTAGTTCAAAAAATACCAATAAAGGATTATTTTCAAATGTCGATTTTGGAAATATAAAAACGCGTTCATTTTCACTATCACCACGTATAGTGTTATTTACATCAGAATTTTCACTGTAGTTGAAAAATTTTAGAACAATATTTGTTGTTAAATGTTCACCTAATAATACTATTTGAAAAGAAATACTATTAGGAATAGATTTGATATGAATAAAAAATAAATAATCTTTAATCCTGTACAATAGAACTTTTTTAATTTCTAAAGCTTCTTCAATATCTAAAAGATAATAATTATAATTCAAAATACTTTGTCTATGATATTGTTTAAAATGTTGTAATATCTGATATGTTGGAAGAATCGTTGTATCAACACAAATAGGACAAATTTGTTCCTTACTAAAACATTCTTTTTCATGATTTTTCACTTCATTAGAAGTTAATATTGTTTTACAACCATCAAATCGATTTATACACTTAAAAAGTGTCAATTCAGCGAAATTTTGTAATAAAGAATTAATACCACCATCATCGCTCTTTGTACATCTTCCACATTTAATTTGTCGATTCGGATATATCTTAATAGGTTTAACCGAAAGAAATTTAAAACATTCACTACATTTATAGTTTTCAAGAAAATCCTCAGGAACCAAAAAAACCATAGTGAATACGTTTCACAATTTTAGTAATCAATAAACAACTAACGTTATCACGAAATACAATTTTTAAAATAATTATAATTATATATTTTGTTATAGACAAATACGTATTGTCAATTGTAATATTGTTGGAAATGTCACAATAGTTCTAACCTAATTTTTTCTTCTGTTCTAAACTAATGTCCTACACCCACATGGTTACTTAGCCATTTCCAAAAAATGGGCATCTTTTAAAATTTTTTTTTTAATTACTTTTAAATAGGGAGTTTTTGGGCCAGCTAAAATAACTATTTTTGTGGTTATCGTTATTTCCGAGATTGCACGGTAAAGGAAAAGAGAGGCGACAAATTGAATAACGATAACGACAAACTTTTTATTTACGGCGATTGGAATAACCGTTTTGCGGTCATGTCAAAGAATAAAAGAGCGTTTTCACACGGAGCAATATGTTGCAGCAATAAAAAGTTGCAATATCGCTTTGCATCTAAAATACATGTAAACTTTGTCCAACTACTAAACCGACCGCTTGGTTAAAAATTTGAGAAGTGGGGAACGAACCAACACAGGGAAAATTAGAGAAGTGGGGACGCTGGAGGTGTCGTTTTATTTCTTTATTTCTTTATTTATTTACTGTTCAAACAGGTTTGCACCCAACTACAGAACAGATCTATGAACAATATAAAATACATACAGAAATACATACATACATTAACAGATAAAAAAAAATACAAAAAAAGAAATAACAATTATTTTCCCAAGAAGTACGTCTTTATGGCCGAAATACTAGTATTAAAGATGTCAAGCTGGTAATTCACTGTGTTACAGTTTGAGCACATTTTATGTAAGGGAGAAAATTTTAAAATATTAGTTCGGGAAGTGGGAAGGTAAAAGGTTTGACATGTTCTAGATGCTATTCTTGGAACAATAAAATCGAGTTTCTGCAGAAAATTTGGATCGTTAAGTTTGTTACTAATGATTTTGTGTAAAAAGATTACTGAATGACAGTCTCTCCGGTGGCTTAATCTATTTACGTTGTGTCGGGAAAGAAGTTCAGTGTTGCTGATAGAGATTGGTGGATAAACATGGTCTATTCTAAATGACAGGAGTTTTAGAAACCGCCTTTGTATTGATTCCAATTTTTGAATATGAGTATCATAAAATGGGCTCCAAATTATATCCGCATACTCAGTTCTTGACCTAACATATGCATAATATAATGTTTTCATTGTTTCCGGATGTGCAAAATCTCGGGAGTTCCGCGCTATAAATCCATACATCTTGTTGGCAGCAGAATAAACAGTGTCAATGTGAGCAATAAAGGAAAGCTTTCTATCAAACGTAACACCCAGGTCGGTAAAAGTGGAAGGTCGCTCAAGGACAGAATTATTAATTTTATACTCAAAATTAATACAATCAGTCTTTAGTGTGTACGACATTACTTTACATTTACTTGCATTAAGAGATAGGTTATTATTTAGATACCAAATTTCAAGACGTTCCAAATTTTGAGAAAGTCTTTCACATTCGGAAATACTATTAACTTGACAGTAAATCTCCAGGTCATCCGCATATAATAGGCAATTTACGTCCAGTGTATTAACGATATCGTTGATAAATAGTAGAGGGCCCAGGTTGCTGCCCTGCGGAACACCAGAAGTAGCCAAGTACTCGAGCGACTTGAAGCCGTTAAAAACTACACACTGTTTCCTATTACTGAGATAAGAGGAAAGAAGACTGATTAGTGAATTTGACAGACCCAACCGGCCTAGCTTAGATAGAAGAATTCCGTGGTCCGTCACACTGTGCCCGATCGTCGATACATTCAGCCAAGAATTGAGTTATGTTGACTAGGTTTGTGACAGTCGAGCGTCCTTTCATAAACCCATGTTGATTACATGTAATGACGTTACTAACATGAGTGTACATTCGATTATAAAGTAATATTTCGAATACTTTGCTAAAGTTGCACAATATTGAAATTGGGCGAAAGTTGCATATGTCCGATTTATCTCCTTTTTTAAAGACTGGAGTTGTTGGACAATCTATATTTAAATGAGCCGTCTTTACATGCAATCCCAACTTTAACCAGAACTTCCTTGAAGAAACCAATCTCCTACTCCACAACTTCATTTCCACTCCCAATTCTCCTGCTCCCGCAATCCCTGACCCCTTACTCGCCCCCTTCACCCCTGAAGACGTTGCCTCGGCGTGTCAGAAGGGAAAAACTCAGCCCCGGAGCCTGATCACATCAAACGTCAGGCCTTGAAAAACCTCCCTGCCACCATCCTCCCTATTCTCACCCTCCTTTTCAACTCCTGCCTTCAGCTCTCCTTTTTTCCTTCTAACTGGAAAACTTCCCACACCATCCTCATCCCCAAGTTTAACAAGGTCCTCATCTCTCCTAACTCCTACATACCTATATCCCTGACGAATGTTCTAGGTAAGGTCTTTGAGAATCTTCTCAAGGATCGTATCTGGGATTTTCTGGATGAAAGGGAAACGATCCCCCAATTCCAATATGGATTTAGGTCTGAGCATTCCACCCAAGACGCACTAGTGAGACTCCACTCCCTCACCTCCAAATCTTTAAACCTTTGTCACTGTGCGTCTTCAGTCTTCTTTGATGTCCAGAAGGCTTTCGATCAAGTCTGGCACGCTGGACTTGTTCGAAAGCTTGCTGGCATTGGCATCCCTCCCCAATTCACCAAAATTATCCATTCCTATCTCTCCCATCGTTCCATTATAGTTAAAGTTGGCTCTCATAAAGCAGATCCCTTCACTCCTCAAGCAGGAGTCCCCCAAGGTTCAGTGTTGGCCCCCCGTATGTCATATACACGCACGACATCCCCCTCCCCCCAACTCCTAGCCAGGACATCCAACTGTAAGCGGACGACACTTCCATTTCCGCTACAGCACCCACCACAAGAGCTCTCCACAACAAAACCCAACAGATGCTGAATCATTTTTCGGAATGGTGCAGTAAATGGAGGGTCACCTTAAATCCCCAAAAAACCCAACTGATCATCTTCAGACATCCTTCTCTTTCCAATAGACGGGGCCAATCTCTCAATGACGTTGACCTAAGACTCTGGGGAGAGAGACTCGTGCCTAAGGACGAGATTGACTACTTGGGAGTGTGCTTCACGCGCACTCTCAATTGGTCAATCGAAGTCCACAGAACTCTCAACAGAGTCAAGGCACGGGCCTCCCTCATCGGAGCCTTGGGGGGACGAATAGGGAGATGTAACCCCGTAACACTTCTCCACACCTACAAAACCTTCATCAGACCAATCCTAGACTACAGAGCCCTTAACCTATCCACTCTTCCTCCTCACCTTCTGCACGCCATAACGGCAACGGAGAGGAGGATCCTCCGGAAATGTGCCTACCTCCCCTGGCGGTTTCCTTCCAACGAACTATATGACCACACTAATATTACACCTATTGTTCACAGACTAAAAAATCTCCAAGGAAGGTACGTCAGAAGAACACTGGCCAGCTCCAACACCCACGCCCAGGAAACTTTAGGAACAAGATGGACAGATGGAAGGATTGGAAGACCTCTGCCCAAGAAGCCGAAAAGGAAACTCCCTCAACCGAACATAAAAGTTTTACAAGAAGCTGAAGATCTTCCGGACAAGCTCCTAGATCTTTTAGAGGAGGCCCCTATAAGCATCAGATGAGCTGGATCGCCCCACTGACGTCCCAGGATCCACTGCTCCCCTTGGGGTGTGATAAGTTCATGGCAGCAATATTTTTCTATCGCAATGACGTGACAAAAATCGACAAAAATCGACCAAAATCGACAAAAATGGACAAAATCGACTTCACAACCGAATTAATCGAAAAACAAATCGAAAGAAATAGAGGAAAATAAACAAAAATCGACAAAAATTGACAAGAATTGACTAAAACTGATTAAAACTAACTAAAACTGACTAAAACTGACTAAAACTGACTAAAATGGAATTCTGCGATATCGTATTGTGTCAATAGTAGAAAATCATCTATGTTTATGCACGTGTTCACACTATTCGCTGTTTATAGTAGCAATTTATTTAGCAGTGTTGCAAATACGTATTATAAAATATGAATAAGAAAATTATATAATTGTTTTGCGTTTTTTTTTAAATAGCAACAATTATTTTTGGTATCATTTAAACAGTGTTGCGAGATATATGTATTATAAAATAATAATAATACTAATAATACTTTGTCTATATTTCACCCCCTTACAAGTGAAGCCCAGAATCCAAAGGCTTGTGCGGGAAAGGGACGGCTATATTATTATTATTTGCCGTGGCGCTCCTGGCGACTTACTGATAATTGATGGCACCATTTGACTATGGGTGTATCAAAAGCAATGTTTATGGGATAAATCGCGTAGAATGAAATTTTCCAGTTTTTCATAGAGAAGGAAAATGAACTTGATTATTAAAGAAGCTTATGAATACTCTTATATTTTCTTCATTTCACAATGCATAGCTCCTTCTAGTAGTATAAAATAGTTTGGTTTTGTTTTTGTTCTTTTATTTGAAGAAGAACCATAGTAAGAAAATCCTGTTCTTCCTATTTTGATTTTATACCAACTAACTTAACTAATTATAAAACTAGGCAACATTGCAAATTCCATTTATTGCATCAATTATTTTTCGTGTGAAAATCATTTGCAATATATCGTTTGCGATGACTTTTTATTGCTCACAAAATATTGCTACGTGTGAAAACGCTCTTATAATAAAATATCAAAATCATCCGTTGTTATAATTACTTACCTGCTCACCAGATAATCACATTAAACAGCAAAATGCAGCGATGCCACAATGTGCTAAGCGGATTCGAATCGAGTCGTATCGCACGGCGACACGTTCGTATAGAAAAATACGAAAAGCCGCGCTCAGCGTCTCGGTGAGCGCGTCCAAAACGTTTCGGATTACGAGAATACCGGCCAGGGTAATTTTTGTTAGCGCCTATTGGGAGACAAATATTTCATAATGAGAGACAAATATTCCAAATGTGGAGACAAATATTAAAAATCTGGAGACAAATTTTCCATAAAAATAATTTCTTCTGTATCATTAAATTAATTACGTGAAAATTTAATATTAATTAATTTGTTTTGTTAAGTAACAAAAAATTATGTCATAGATAAGTTCCATTTTATGCGTTCGCGGTACATAAAAATCCTGAATATATTCCGAATAGGACATGCGCAAATAACTTGTCCCTTTGTTATCCTTAAATGTGTTCTGAACTAGTTCAGGATTGGCTCCGCGAAAATATCTAATTTTCAGATTTTTCTAAAAGTTTGGCAACATGGTTTTTATACGATTGCCATTGAATTCGATTGTAGTGACATCTTTTTGAGAGGATATGAACTGAGACATTACAGGAAATTATCAAAAATCTCCATTATGACAAATAAATTTGACACATATTTCTGCTTCGTATTTCCTATGGGGAGTTCAACTTGAAAAATTAGTCCATCTTTTTTTTTGCATTATTTGAGAAAAAAATGAATTTCTTTTTATGAAAAAATCGTTTTTTTTCTGTTTATTTTTTCTTTAATTTAACATGAAAAAAATGATATTTAAAAAGTACTGCATCTATGCAACTTTTAGTGCACCTACGTCAATTATGTGCAAGAGCTGCAGCATAATATTAACGTGGACCAGTTGGCCAGTATCTCTAAATAAAATTGACGCTTTTAAATATAAATGACGTTTGCTTAAAAAGTGTCGTTTAGTCAATATGTTTTTAATTGTGTTTACTTTTACCTTTGTTTACGTATCTTTACAAATACAAATAAACACGGAAAATTATCAACATCAACCAGCTCTACAGAGTACAAACTAAAACAGTGACAGTGAACTATGCTGACGCGACCTTTCACTTAATCAGGAACGCTTGTGCCCAGCACTTATGTACCAAACAGCAAATTATTACTTGATCTCGTTAAAATAGTCGTTTTCTTTATTTAACAACGGAATCTAATATCTATTTATCTCTCTCGATTTTGAATGCGAATTCACAGTGGATATATCCAAGTTTTCATCTTTATCCAATTGTCATAATGGTTTTCTCCATCTTTGTTTGTATAAGCGACATTTAACACCTGTAATTCATTCGTATTCTCTTCTTTACATATTCGCAGTTGATGGCTTGACGGTAACTTCATTGCATATAAGTGACGTCACGATCGTAATGACGGCATATTCAAATAATTAGAAATTTGAATTTTTAAATTAATTTATTCAAAAATCTAGCTCAAATTACGGTAGATAATTAAACTCAATGGGTTTTATTTGATCAATTTTAACTGTTAATAAAGAAAAAACGTGAGGTTATATTTTTGTTGAACTCCCCTTTAGATTAAATAAATACTGAACAAAATAAAGAAATATTCAAGGTGCTTACTAACAAAATTATGTAGAATGAAGTCTTCTACTTTTTATCTCTGATTTTAAAAATCATTTTTTTATTTTTTTAAATCAGTTTAATTGTAGGACAAATAAAAAATAGGAGACTCCATTCTTTAAGCATTATACTTTAAGCTGCCAAAGTTTAATTTTCTTTCGTTCAGTAAAATTTAAACGTAATTGGAACTGGTAAACCCGTATTTTTATACGTTAAAATACAGTGAAACTGCGTCCTTAAAAGTAGCCCATTATTTGGAAATGGCTAAATAACCACGTCGATGTAGGACATTAGTTTAAAGTAGAAGAAAAATTTAGGTTATGACTATTGTGACGTGCCTGAAACCATTTTGTAATTACGTATCGTATAAACAAAAATAATTTAGAATTTATTTGTGTAGGAGAGTATTTAATATTTAAATATTACTATTACTATAATTATTATTTGTTGATATAACTTATAATTTAGATGCCAACAGTAGTTTTTCATTGATTTTTAATATTGTGAATTGTGAAACGTAATCAAGATGGTATTTGTGGTTCCCGAAAACTTTCTGGAAAACTATAAATGCGATAATTGTTTTAAATTTCTCTCGGTAATGCCAATCAAGATATATCCGAATCGACAAATTAAATGTGGAAGATGTACAAAAAGCGATGATGGTGGTATTTACTCCTTATTACAAAATTTCGCAGAATTTGCACTTTTTAAGTGTAATAATAGATTTGATGGTTGTAAAACGATGTTAACTTCTAATGAGGTGAAAAATCATGAAAAAGAATGTTTAAATACGGAGCAAATTTGTCCTGTTTGTGTTGATACAACGATCCTTCCAACGTATCAAATATTACAACATTTTAAGCAACATCATAGAGAAAGTATTTTAGAAAAATCTTATTTTCTTTTGGATATTGGAGAATCTTTGGAATTTAAAAAAAATCTACTGTACAGGATTAAAGATTATTTATTTTTTATTTATATTAAATCTGTTCCTGATATTATTTCTTTTCAAATAGTCCGTTTAGGTGAACATTTAACAATCTGTAGTGGAAATTCTGGTGTAGATAATACTATATGTGGTGATGGTAAAAATGGACGCGTTTTTATATTTCCAAAATCGACATTTGTAAATAATCCTTTATTGGTATTTTTTGAATTGAAAGATGAAGAAATTACTGGAAAAATCGTGAAAGTAAATCAACGAAATAAAAATAATATTGAAAATATGGATATGTTACAAAATAAATTATTCATTGACGAAGATTTACAGAAATTACAGTTAAGGGAAAATGTGAAAATGGGAAATATTTTACCATTTTGTTATGTATGTTCAGAATTATTTATTTTTTCAAAAGTATCATATACTCATCATGTTCAATGGTGTATTGAAGATGGAAAATATCAATATGTGTGTTATGATTGCGTGTCATATTTTGAAACCGAAGTTAAAAAAACTTTAGTCAAAAATACATCGATTAGTTTAAATATGTATAATAATATAAAATATTTTTGTATTTGGAATTGTAATTTAATTTTAACAAACAGAGAATTATTAAAACATGAAATGATTTGTAGTAAACAACCTTTACAAGAATGTCCAATTGATTGTTGTGAATTTAAAGGAACTATAAATGTAATTGAAGATCATTTTGATATTGCACATGACATTTTATTCACTTTTGGTAGTTTGGTGGTAATTGTAAAAAATGAGAAGAAAGAAATTTATCTTTATATCAAAGGTTATTTCATAAAACTTTCATATATTCCGAATCTGAATGGTGATTGGACAATGGATAATTTTAATGTTGATTTTTGTAAATATAAACCAACACATTTGGAAATATTATTTTTCCCAATATCTAATAATCAGTTAATTCAATATATTAATTTACATCGTGATGAATTATTATATTGTAAAATTGTTTTAAAGAAAAAATAATACATTAATTACTAAATATTTTACCATTTTTCAGTTACCATTTAAATAGTTAAAATATTTCGTGGCAATGGCCACCCACAAATTGTCACAATATATATTAACCAAAACAACATCCGATCTACATTTCGCTAAATTAACATCATCAGAAAACAAATATATATACTAAGTGTTGTGTAAAAAAATGCAATTTTAGTGATGGACGATATCAGCATTGTTAAAAACAACAACAAAAATATTTTATTGTACTTTAAGTATTTTTGTCAACAACTAATAATATTGTACCAATAACATTTTAGTAGGTTAATTCTTTATAAATAAAATATTAGATTAGTGATATTTTGTTATAATAAAATAAGTAACAATTTGTTAATTTTTTACTTAATTTAAACATATAACTTTTTTTTTCCGTAAATAAGAAATTTAGAGCTTTTGATTATGAATAATATTGAAGAATATCATTATCACTAACCAAAACTTTAATGATGATATTCAACATTTATGATTTCGTTTCATTTTTGTTTTTTATGAATGTTTTGTTTTTATTTTTAATATTTTTGTAACCATTAAAATAAAGTTTTTAAGTATGTTTAGTTTACTTTATTCCCAAGTAGCAAGATGTCGTCAATTTGACGTTGTTTTACCAATAAATGACGTGATTTATGCCGGTCATTTTTGGACGTATTGTAGACCTCCATAGAGATCACGTCATCACGAGATTTTTTCGTCATTTTAGAAAAAATTAATATATATTTTGTTTTAATTAAAAATTTAATGCACATAATTCATATTTATGAGTACTAACATCGACTTATACTTGATTTAAATTTTTTCGTGTCGTCATTTTTACATTTTTTCGTCATTTTTGTCATATAATTTGATTATTTATTTCTCGTAAAGATGGCATCACTGGGAAATGTAAGTGATGCAGAGCAAACTATACATGTAATACTCCTATATCGCCAGCTTAAGAGAGAAGTGTGTCGCCGATAGTAGAGTGTAGATGATCGTTTCTCTCTCTCATGCAGTCTCGGATAAGTCATAGGCGTCACAGCTGCACGGAATTTTTTTTATTGTTATTTTTATATATTTAGCAGAAGATATATTGTAATAAAAACGTATAAATAAAGAAAGTTATGATATATGCATTTATCATTCGTAGAATAATTTTCAAAAATAAAAATCGCCTCCGCTTGCTTAACTTTCCTTTTTCTCTACGTTCTTTTTTCCCCACGAGACACGACGCCAATGCAATTCAGCTATACAGGGTGTTTTTTTTTTAAAAGTTTCCACCCCCGATTTATACTTACCCAATATTTTTAGGCAAAAATGGCGATACACGTCGATTTTTGATTTGAGGGGGACAAAATTTTTGAGAACAAACATCACTCTAACGTCAACCCCCTTCACCCCTCGCCACTCAAATTTAAATAGGGAACATACCATGTGTGGCACATCAGGGAAAAGGTAATTCAATGCAGAATTCAAATCACTAAGTTTAATTTTTTTACTACCTTCCTGAACAGAAATACAGGGTGTTTTTTCCTACCCTCACTTTCCTTTCGCACAATAATTTTTGAGAAAAATAGTGAGACACGTCGACTTTTGATTTAAAGGAAACGAAATTTTTTAACAAAATTTGTCGCTCTACCTTAACCCCCTTCACCCCCACCCCGTAACATGAAAATTTGAATGGGCGATACACCATGTGTGGCACATCAGAAGAAAGGTAATTCAATGCAGAATTCAAATCATACCCTTTGTCCACTGCTAGGACAAAAAAACATTACATAATTTGTATCAATAATGTTATCAGTTTATATTGTTAGGTATTTAAAAGAAGGTAATAATAAAAAAAAATTACAGCAATTGCTCAAAATGTTGTCGATCGTGTGCTAAACAAAAGTCAAGTCTGTCTTGGAATTCTTGTGTCTAACATTTTGAAAAATTTCCCTAGTAATGGATTGACATTCTCTTACAATTCGTAACCGAAGGTCATCAATAGATGTAGGTTTAGTTTTGTAAATTACTGACCAAAGCCAGAAATCGCAAGGAGTCAAATCTGGAGATCTCGCAGGTGATTCTATTGCTCCTCTTCTACCGATCCAACATTGTGGGAAATGGTCATCTAGCCATTGTCTGACTGATAAATGATAATGAAGACCAGCCCCATCTTGTTGAAAATGTAATAGATTAAATGGTCATTTCTAGCATTTCTAGGAGATTCAGGTTAAGGGTATATTAGTATTTCATAATTTTAATTATTGAATTTCTATTATGTTTTTCATAATGGAAATTATGAATTCATAATTTTAATTCTTTAACAGAATAATTACGGAATTAAAATTTGTGAACGAAAGATATTTTTTCCTACGACCACCTATGAAAACTACAAATAGCACAACTGTTTTGATATTTGGAAAGTGTCTCATATCAACATAGACGCATACCAGCCGTGTGTTATAATAGCGCGCTGCGTGTTATTATAACGCACGCTTGAATGAATTATTAAAAACAGGACGAAATATGCTACTTATGTACATATATAATAAATTTTACTTACCATTTTAAAACTGATCTAATTGTTGCTTGTTATTTTCCTACGACCACCTAATAACTAAAATGTTTTGAAATATTATTTTAAGGTTATAAGTGTCCATATGAATTATGAAACAACTTCAATGTAAACGAATGTATGCAACACATAAGACAGACGTTTTTGTATTGTGTGTTGCATACATCTTCTAACCCGATTCTTAAATTTATTAATAGTTTGTAATTCAAAATTAATTTTAGGTTTAAAATTGCAAATTTTTCAAGTTATTAAAGTAAAAAATGTATAAAAATTATTTAAAATATTTTTTTTAATTGGCTTGATGCTAAGGTTATTTTTTTATAAAAGTGAAATATAAAATAAAGGTGGTTTATATCAAAATTTTAAAGAAATTACTGTTTCTATGTTTTGTGAATTGTGAACAGAATAATTATGTACTTTTATAAAAGATATTTTTAAAGTTTAAATTATTCTACTTTCTAGCAAATAAACAAAAAATTTAAATTTCGATTTCTTACATAAAAAATGGAAGTTGATAGTGATAGCGAATGTGAATGTACATCACCAGAAATAATCGTGACATATGAGAAAACCAAATAGACTATTCTTAAAATATTGTTGGTCGTAGGAAAAATAGTGTACAAAACTCGTTGGAAAGTGGATTTCATGCACTCGTTACGTTCCGCACTCGTGCGAAATATGCCACTTTCCTCACTCGTTATGTAATATACTATTTTTATTGCTTTTTAAACGATATGTTAATAAATACCAAAACGGCACGTCATAGAACCTATACAACTTTTTATAAAGAATAAGTTTTTTTTTTGTAATATTAACAATAAAAGTTTCCCATATGGTGCGAACTTAATAAGTGGACGCACTGTATGTATATTTTTATTAAACACAAATAATCCTACTTCTAGAAAAAATACAACAAATAAATTATTTAACATAAACAAATAATACGAGCCGTATTTTAAAGCGAGTACCATTTGGTGATAAAAAGAAAATCAAAATGTAGTTTAAATTATACATTTTTATATTAGTTTCCCCATACTTGAAATAATTTTTCTACATATTTTTCACCACTTTTGAGGCTCTTTTTCGCTTTGTGTCACCTGCTTTTAATAAATATGCCTTCTTCAAGGAAGTCCGCCAAACGTATAGATATAGTCATATTGCAAATTGCAACATTTTAGTGACCTCTGTATTATTGAGAAAATGCCCAAATGAAAATTTTTTTAGTGTGGGGATGAATAGCAAATTCCACACCAGATAAAGTTTTTCACCAGCTGTTTGCCAAATGGTACTTACTTAAAAAATACACCTCGTATAATTTTAAAGAAAATATTCTACAACAAAATTAACCATAAACAAATATTTTTAAAGGAAAAAATAATTCAAGTTATAAGAGCTGTTATCTTCAAGCAGTCTTAGTCTCTTCTTTCTCTATTGGTATTCCCTCCTTTTTTTAGATCTAACTTCTCTCTTTCAATTGAAAGTTTTTCTTGATAATAATTCTTCAAATCATTTTTCATTTCTGTCAGAATGTCATTACGTTTTTTATAATATGGCCTGTTTCTGTTTATTATTGAGCCTTAATTATAGGAGGCAAAACTACTTCAGACACAATTACTTCATTTATTTTAGTCGTTTATGAATCATCTAAATGATTTGAGGACTCTGTGTATTCTTTTGACTACTTTGAGAAGTACTGGGGACAGGTTGCGTGAAAACATTATATCTGACGACAATATAAGATTGCAGGTCTTAAATGAACCTTTTTTTTCAAATATTTCATTAAAAATATTTTCATAAATAAACTCCTTTCTGCCCCTGCCCGTTTTGTTGTTATTCTCAACAAATTTCTTATAAGCTCGCTCTAGAAACTCTGTAACAAAATATTTATTATGGTCCTGTGAATTTATCTGAATCAAAAATAGTTTACCTGTTTCATTTTGTGAATTTTTCTTTTTAAAACTAAATTGATGAATTCGTGTTCGTGACTTTATCAAGACTAGTTGTACGGCCACTCACTGTAAGTGACAGTTGTTAATTATGAAGAAGTATAATAAAAAAGAAGAATTTAATAAGAATGTGTTTGCGTTTTTATGAGGCGCCGTTTAGGACAAAATACAACTTCTTCCAATATATATATATATATATAATGTTACACCATATATATAGAAAATTTCCATATATAGAATGTTTTCATATAGACTTCTAATTTTACTAACCACCGCAATAGATTGAGGGCGCTAGTTATCCGTTCTCGATCGCGTAGTGTCACGTAGGTCGTAGCTTTTTGATTATTTTTTCATTTTTTTCACATCATTGTTAGATAATTATTTTTATAATAAATAATAATTATTGAGCGATAACTTCTTTTTTTGTAGTTGTTTGTGTTTATTTTGATGGGAATTTTTTAAGATTAAATTTATATTTCGTGTAAATTAATTGATTACATGGAAATTGTATCGATATAAAAAATATAACCTCAAAATTTCAGTATGTGTGTATGTATATATTGAATTTCGATAATTGATTACAGGGGATGATAAAATTAGAGAAAAATATATTAGACATATGTGAAAATTAATAATATTTAATAATAATAAAAAGGTCGCTGTCTTTATGCAATCAAACAAAAAACGTCAAAATGTATACATTATTTGAGTGTACATTACTTGTGAGAAAGTAATTTTTCACACACGTAATGTATAGTATATTATTTACTCCGGTGATCAGTTTTTAAGCTGAAAGAAACGAAAATCTAAAAAGATTAAGTATATTTCTTGATATAAAAATTGTGCGTATACACGAAATACTTTTTAATATTATTGAAAATGGCCACAAACTAGACTAAATCATTTATCGCTTAATACTTGGACAATTTGCAAAATTACCCAAAAATGGATAATTTCCAACAGATCGAAAAAAGGCAACACTGCATTTATGAATCTACGACCTACGTTACACGTCCAATCAGTGAACGGATATAACTAGCGCCCTCAATCTATTGCGGTGGATAGTAAAATTAGAAGTCTATATGAAAACATTCTATATATTGGAAGAAGTTCTATTTTGTCCCAAACGGCGCCTCATACGTTTTAAACGCTGTTATAATTCATCTAGAACAGTTCAAGATTTTATTTATTGCGCATCTAGTTCTGCACATATTCTAAACAGTTTTGGATTTTTTAACGCAAACAAACCTAATGTTTCGCACAATTACGTCATTGTCTCGCTATTTAAAAATCGATGACAGTAAATCCAAAAGGCGTTAAGATTTAAAATTTATAATCAGTGTAGATAATATATTTTAATCTTATATATTTAAATACTATTAAAAAAAAATTTTAAAAGTTGCTCATTAATTGAAATTGGCTATATGACCGCGTCGGTGTAGGACATTATTAGTTTAGAATAGAAGAAAATATTAGGTTAGGAATAATGTGACAATTTAGATTTATCTCGAGTGCGAATATTTGTTGTCCGCTGATTTATAAGATTGTGACTTGTGAAATATAATCATTATGGCTTTTATGGTTCCTGAAAACTTTCTGGAAAACTATAAATGTGATGAATGTTTTAAATTCCTTTCGGTTAAACCTATCAAGATATATCCGAATCGACAAATTAAATGTGGAAGATGTGTAAAAAGCGATGATGGTGGTATTAATTCTCTATTACAAAATTTTGCTGACTTGACACTTTTTAAGTGTATAAATCGATTTGATGGTTGTAGAATGATTTTAACTTTTGATCAGGTAAAAAATCATGAAAAAGAATGTTTAAATACGGAGCAGATTTGTCCTATTTGTGTTGATACAACGAATCTTCCAACATATCAAATATTACAACATTTTAAGCAACATCATAGACAAAGTATTTTAGAATATAATTATTATCTCTTAGATATCGAAGAAGCTTTAGAATTTAAAAAAGTTCTATTGTACAGAATTAAAGATTATTTATTTTTTATTCATATCAAATCTGTTCCTGATAGTATTTCTTTCCAGACAATACTTTTAGGTGAACATTTAACAACGGATATTGTACTGAAATTTTTTATCTGTAGTGAAAATTCGGATGTAAAAAATAGTATACATGGTGGTAGTGAAAATGGACGCGTTTTTATATTTCCAAAATCGACATTTGAAATTAATCCTTTATTGATATTTTTTGAGTTGAAAGATGAAGAAATTACTGGAAAAATCGTGAAAGTAAATCAACGAAATAAAAATAATATTGAAAATACGGACCTGTTACAAAATAAAATATTCCTTGATGAAGATTTACAGAAATTACAGCTAAAGGAAAATGTTAAAATGAGAAATATTTTACCATTTTGTTATGTATGTTCAGATTTATTTATTTATTCAAAAGTATCATATACTCATTATGTTCAATGGTGTATTGAAGATGGAAAATATCAATATGTATGTTTAGATTGCGCGCCATATTTTCAAACCGAACTTAAAAAAACTTTAGTCAAAAGTACATCGATTAGTTTAAATATGTATAATAATATAAAATATTTTTGTATTTGGAATTGTAATTTAATTTTAACAAACACAAAATTATTAAAACATGAAATAAGTTGTAGTAAACAACCTTTGAAAGAATGTCCAATTGATTGTTGTGAATTTAAAGGAACTATAAATGTAATTGAAGATCATCTTGATAATACACATAAAATTTTATTAACTTTTAATGATTGGGTGAGAATTGTAAAAAATGAGAAGAATGAAATTTATTTTTATATCAAAGGTTATTTCATAAAACTTTTATATATTCCGAATCCTAATGGTGATTGGACAATAGATAATTTTAATGTTGATTTTTGTAAAAATAAACCAACACATTTGGAAATATTATTTTTCTTTTTTTGGGATGATCAGTTAATTCAAAATATTAATTTACATCGTGTTGACTTTGTACAGTGTAAAATTGTTTTAAAGAAAAAATAACAAATTAATTACTAAATATTTTACCATTTAAATAGTTAAAATATTTCGTGGCAATGGCCACCCACAAATTGTCACAATATATTAACCAAAACAACATACGATCTACATTTCGCTAAATTAACATTACCAGAAATCAAATATATACCAAGTGTTGTGTAAAAAAATGCAATTTTAGTGATGGACGATTATCAGTATTGTTAAAAACAACAACAAAAATATCTTATTTTATTTCAAATATTTTTGTCATTAAGAGCAATTGCTTCGTGCACCGTATCTCAGATAAAGGGGAAATTTCTCCTGTAAGACCCCCACCACAAATTTTTAAGCGACCGAGGTGATTCACGTAAACATTTTATTTAACAGCGCTTCAACCACGGTGTTTTGTGTCGACTTTTAAAATACGGACTCAAGAAATTTTCAAGCCCACTATTGTTGAGATTATTTTTTAGTGCTATTAGTTTCGCGGTGTTATTTGTGGATTTTTTAAAAAATTTCTTTTTATCGGAAAGTATGGGGCTAAGGAATAAACGATATTTTCTTAAGAAAAGAGAGAAGAATATAAATGACGAATAAAAATCGAACAAATTTTAATTTTTTACGACATACTGTATACAACTTGCAAGAATTTTCTTTTTTGAGACAAACTGTATATATACTTGACAATAATTTTTTTTGGGACATACTATAAGTAAAAATATCAAAAGATTTTTGGAAAGGAAAAATCTTTTAACGACAAATAATATATACCTACTATTTAGAATATGTATTCCTAAAAAACTCAACTGCAGACACACTGTATAGATCTTACAAGACTTTTTATTTTTAGGACATTCTGTATATAAGAATTTTCATTTTTGGGACATACTGTATATGTCTTACAAGAATTTTTATTTTTGGGACATGCTGTTATAGGAATTTTCATTTTTGTGGCATACCTGTATACAACTTACAAGAATCTTCATTTTTGGGACATACTGTACGCATCTTACACAAATTGTTATTTTTGGGACATGCTGTTATAAGAATTTTCATTTTTGTGGTATTCTGTATACAACTTACAAGAATCTTCATTTTTGGGACATACTGTACGCATCTTACAAAAATTGTTATTTTTGGGACATGCTGTTATAAGAATTTTCATTTTTGTGGTATTCTGTATACAACTTACAAGAATCTTCATTTTTGGGACATACTGTACGCATCTTACAAAAGTTGTTATTTTTGGGACATGCTGTTATAAGAATTTTCAATTTTGGGGCATACTGTATACAACTTTCAATAAATTTCATTTTTGGGACATGCCGTTATAAGAATTTTTATTTTTGTGGCATCCTGTATACAACTTTCAATAATTTTCATTTTTGGGACATGCTGTATACATCATACAAGAATTTTTATTTTTGGGACATGCTGTTATAGGAATTTTCATTTTTGTGGCATACCTGTATACAACTTACAAGAATCTTCATTTTTGGGACATACTGTACGCATCTTACAAAAGTTGTTATTTTTGGGACATGCTGTTATAAGAATTTTCATTTTTGTGGTATTCTGTATACAACTTACAAGAATCTTCATTTTTGGGACATACTGTACGCATCTTACAAAAATTGTTATTTTTGGGACATGCTGTTATAAGAATTTTCATTTTTGTGGTATTCTGTATACAACTTACAAGAATCTTCATTTTTGGGACATACTGTACGCATCTTACAAAAGTTGTTATTTTTGGGACATGCTGTTATAAGAATTTTCATTTTTGTGGTATTCTGTATACAACTTACAAGAATCTTCATTTTTGGGACATACTGTACGCATCTTACAAAAATTGTTATTTTTGGGACATGCTGTTATAAGAATTTTCATTTTTGTGGTATTCTGTATACAACTTACAAGAATCTTCATTTTTGGGACATACTGTACGCATCTTACAAAAATTGTTATTTTTGGGACATGCTGTTATAAGAATTTTCATTTTTGTGGTATTCTGTATACAACTTACAAGAATCTTCATTTTTGGGACATACTGTACGCATCTTACAAAAATTGTTATTTTTGGGACATGCTGTTATAAGAATTTTCATTTTTGTGGTATTCTGTATACAACTTACAAGAATCTTCATTTTTGGGACATACTGTACGCATCTTACAAAAGTTGTTATTTTTGGGACATGCTGTTATAAGAATTTTCAATTTTGGGGCATACTGTATACAACTTTCAATAAATTTCATTTTTGGGACATGCCGTTATAAGAATTTTTATTTTTGTGGCATCCTGTATACAACTTTCAATAATTTTCATTTTTGGGACATGCTGTATACATCATACAAGAATTTTTATTTTTGGGACATGCTGTTATAGGAATTTTCATTTTTGTGGCATACCTGTATACAACTTACAAGAATCTTCATTTTTGGGACATACTGTACGCATCTTACAAAAATTGTTATTTTTGGGACATGCTGTTATAAGAATTTTCATTTTTGTGGTATTCTGTATACAACTTACAAGAATCTTCATTTTTGGGACATACTGTACGCATCTTACAAAAATTGTTATTTTTGGGACATGCTGTTATAAGAATTTTCATTTTTGTGGTATTCTGTATACAACTTACAAGAATCTTCATTTTTGGGACATACTGTACGCATCTTACAAAAATTGTTATTTTTGGGACATGCTGTTATAAGAATTTTCATTTTTGTGGTATTCTGTATACAACTTACAAGAATCTTCATTTTTGGGACATACTGTACGCATCTTACAAAAATTGTTATTTTTGGGACATGCTGTTATAAGAATTTTCATTTTTGTGGTATTCTGTATACAACTTACAAGAATCTTCATTTTTGGGACATACTGTACGCATCTTACAAAAGTTGTTATTTTTGGGACATGCTGTTATAAGAATTTTCAATTTTGGGGCATACTGTATACAACTTTCAATAAATTTCATTTTTGGGACATGCCGTTATAAGAATTTTTATTTTTGTGGCATCCTGTATACAACTTTCAATAATTTTCATTTTTGGGACATGCTGTATACATCATACAAGAATTTTTATTTTTGGGACATGCTGTTATAGGAATTTTCATTTTTGTGGCATACCTGTATACAACTTACAAGAATCTTCATTTTTGGGACATACTGTACGCATCTTACAAAAGTTGTTATTTTTGGGACATGCTGTTATAAGAATTTTCATTTTTGTGGTATTCTGTATACAACTTACAAGAATCTTCATTTTTGGGACATACTGTACGCATCTTACAAAAATTGTTATTTTTGGGACATGCTGTTATAAGAATTTTCATTTTTGTGGTATTCTGTATACAACTTACAAGAATCTTCATTTTTGGGACATACTGTACGCATCTTACAAAAGTTGTTATTTTTGGGACATGCTGTTATAAGAATTTTCAATTTTGGGGCATACTGTATACAACTTTCAATAAATTTCATTTTTGGGACATGCCGTTATAAGAATTTTTATTTTTGTGGCATCCTGTATACAACTTTCAATAATTTTCATTTTTGGGACATGCTGTATACATCATACAAGAATTTTTATTTTTGGGACATGCTGTTATAGGAATTTTCATTTTTGTGGCATACCTGTATACAACTTACAAGAATCTTCATTTTTGGGACATACTGTACGCATCTTACAAAAGTTGTTATTTTTGGGACATGCTGTTATAAGAATTTTCATTTTTGTGGTATTCTGTATACAACTTACAAGAATCTTCATTTTTGGGACATACTGTACGCATCTTACAAAAATTGTTATTTTTGGGACATGCTGTTATAAGAATTTTCATTTTTGTGGTATTCTGTATACAACTTACAAGAATCTTCATTTTTGGGACATACTGTACGCATCTTACAAAAATTGTTATTTTTGGGACATGCTGTTATAAGAATTTTCATTTTTGTGGTATTCTGTATACAACTTACAAGAATCTTCATTTTTGGGACATACTGTACGCATCTTACAAAAATTGTTATTTTTGGGACATGCTGTTATAAGAATTTTCATTTTTGTGGTATTCTGTATACAACTTACAAGAATCTTCATTTTTGGGACATACTGTACGCATCTTACAAAAGTTGTTATTTTTGGGACATGCTGTTATAAGAATTTTCAATTTTGGGGCATACTGTATACAACTTTCAATAAATTTCATTTTTGGGACATGCCGTTATAAGAATTTTTATTTTTGTGGCATCCTGTATACAACTTTCAATAATTTTCATTTTTGGGACATGCTGTATACATCATACAAGAATTTTTATTTTTGGGACATGCTGTTATAGGAATTTTCATTTTTGTGGCATACCTGTATACAACTTACAAGAATCTTCATTTTTGGGACATACTGTACGCATCTTACAAAAATTGTTATTTTTGGGACATGCTGTTATAAGAATTTTCATTTTTGTGGTATTCTGTATACAACTTACAAGAATCTTCATTTTTGGGACATACTGTACGCATCTTACAAAAATTGTTATTTTTGGGACATGCTGTTATAAGAATTTTCATTTTTGTGGTATTCTGTATACAACTTACAAGAATCTTCATTTTTGGGACATACTGTACGCATCTTACAAAAATTGTTATTTTTGGGACATGCTGTTATAAGAATTTTCATTTTTGTGGTATTCTGTATACAACTTACAAGAATCTTCATTTTTGGGACATACTGTACGCATCTTACAAAAATTGTTATTTTTGGGACATGCTGTTATAAGAATTTTCATTTTTGTGGTATTCTGTATACAACTTACAAGAATCTTCATTTTTGGGACATACTGTACGCATCTTACAAAAATTGTTATTTTTGGGACATGCTGTTATAAGAATTTTCATTTTTGTGGTATTCTGTATACAACTTACAAGAATCTTCATTTTTGGGACATACTGTACGCATCTTACAAAAATTGTTATTTTTGGGACATGCTGTTATAAGAATTTTCATTTTTGTGGTATTCTGTATACAACTTACAAGAATCTTCATTTTTGGGACATACTGTACGCATCTTACAAAAATTGTTATTTTTGGGACATGCTGTTATAAGAATTTTCATTTTTGTGGTATTCTGTATACAACTTACAAGAATCTTCATTTTTGGGACATACTGTACGCATCTTACAAAAGTTGTTATTTTTGGGACATGCTGTTATAAGAATTTTCATTTTTGTGGTATTCTGTATACAACTTACAAGAATCTTCATTTTTGGGACATACTGTACGCATCTTACAAAAATTGTTATTTTTGGGACATGCTGTTATAAGAATTTTCATTTTTGTGGTATTCTGTATACAACTTACAAGAATCTTCATTTTTGGGACATACTGTACGCATCTTACAAAAATTGTTATTTTTGGGACATGCTGTTATAAGAATTTTCATTTTTGTGGTATTCTGTATACAACTTACAAGAATCTTCATTTTTGGGACATACTGTACGCATCTTACAAAAGTTGTTATTTTTGGGACATGCTGTTATAAGAATTTTCATTTTTGTGGTATTCTGTATACAACTTACAAGAATCTTCATTTTTGGGACATACTGTACGCATCTTACAAAAGTTGTTATTTTTGGGACATGCCGTTATAAGAATTTTTATTTTTGTGGCATCCTGTATACAACTTTCAATAATTTTCATTTTTGGGACATGCTGTATACATCATACAAGAATTTTTATTTTTCGGACATGCTGTTATAAGAATTTTAATTTTTGGGACATACTGTATATATCTTACAAGAATTTTTATTTTTGGGACATATTGTATACATCTTACAAAAATTTCTGTTTTTGGGACATGCTGTTATAAGAATTTTCATTTTTGTGACATACTGTATACAACTTTGAAGAATTTTCATTTTTGGGACATACTGTATATATCTTACAAGAAGTTTTTTTTGGGACATTTACTGGTATAAACCAAGAGATTTTCTGAAAACAAAAGATGTTTTAAAGACAAATATTATATACCAACTATTTAGGAAATGTATTCCTAAAAAAACCGGTTTGAGACATACCGTATACATCTTACAATAATTTTATTTTTGGGACACACTGTATACATTTCAAAATTTACAACTAATTCTAAAAATTACTTCGTTTGGTTTGAATTAACCCCGACAAACCGATCGAAACCGAAACTCTACGAACGTCGACTAACGAAAGAATTGCAAATTAAGTAGTAGGGATAATATTTGCCTTATTTATAATTATTATAGAGAGAGAACGATATCTAGTATTTTAGTGATTAGAAGCTCATGTCGAATTGAATATTTAATTTGTTTTTTGCATTATATTACGGAAAGATGAATCTGCAGATTGCTCGAATTCTTTTTTTTTAATAATACATTTTTAATATAGTAATTGTAAGGTAAAGTTTTATTATTTTTAATAATTTCACCAAACCTTACATTTTTTTCCAGGCGGAATGGTTGGTTTTTTGAAAAAAAAAATTCGACGAAATTGTAGATTAATCCTTTTTCTTTTTTACAAAACAAAAAGTAGTGAAATTTATTCAGTATTGTATTCTCTATCATTAAAACGAAATGCATGAAATTTAAAGGTTTTGACTGTGTTTGGAGCGCGAAGCAATTGCTCTTAACTAATAATATTAAAATTCTCAATTTACTCCATCCCATAATCAATTAAAATATACCAATAACATTTTTAGTAGGTTAATTCTTTATAAATAAAATATTAGATTAGTGATATTTTGTTATAATAAAATAACAATTTGTTAATTTTTTACTTTATGTATGCATATAATTTTTTTTGAATGAAAAATATCGTCATTAACCAAAACTATAATGATGATATTCTTCAACATTTATGATTTCATTTGCTTTTTGTTTTTTCTAAATGTGTGTTTTTATTTTTAATATTTTTGTAACCATTAAAATAAACTAATTAAGTATGTTTAATCTGTTTTATTGATAAAAAGAAACGTTTTTACTTTCCGAACAACAGAATTGTATAGAAGGAAAGTATTGCGATCATGATATTTTGACCATACCCAGATTTTAACGGATCTTTACGTTTTGAGGTCACCTGAATCCATTTATACCATTTTTAGCATGATGTCTGTCTGTGTGTATGTGTGTGTGTCTGTGTGTGAACACGATGGCGTCTAAACGGATGAACCGATTTAGATGAAATTTTATATACATATTTAGGGTAACAAAGAGACGACCTGTATAGATTTTGGAGTTAATCGGACAACCGAAAGTGACAGTTACTATAAGTGATGACGTCATTACTAAACAAGATGACAATAAAGTTTTACACATATATTTTTAATACGTTATAGTTTAATTTCGAATGAATAAAATTTTCAAAAACTTTTGCCATTGTTGCCAAATTTATCAAAAAGTAATTGTTTTTCTAATTTTTCTTAAATAACCAAAATAATGCATTTTTATGAAATATTACAGGATATGAAAGTTGAAGAACATAAAATTTTCTACACATTTTGTCATTACCATTTTTTTGAATTCCTCATAGTTTCATCGCTAGAGGGCGTGAAATAAAATGTATATAGACATTTGCGACTTTTTTTAGATTTTGAGACAAAATTATGGATTTTTATGAAAATTTACAAAAAATCAAAATTGTAGAACATAAAATTTTCTACACATTTTGTCATTACCATTTTTTTGAATTCCTCATAGTTTCATCGCTAGAGGGCGTGAAATAAAATGTATATAGACATTTGCGACTTTTTTTAGATTTTGAGACAAAATTATGGATTTTTATGAAAATTTACAAAAAATCAAAATTGTAGAACATAAAATTTTCTACACATTTTGTCATTACCATTTTTTTGAATTCCTCATAGTTTCATCGCTAGAGGGCGTGAAATAAAATGTATATAGACATTTGCGACTTTTTTTAGATTTTGAGACAAAATTATGGATTTTTATGAAAATTTACAAAAAATCAAAATTGTAGAACATAAAATTTTCTACACATTTTGTCATTACCATTTTTTTGAATTCCTCATAGTTTCATCGCTAGAGGGCGTGAAATAAAATGTATATAGACATTTGCGACTTTTTTTAGATTTTGAGACAAAATTATGGATTTTTATGAAAATTTACAAAAAATCAAAATTGTAGAACATAAAATTTTCTACACATTTTGTCATTACCATTTTTTTGAATTCCTCATAGTTTCATCGCTAGAGGGCGTGAAATAAAATGTATATAGACATTTGCGACTTTTTTTAGATTTTGAGACAAAATTATGGATTTTTATGAAAATTTACAAAAAATCAAAATTGTAGAACATAAAATTTTCTACACATTTTGTCATTACCATTTTTTTGAATTCCTCATAGTTTCATCGCTAGAGGGCGTGAAATAAAATGTATATAGACATTTGCGACTTTTTTTAGATTTTGAGACAAAATTATGGATTTTTATGAAAATTTACAAAAAATCAAAATTGTAGAACATAAAATTTTCTACACATTTTGTCATTACCATTTTTTTGAATTCCTCATAGTTTCATCGCTGGAGGGCGTGAAATAAAATGTATATAGACATTTGCGACTTTTTTTAGATTTTGAGACAAAATTATGGATTTTTATGAAAATTTACAAAAAATCAAAATTGTAGAACATAAAATTTTCTACACATTTTGTCATTACCATTTTTTTGAATTCCTCATAGTTTCATCGCTAGAGGGCGTGAAATAAAATGTATATAGACATTTGCGACTTTTTTTAGATTTTGAGACAAAATTATGGATTTTTATGAAAATTTACAAAAAATCAAAATTGTAGAACATAAAATTTTCTACACATTTTGTCATTACCATTTTTTTGAATTCCTCATAGTTTCATCGCTAGAGGGCGTGAAATAAAATGTATATAGACATTTGCGACTTTTTTTAGATTTTGAGACAAAATTATGGATTTTTATGAAAATTTACAAAAAATCAAAATTGTAGAACATAAAATTTTCTACACATTTTGTCATTACCATTTTTTTGAATTCCTCATAGTTTCATCGCTAGAGGGCGTGAAATAAAATGTATATAGACATTTGCGACTTTTTTTAGATTTTGAGACAAAATTATGGATTTTTATGAAAATTTACAAAAAATCAAAATTGTAGAACATAAAATTTTCTACACATTTTGTCATTACCATTTTTTTGAATTCCTCATAGTTTCATCGCTAGAGGGCGTGAAATAAAATGTATATAGACATTTGCGACTTTTTTTAGATTTTGAGACAAAATTATGGATTTTTATGAAAATTTACAAAAAATCAAAATTGTAGAACATAAAATTTTCTACACATTTTGTCATTACCATTTTTTTGAATTCCTCATAGTTTCATCGCTAGAGGGCGTGAAATAAAATGTATATAGACATTTGCGACTTTTTTTAGATTTTGAGACAAAATTATGGATTTTTATGAAAATTTACAAAAAATCAAAATTGTAGAACATAAAATTTTCTACACATTTTGTCATTACCATTTTTTTGAATTCCTCATAGTTTCATCGCTAGAGGGCGTAAAAAATAATGTATATAGACATTTGCGACTTTTTTTAGATTTTGAGACAAAATTATGGATTTTTATGAAAATTTACAAAAAATCAAAATTGTAGAACATAAAATTTTCTACACATTTTGTCATTACCATTTTTTTGAATTCCTCATAGTTTCATCGCTAGAGGGCGTAAAAAATAATGTATATAGACATTTGCGACTTTTTTTAGATTTTGAGACAAAATTATGGATTTTTATGAAAATTTACAAAAAATCAAAATTGTAGAATATAAAATTTTCTACAAATTTTGTCTTTAATTTTTTTTCGAGTTCTGCATAGTTTCGCCGCTAGTTTTTATTTTAATTTTTAAGCAATTTTTATCGTTATTAAATTATTATTTTTTAGTTGAATTTTAATATTACAAATTTTAAAAAAATATCTTTAAATTTGTAATAATTAATTTTATAATTGTAATTTTTTTCAAAATTTTACAAAAATTGTGATTTTTTTTAAAATTTGGCTTAGAAACATAAGTATATTATGATTTTAAACTAAATTGAATAACTTCTAAAATATTAAAGTTATTGAAATGGGATTTTCACCATTCTAAAGATAATATAAAACTAAATTTAAAATGTATTTTAGTTTCTTAGAATTTAGAATTGTAATTATTATAGCAAAAATTAAGAATTTTTTTTATCAATAAGTATAAAATAAAAGAAAAAAGTAAATAGCATATCCGAAAAGTACTATGTGTGTAAATTATTTCATAATTTTAACATAGTATTTGAAAAAGTTATAACGATTTTTTATTTGGTTTTTCCTTATTTTCTCGTTTTTTCTCATTTTTTTGTTTTTTTTTCTATTCCTTTCTTTTCTGATTTTTCTCATGGTTTTCTTATTTCTCAGGTTTTTTCAAATTTTTTCTAATTTCTGTAATTTTTTCTTATTTTTTTGTTTTTTTTTTTCTTGTTTTTTCCGATTCTTTCTCCTTGTTGTGTTTTTCCTATTTTTCTATTTTTTTCTTTTGTTTTCAGATTTTTTCTCATTTTTTTCTTATTCCTCTGATTTTTTTCGATTTATTTCAATTCTTTCGCGTTTTGTAAAGTTTTTACGTTTTTTTGGTTGTTTTTTGTTTTTTTTCCAAATTTTTGTCGTTTTTTTAATTTTTTGTGATTTTTTCACGTTTTTTTTTTTTTTTCATTTTTTGCAATTATTAGCGTTTTTTGCAATTTTTTCCGTGTTTTTTCTTGTTTTTTTATTAAATCTTTTAATTTTTCCGTTTTTTCCATATTTTGGAAGTTTATTTTTCTTTTTTCTCAATATTTTCTGAAATTTCCAATTTTTCGATTATTCTAATTTGTTCTCGGTTTTTTTCTCATTTTTCTGTTTTCCTTTTTTAATTTTTTCTCGTTTTTTTTCTTGTTTTTTTTTTTTCTATTTCTTTCTTTTGTTTTCAGATTTTTCTCATATTTTTCTTATTCCCCTGATTTTTTTCGATTTATTTCAATTCTTTTCGATTTTTTAATGTTTTGTACGATTTCTTTGGTTTTTTGTTTTTTTTTTCCAAATTTTTGCCGTTTTTTTAACTTTTTGTGATTTTTCGTTTTTTGTGATTTTTAGCGTTCTTTTGCCATTTTTCCTTATTTTTTTGTCGGTATTTTAAAAATTTTTGATTTTTCTGTTTTTTCCGTACTTTACAATTATTTTTCATTTTTTTGTCAATATTCTCTGATTTTTCCAATATTTCATGTTTTTTTTTTCTTCTTATTTTCTCAGATTTTTCTCGTTTTTTTTCTCATTTTTCTGTCTATTTGTTTTTAGTTTTTTTTTCTGATTTGTTTTCACAAAAAAATTTGATTTTTTTTCGTTTTTTAAACAAATTTTGATCCAGAAAAGTTGGGTGGGATTACCCCCTCATTTTTTATTATTAATTTTATTAGAATTTAACATAAAACCAGCCTGGTCCGGAAGTATTAAAATCCTAAAAAAAATTGAAATTTTTTTTTTGTTTAAAATAACTTTTCTGTTCTCAACGTTTTGAGCCAACCACAACCCGATTAGGTGAAAAAAATTTTCATGTCCGTCAGTCTGGAGGGTTTGAAATATCAAAAAAAAAATTATATTTCCACCATTTAAAAAAAAAACATTAAAACAGATCATAAGACTTTTTTTCCAGATTTTTTCCTCTTTTCTGCACTTTTTCCCCAAGTTGTAAATGTTTTTCTTATTTTTTTTCCTATTTTTACAACTTTTTCCTTTTTCTCCTATGTTCCTATTTTTTTTTATTTTTCCATGTTTTTTCCTCTTCTATTTTTTCCTATCTTACCACATTTTTTTTCGCTTTTTTCAATTTTCCATATTTTTCTTTTTTTCCAGGTTTATTCCTATTTTTCTGCTTTTTCCCCAAGTTGTAATGTTTTTTCTTATTTTTTCCCTATTTTTCTTTTTTTCCAGGTTTTTTCCTGTTTTTTTTTCTGCTTTTTCCCCAAGTTGTAAATGTTTTTCTTATTTTTTTTTTCCTATTTTTACAACTTTTTCCTTTTTCTTCCTTTTTTCTTATTTTTCCTATTTCCTCCCATGTTCCTATTTTTGTTTATTTTTCCATGTTTTTTCCTCTTTTTCTATTTTTTCGTTTTTTGCCCCATTTTTTTTCCTACTTTTCCCCAAGTTGTAATATTTTTTCCCTATTTTTCTTTTTTTTCCAAGATTATTCCTTTTTATTCTACTTTTTGCTCTAAATTGTAATAATTTTTCTTATATTTTTCCCATTTTTTCTCATTTTTTTTGTTATTTTTACAACTTTTTCCTTTTTTTTTCCTATTTTTTCTTATTTTTCCTATTTTCTCTTATGTTTTTCTAATTTCCGCATTTTGTCTATTTTTGTTTATATTTCTATGTTTTTCTTGTTTTTCAGTTTTTTCCTATTTTGCCCCGTTTTTTTTTTGCTTTTTTTCCTCTTTTCATATTTTCCCTATTTTTCTTCTTTTTTCTACTTTTTCCCCAAGTTGAAATATTTTTTCTTATTTTTTTCCGTTTTACCCTATTTTTGTTGCCATTTTTTCCTATTTTCCCTATTTTTCTTTTTTTTCCAAGTTTTTTCCTCTTTTCTGCACTTTTTCCCCAAGTTGTAATTGTTTTTCTTATTTTTCCTATTTTCTCCTATGTTCCTATTTTTGTTTATTTTTCCATGTTTTTTCCTCTTTTTCTATTTTTTCGTTTTTTGCCCCATTTTTTTTCCTGGGTTTTACCTACTTTTTCCCCAAGTTCTAATATTTTTTCCAAGATTATTTCTTTTTTTTCCACTTTTTCCCCTAAATTGTAATATTTTTTCTAATTTTTTTCTCATTTTTTTGTATTTTTTTACTATTTTTACAACTTTCTCCTTTTTCTTCCTATTTTTTTTATTTTTCCTATTTTCTCCAATGTTTTCCTATTTTCCGCATTTTCGCTATCTTTCTTTATATTTCCATATTTTTTCCTTTTTTTCTATTTTTTCCTATTTTGTCCCATTTTTTTTGCTTTTTTCCTATTTTCCTTATTTTTCATAGTTTTCTTTTTTCCAGGTTTTTTCCTCTTTTTTCTACTTTTTTTCCAAGTTGTTTTATTTTTTCCAATTTTTTTCCTATTTTCCATTTTTCTTTTTTGCCAGGTTTTTCCTCTTTCTATTTTTTCCTATTTTTTTTCTATTTTGCCCCATTTTTTGGGTTTTTTTTTCCTAATATTCGTATTTTCACCATTTTTCTTTTTTTCCAGGTCTTTTCCTCTTTTTTCTACTTTTTCACCAAGTTGTTTTATTTTTTTCTTATTTTTTTCCTATTTTCCAAATTTTTCTTTTTTTTCCAGGTTTTTTCTACTTTTTTCCAAGTTGTTTTATTTTGTTCTCATTTTTGTCCTATTTTCTTTATTTTCCATATTTTTCTTTTTTTCCATGTTTTTTTCACTTTTCTGCACTTTTTCTCCAAGTTGTAACATTTTTTCTTATTTTTTTCTCATTTTTTCCCTATTTTTTTTTATTTTTCCCATTTATCCAATTTTTTTTGCTTTTTTTTCCCATTTTTGGTATTTTCCATTTTTCTTTTTTTCCAGGTTTTTCCTTTTTTTTTCTACTTTTTCCCTAAAATTGTAATATTTTTTCTAATTTTTTTTATACTTTTTACAATTTTTAGAATCTACGCCCCCTTAAACTATACTTTAACCAATTTTTTTTAAATTCTGGGACATAAAAAAATAAAAGGAGCTAAATCAGGATTTTTTAGTGGATTTCAGACGAAATAAAACATTTTGTTTTTTTTTTTAAACAAGTTATACCAATATATTTTTTTTTATATAATGGATACACCAAAACATCTAAACTAATCCACTAATATTTCAATTCACCTTTAATTTTTTTTTAAATAAATTTGTACTTCATAAAATAACAGCTCTTTAAGTTTTTTTTTTCTTCTTTTTTTTTTAAACAATGTGTTGCAAAAATATCTCGCCTTATCTCCCAAACATTTTTTTATGAGCTTTACCGTTTACGAATTCAGACTTTTCGACATTGATTCACATTTTTTTTTTAACACTATATTTATAAATATTTTAGAACAAAAATTTTTATAAGCAACGACAGAAATGTGCATGTTAATCTAGAATAACAGACCTTAAATATCAAATAATATTTTTCTCATTTAAACCAATTTTTTTCAATAAAAAAAACTAGCAAATGTATCACATATCACATTTTTTACAGATATTTTAATAAAATTTAGGCATTAGATATCTATATCTTTTTTTAGTAGTATCTGTATCATTAAAATATCGAGTGTAAACAATTTATAACAGTATCTATAAAAAAAAATTATTTTATGAGTATATCTGTTAACAATATTAAATAACGGACAAGAATTTATAATCTCCGATCCCAACAACGCGTCCGCCATTTTGAAGTCGCCATCTTGAATTTATTTATTTTGACAAAAATTCATAATCTGGCACTCAAAAACCCCCAAATGCCAATTTTAAATAGAATCAGACCATAACCGCAAATCTCCAAATCGCTAACTTGGAGCCGCCATCTTGAATTTATTAATTTTGAGAAAAAATTTATAATCTTCAACACCAAAGACCCCCACATACCAAGTTTGACTGAAATCAGTTCGTAAACATAAATCTCGTCGGCCATTTTGAATTTATTTATTTTTATAAAAAATTCATTAACTCCTATCCCAAAAAACCCCAAATACCAATTTTTTAAAAAATCGGATCATAATCACATATCTCGTCCGCCATCTTTGATTCGCTATCTTGAATTTATAATTTTTGAGAAAAAATTCATAATCTCCGATCCAAAAAACCAAAAAATACCAAGTTTGGATGAAATCGGATCATAATCACACATCTCGTCCGCCATCTTTGAGCCGCCATTTTGAATTTATTATTTTTGAGAAAAAATGCATAATCTCCCAACCCAAAAACCCATAAATACCAATTCTTAATAAAATCGGATCATAATCAAATATCTCGTCCGCCATCTTTGAGCCGCCATCTTGAATTTATTAATTTTGAGAAAAAACTCATAATCTCCGATTACAAAAAGCCACAAATACCGATTTTAAATGAAATCGGATCATAATCACATATCTCGGCAGCCATCTTTGAGCCGCCATCTTGAATTTATTAATTTTGAGAAAAAATTCATAATCTCCGATTACAAAAAGCCACAAATACCGATTTTAAATGAAATCGGATCATAATCACATATCTCGGTCGCCATCTTTGAGCCGCCATTTTGAATTTATTATTTTTGAGAAAAAATGCATAATCTCCGATCCCAAAAACCACCAAATACCAAGTTTGGATGAAATCGGATCATAATCACACATCTCGTCCGCCATCTTTGATCCGCCATCTTGAATTTATTAATTTTGAGAAAAAATTCATAATCTCCGACCCCAAAAACCCATAAATACCAATTTTTTAAAAAATCGGATCATAATCACATATCTCGTCCGCCATCTTTGATTCGCTATCTTGAATTTATTAATTTTGAGAAAAAATTCATAAACTCTGATCCCAAAAAACCCCAAATACCAAGTTTGGATGAAATCGGATCATAATCACACATCTCGTCCGCCATCTTTGAGCCGCCATTTTGAATTTATTATTTTTGAGAAAAAATGCATAATCTCCCAACCCAAAAACCCATAAATACCAATTCTTAATAAAATCGGATCATAATCAAATATCTCGTCCGCCATCTTTGAGCCGCCATCTTGAATTTATTAATTTTGAGAAAAAACTCATAATCTCCGATTACAAAAAGCCACAAATACCGATTTTAAATGAAATCGGATCATAATCACATATCTCGGCAGCCATCTTTGAGCCGCCATCTTGAATTTATTAATTTTGAGAAAAAATTCATAATCTCCGATTACAAAAAGCCACAAATACCGATTTTAAATGAAATCGGATCATAATCACATATCTCGGTCGCCATCTTTGAGCCGCCATTTTGAATTTATTATTTTTGAGAAAAAATGCATAATCTCCGATCCCAAAAACCACCAAATACCAAGTTTGGATGAAATCGGATCATAATCACACATCTCGTCCGCCATCTTTGATCCGCCATCTTGAATTTATTAATTTTGAGAAAAAATTCATAATCTCCGACCCCAAAAACCCATAAATACCAATTTTTAATAAAATCTGATCATAATCACATATCTCATTCGCCATCTTTGATTCGCCATCTTGAATTTATTAATTTTGAGAAAAAATTCATAATCTCCGACCCCAAAAACCCATAAATACCAATTTTGAATAAAATTGGATCACAATCACTTATGTCATCCGCCATCTTTGGGTCGCCATCTTGAATTTATTAATTTTGAGAAAAAATTCATAATCTCCGTCCCCAAAAACCCATAAATACCCAGTTTGAATGAAATCGGATCATAATCACATATCTCGTCCGCCATCTTTGAGCCACCATCTTGAATTTATTAATTTGAAAAAAAATGCATAATCTCCGACCCCAAAAACCCATAAATACCAATTTTTAATAAAATCTGATCATAATCACATATCTCATTCGCCATCTTTGATTCGCCATCTTGAATTTATTAATTTTGAGAAAAAATTCATAATCTCCGACCCCAAAAACCCATAAATACCAATTTTGAATAAAATCGGATCACAATCACTTATGTCATCCGCCATCTTTGGGTCGCCATCTTGAATTTATTAATTTTGAGAAAAAATTCATAAACTCTGATCCCAAAAAACCCCAAATACCCAGTTTGAATGAAATCGGATCATAATCACATATCTCGTCCGCCATCTTTGAGCCACCATCTTGAATTTATTAATTTGAAAAAAAATGCATAATCTCCGACCCCAAAAACCCATAAATACCAATTTTTAATAAAATCTGATCATAATCACATATCTCATTCGCCATCTTTGATTCGCCATCTTGAATTTATTAATTTTGAGAAAAAATTCATAATCTCCGACCCCAAAAACCCGTAAATACCAATTTTGAATAAAATCGGATCACAATCACTTATGTCATCCGCCATCTTTGGGTCGCCATCTTGAATTTATTAATTTTGAGAAAAAATTCATAAACTCTGATCCCAAAAAACCCCAAATACCCAGTTTGAATAAAATCGGATCATAATCACTTATCTTATCCGCCATCTTTGAACCGCCATCTTGAATTTATTAATTTTAAAGAAAAATTCTTAATCTCCAACCCCAAAAACCCCCAAATACCAATTTTGAATGAAATCTGTCCATAATCATAAATCTCATCCGCCATCTTGGAGTAGCCATCTTGTTAAAATTCCAACAATTTTAAATGTTTTCAATAATAATACAAATCGCTACAACCGTAACAAATATATAAAAAATTAAATTCAATAAAAATATATAATTACGGATTTTAAAAATAGTATCTATAAATATTTATATCTATATTTATAAAATTACTGAGAGTATCTTTAAATTTTTATTGTTATACTAAAATTAAACGTTTTTAACAAGATTTTCCAGATATCTTTATATTTGAAAATATTTGTATTTTTTATTGTTTAAATTTCAATAAAAAACGGTTATAATTAATTAGATATCTGTTGGTATCTTTTAATTTTTTTTGCAAAAAGATATCTATAAATTATTTTCCATCAATAATATACTAGTAATAATTATGTAAATCTGTTATTTCCAAAATTTATTTGATAGATATCTTTAACATTATTTTTGTAATTATATCTGTATATTTTTATCAGTATCTGTAAATAATATTCCAGTAAAAATTTAAACAAGTATCTTTAAGTGAATAAAGATAAGAAATATCTTTAAAATAATTTTGTCAATATTTTTTTCTTAGTATCTGTATATTTTTTAAGAGTATCTATAAAGATATTGTATCTAATATTTTTTATGCAAAAGATATCTGTTAATAATATTTTATTGAAAGATATCTGAAAATAATTTTGCAGTAATAATAATAAAAAATATCTTTAAATGAATTTTATGCCAATAGTGTTTGTTAGTTATCTGTATATTTTTTAGTACTATCTGTAAATAGATTAAATCCCAATATTATTTTTACAAAAGGTATCTGATATTTCAGAAATAATTTATGCATTATAAATATTTGTACATATCTGTACATAGTATCTGTAAATTTAATTCGAATAATGTATTAAAAGATATCTGTAAATATTTTTTCAATAGTAAAAAAGTATCTTTATATTAATTTTATGACATAATTATTTTTTAAATCATATCTGTATATATTTTTAAATGGTATCTGTAAATTTATTTCCAATAATGTATTAAAAGGTATCTGTATATTCTTAAAAAATATCTATAAATAAAAAAATATGTTTGAGTGTTCGTTTGTTACGGTTGTAGCGATTTGTATTGTTGAAAAAATTTGAAGTTTGTTCGTCATGGTGTCTAGATGTGCAGGAAACCAATTTTGAATTTTAAATACAAGATGGCGATTCCAAAATGGCGGCAGATATTTATAATTATGAACCAGTTTCATTCAAAATTCGTATTTAGGATTTTGAGGTTGGATGTTACGATTTTTTTCTCAAAATTAATAAATTCAAGATGGCGGACCAGATATATGACTACGAACAGATTCTGTAGTAAATTGGTATCTGGAGGTTTTTGGGGTCGGAGATTATGATTTTTTTTGTTAAAATTAATAAATTCAAGATGGCGGACGAGTATAATTATCATCCGATTGATTCTATTCAAAATTGGAATAGGGGGTTTTTGGGGTCGGAGATTATGAATTTTTTTGTCAAAATTAATAAATTCAAGATGGCGGATCCAAGATGGCGGACGAGTATAATTATGATCCGAATTATTCTATTCAAAATTGGAATAGGGGATTCTTGGGGTCGGAGATTATGAATTTTTTTGTCAAAATTAATAAATTCAATATGGCCGATCCAAGATGGCGGACGAGTATAATTATGATCCGATTGATTCTATTCAAAATTGGAATAGGGTGTTTTTGGGGTCAGAGATTATGAATTTTTTTGTCAAAATTAATAAATTCAATATGGCGAATCCAAGATGGCGGACGAGTATAATTATGATCCAATTGATTCTATTCAAAATTGGAATAGGGGGTTTTTGGGGTCGGAGATTATGAATTTTTTTGTCAAAATTAATAAATTCAAGATGGCGAATCCAAGATGGCGGACGAGTATAATTATCATCCGATTGATTCTATTCAAAATTGAATTAGGTAGTTTTTGGGGTCGGAGATTATGAATTTTTTTGTCAAAATTAATAAATTCAAGATGGCGGATCCAAGATGGCGGACGAGTATAATTATGATCCGAATTATTCTATTCAAAATTGGAATAGGGGATTCTTGGGGTCGGAGATTATGAATTTTTTTGTCAAAATTAATAAATTCAATATGGCCGATCCAAGATGGCGGACGAGTATAATTATGATCCGATTGATTCTATTCAAAATTGGAATAGGGTGTTTTTGGGGTCAGAGATTATGAATTTTTTTGTCAAAATTAATAAATTCAATATGGCGAATCCAAGATGGCGGACGAGTATAATTATGATCCAATTGATTCTATTCAAAATTGGAATAGGGGGTTTTTGGGGTCGGAGATTATGAATTTTTTTGTCAAAATTAATAAATTCAAGATGGCGGATCCAAGATGGCGGACGAGTATAATTATGATCCGAATTATTCTATTCAAAATTGGAATAGGGGATTCTTGGGGTCGGAGATTATGAATTTTTTTGTCAAAATTAATAAATTCAATATGGCCGATCCAAGATGGCGGACGAGTATAATTATGATCCGATTGATTCTATTCAAAATTGGAATAGGGTGTTTTTGGGGTCAGAGATTATGAATTTTTTTGTCAAAATTAATAAATTCAATATGGCGAATCCAAGATGGCGGACGAGTATAATTATGATCCAATTGATTCTATTCAAAATTGGAATAGGGGGTTTTTGGGGTCGGAGATTATGAATTTTTTTGTCAAAATTAATAAATTCAAGATGGCGAATCCAAGATGGCGGACGAGTATAATTATCATCCGATTGATTCTATTCAAAATTGAATTAGGTAGTTTTTGGGGTCGGAGATTATGAATTTTTTTGTCAAAATTAATAAATTCAATATGGCCGATCCAAGATGGCGGACGAGTATAATTATGATCCGATTGATTCTATTCAAAATTGGAATAGGGTGTTTTTGGGGTCGGAGATTATGAATTTTTTTGTCAAAATTAATAAATTCAATATGGCGAATCCAAGATGGCGGACGAGTATAATTATGATCCAATTGATTCTATTCAAAATTGGAATAGGGGGTTTTTGGGGTCGGAGATTATGAATTTTTTTGTCAAAATTAATAAATTCAAGATGGCGAATCCAAGATGGCGGACGAGTATAATTATCATCCGATTGATTCTATTCAAAATTGAATTAGGGGGTTTTTGGGGTCGGAGATTATGAATTTTTTTGTCAAAATTAATAAATTCAAGATGGCGGATCCAAGATGGCGGACGAGTATAATTATGATCCGAATTATTCTATTCAAAATTGGAATAGGGGGTTTTTGGGGTCGGAGATTATGAATATTTTTGTCAAAATTAATAAATTCAATATGGCCGATCCAAGATGGCGGACGAGTATAATTATGATCCGATTGATTCTATTCAAAATTGGAATAGGGGGTTTTTGGGGTCGGAGATTATGAATATTTTTGTCAAAATTAATAAATTCAATATGGCGGATCCAAGATGGCGGACGAGTATAATTATCATCCGATTGATTCTATTCAAAATTGGAATAGGGGGTTTTTGGGGTCGGAGATTATGAATTTTTTTGTCAAAATTAATAAATTCAATATGGCGAATCCAAGATGGCGGACGAGTATAATTATGATCCAATTGATTCTATTCAAAATTGGAATAGGGGGTTTTTGGGGTCGGAGATTATGAATATTTTTGTCAAAATTAATAAATTCAATATGGCGGATCCAAGATGGCGGACGAGTATAATTATCATCCGATTGATTCTATTCAAAATTGGAATAGGGGGTTTTTGGGGTCGGAGATTATGAATTTTTTTGTCAAAATTAATAAATTCAATATGGCGAATCCAAGATGGCGGACGAGTATAATTATGATCCAATTGATTCTATTCAAAATTGGAATAGGGGGTTTTTGGGGTCGGAGATTATGATTTTTTTTGTCAAAATTAATAAATTCAATATGGCGAATCCAAGATGGCGGACGAGTATAATTATGATCCAATTGATTCTATTCAAAATTGGAATAGGGGGTTTTTGGGGTCGGAGATTATGAATTTTTTTGTCAAAAATAATAAATTCAATATGGCGAATCCAAGATGGCGGACGAGTATAATTATGATCCGATTGATTCTATTCAAAATTGGAATAGGGGGTTTTTGGGATCTGAGATTATGAATTATTTTGTCAAAATTAATAAATTCAAGATGGCGGATCCAAGATGGTGGACGAGTATAATTATGATGCGATTGATTCTATTCAAAATTGGAATAGGGGGTTTTTGAGATCGGAGATTATGATTTTTTTTTGTCAAAATTAATAAATTCAAGATGGCGGATTCAAGATGGCGGACGATATGATTATTAACAGATTTGAATGTAAATTGGGATCTGGAGGTTTTTGGGGTCGGAGATGATTTTTTTTTGTCAAAATTATTAAATTTAAGATGGCGGATCCAAAATGGCGGACGAATATGATTATGATCCGATTCTATTTAAAATTGGATAGGGGGTTTTTGGAGTCGGAGATTTTTTGTCAACATAAATAAATTCAAGATGGCGGTCGAAATTTATAATTAAAAACAGATTCCATTAAAAATTGGCATATGGGAATATTTGGTGTTGGATATTATGAAATTTTTATCAAAATTAAAAAAATTAAGATTGCGACTCCAAAATTGTTGTGTAGGGTTTTTTGGATATTATGAATGTTTTGTTATGTGAGAACTAATAATAAACATTTTATTGATTTTTTTTTTAAATATTTTCGCGTAGTGATTTTTTTGATATTTAAAGTCCGCTTTATTCTAGATTTCCACTCATACAATTCCACGTAAGCAACACACACATTTTCGCGAATTAAAACGAACAAAAAAAAAAATAAGACATACATTGTATCGTATCTGAAAAATTCCTGTAATACCCTTTTTGAGTGATTTAAGCATAGCGACTGGCCCAAAATATACAAAATAAAACTCGCCTATTTCGACCTACCCCCTTCGATCACACCTAGTGTTTAAAATATAGCGTAAATCACATTTTTTTTTCTATTTTATTGTTAGTCTTAAAGCCACTAAAGAAAGAGGATAAGTCGATAATAAGATGTGAGTTTTTTACAATAAGAGATCAGAGTATACAAACAAAAAATCGGCAAATTAGAGTAACGTGGCGTTCGACGTGTTATAAAATCGCCGCCGGAGTAGAAATAACGCAGGAAAGTTTATTAAAAGATAGTGCAATTTTTTCCAATTGTGAGTTTTTCTTTTTATAAAGGAAGCATAAAAAAAGCACAGCTGCCGTAAAATTTCTCAAAATTTTAACATTCAATTTTTTTTTCGCGCGAAACGAAATCTAATCTGAATGAATTGTTCTTCGTTTAGGTATTAAATAAAAAAATTAGACTTAAATCGCAAATTTTTTCGTAGATTTAGGAATCAATTTGGCGGTAACAAAATTTCCCGTTACCCGTAGACCCTTATCTCCCCTTAGCCCCCCCCCCTCCCCCCAAAGCACGGTATATTTTTCAATGTAAATGGATGTAATTGCACATTTAAACTTAGTTTTTAGTTCTGATCAACTTTTTTAATTAATATTACAACCGAAATTATCCTGTGTGAAATTCATGTTTCTATTTCAACCAAAATGTACCCAGATTTGAAGAAAAATATACTTGCAACATCGCACTCATTTTAAAATAAAACTATTATTTTTATAGTAGTATAAATAAAATTTCTTTAGATTTGGGGAAAAAAATGCATTTGACAACACCGCAATAATTTTGTAACTAGCTGATTTCAAGTCGTTAAGTTAAAATGTCTCTAAAACTGGAAAAACACATTTGGCAACACCGCAATGATTTTATATGTAAGGTTTCTGTTTTTTTAATAGCCAAATTTTTCCCAGATCTAGGGAAATATATTTGGCAACATTGCAGCCGTTTTGTAACTACGTAATTTTAGTTGTTAAGTCAAAATGTCCCTAGATCTAGAAGAAAAAACATTTGGCAACAGCGCAATATTTTTTATTTGAAGTCGTCAAAATTTTTATAAGATCCATATTTTCCCCAAATCTAGGAAAAAAATACATTTGGCAACACCGCAATGATCTTATATGAAAAAAATCATCTTGTTTTTATAATCTCCAAAATTTCTCCAGATCTAGGAAAAAATACACTTGGCAACACCGCAGTCGTTTTGTAACTAGTTGATTTCAATTGCCAATCCAAAATGTACCTAAATCTGAGGAAAATACATTTGACAACACGGCAACAATTTTATATGTAAGTTTTCTGTTTTTTTTTAATAGACAAATTTTCCCCAGATCTAGGGAAATACATTTGGCAACATTGCAGCCGTTCTGTAACCACGTAATTTCAATTGTTAAGTCAAAATGTCCCTAGATCTAAAAGAGAAAAAAATTGGCAACAGCGCAATATTTTTTATTTGAAAGTCGTCAAATTTTTATAAGATCCAAATTTTCCCCAAATCTAGGGAAAAAGATATTTGGCAACACCGCAATGATTTCATATGAAAAAAATCATCTAGTTTTTATTATCATCAAAATTTCTCCAGATCTGGGGAAAAGTACACTTGGCAACACCGCAGTAGTTTTGTAACAAGCTGATTTTAATTGTCAATCCAAATGTCACTAAATCTGAGAAAAATACGTTTGACAACACCGCAATGATTTTAAATTTTCCCCAGATCTAGAGAAACACATTTGGCAACACTGCAGTCGTTTTGTAACTAGCTAATTTCAAGTGTTAAATCAAAATGTCCTTTGATCTAGAAAAAAACTGTTTGGCAACAGCGCAATATTTTGGGAAAAATGAATTTGGCAACACCGCAATATTTTTGTAACTAATTGATTTCAAGTCGTCAAGCCAAAATGTCCCTAAATCAGGGAAAAATACGTTTGACAACACCGCAATTATTTTATATGAAGAAGTCGTCTGTTGTTTTTATACCCAAATTTTCCTCAGATCTGGGGAAAAATATATTTGGCAACACCGCAATAATTGTATATGAAAAAGTCGTCTGTTTATTTTTTTATAGCCATATTTTCCCCAGATCTAGGGAAAATACATTTGGCAACACTGCAGTCGTTTTGTAATTTTACGTGAAAAGTCAAAATGTACCTAGATCTCGAAAAATATATATTTGGCAACACCGCAAAATTTTTTGTTTGAAAAAGTCTAGTTTTCATAATAGCCAAATTTTACCCATATCTGAAAAAAAACATTTGGCAACACTGCAGTGGTTTTGTCAAATGTTAAGTCAAAATGCTCTTTGATCCAGAAAAAATACATTTGGCAACACCGAAATATTTTTTATTTAAAATTCGTCTAGTATTTATATTAGCCAAATTTTCCCCAGATCTAGGGAAAAATAAGTTTAGCAACACCGCAACATTTTTTGTTTAAAAAAGTCTGGTTTTCATAGTGGTAGAATTTTTCCCAGATCTGGAAAAAAATACATTTGGCAACACCGCAATATTTTTTGTTTGAAAGTCTTCGAATTTTCCCCAAATCTTGGAAAAAAATACAATTGGCAACACTGCAGTTGTTTTGCCAAATGTTAAGTCAAAATGTCCCTTGTTCTGGAAAAAAATACATTTGGCAACACCGCAATATTTTTTGTTTGAAAGTCTTCGAATTTTCCCCAAATCTGGGATAAAAACCATTTGGCAACACTGCAGTGGTTTTGTCAAATGTAAAGTCAAAATGTCCCTAGATCTAGAAGAAAAAACATTTGGCAACAGCGCAATATTTTTTGTTTGTCTTCGAATTTTCCCCAAATCTTGGAAAAAAATACAATTGGCAACACTGCAGTTGTTTTGCCAAATGTCCCTAGTTTTGAAAAAAAATACATTTGGCAACACCGCAATATTTTTTGTTTGAAAAAGTCTTCGAATTTTCCCCAAATCTGGGAAAAAAATACAATTGGCAACACTGCAGTTGTTTTGCCAAATGTCCCTAGTTCTGGAAAAAAATACATTTGGCAACACCGCAATATTTTTTGTTTGAAAAAGTCTTCGAATTTTCCCCAAATCTGGGATAAAAAAATACAATTGGCAACACTGCAGTTGTTTTGCCAAATGTCCCTAGTTCTGGAAAAAAATACATTTGGCAACACCGCAATATTTTTTGTTTGAAAAAGTCGTCTAGTTTTCATAACAATCAAATTTTCCCCAAATCTTGGAAAAAAACCATTTGGCAACACTGCAGTCGTTTTGTCAAATGTAAAGTCAAAATGTCCCTAGATCTAGAAGAAAAAACATTTGGCAACAGCGCAATATTTTTTTTTGAAAGTCGTCAAATTTTTATAAGATCCAAATTTTTCCCAAATCTAGGGAAAAATACGTTTGACAACACCGCAATAATTTTATTTCGACCTAAGTCGTCTGTTTTATTTTTACAGCAAAATTTTCCCCAGATCTAGGGAAACACATTTGGCAACAATGCAGTCGTTTTGAAACTATCCAATTTTAGTTGTTAAGTCAAAATGTCCCTAGATCTAGAAGAAACATATTTGGCAACAGCGCAATATTTTTTGTTTGAAAAGTAGTCTGATTTTCATACTGGTCGAATTTTCCTCAAATCTTGGAAAAAAATACATTTGGCAACACCGCGGTCGTTTTGTAAATGATTTCAAGTCGTCAACCAAAATGTCTTTAAATCGGGGAAAAATACATTTGGCAACACCGCAATAAATTTTATATGATCAAGTCGTCGATTTTTTTAAATAGCCAAATTTTCCCCAGACCATGGGGAAATACTTTTGGCAACACCGCGGTCGTTTTGTGACTGATTTCAAGTCGTCAAGCCAAAATGTTTTTAAATCTGGGAAAAATACTTTTGGCAACACCGCAATAAATTTTATGATTCTTAGAACCAAATTTTCCCCAGATCAAGGGAAAAATACTTTTGGCAACACCGCAATAAGTTTGCGATTACACTTAAGTTTTTTTGCAACGGTAAATCCAAAATTTCCTTCGTTCTGGGGAAACATACATTTGGCAACATAGCAGGTATTTTAAATTTTTTGTAACAACAGTAAAATTTCCCTATAACTGAGAAAAAATGAACTTTATAACATTAAAGAAAAAATAAAAATGGCGAAGTCTAAATTTCCCCAGATCTAGGAAAACAATTGGCAACACCGCAATCATTTTGTAACGAAAAAACGTACCAAAATTTCACTAAATCTACGAAAACCTTTAGCAACGTTGCAGTCGAAAATAATCCAAACGAATAACTAATTTGGAAAAAACAAATCACAATCGCCTTCCTACACCTCTCTACCAATTTTTTTTTAATTGGACATTAAAGCTAAAAAAAAAAATCGTCTTCAAAATATATAAAAAAAAAACGGATATTAACTCAACTAGTATACTATAAAATGTCTACGACCATGAATATCCGCATTATTATAGTTTTTTTTTGTTTATATTTTGAAAATGATCCATCCCCTCCCCTTCCCGAACGCATTTTCCGATGAACAGAAAAAAAACAAAAGAATATCTTAAAAGCTAGGGTGTAAAAACTAGGCACAGGTTATTAGGCGACAGTTAATATAACTATCTTTAAAAAAAAAAAACAAAAAAAAAATTTAAGTTGAAAACTTTTAGTTATTTACAATTATTATTAAAAATATATTGACGGTGAAGTTTTCTTCGAAAATGCGATTTTTACGCCGATCCGGCATCACCGCTATCTAAAAAATTTATATATTTGGTACATTTTGAACATAATTTTACAGAAAAAAAAAAAACTCCACCGACAAATTAAATGCATAAACCTCGTTTATTAAAATTTCTTCTTTTTGTGAAAAACAAAAAAAAAACAATTTGCAGGTTTTTTTTTCTATGTACAAAAAAATATTTTTTGTTTATAAATAATGATCACAAGAAAATAACAATTTTATATATTTATGGTACTCCTAAATTTCCAATTTTTTTTTTGTAAATATTTGGACGAAAATTTCAAGTAGTATCTGTAAATTAATTTTCATATAGTATCTATAAATATTTAAATAGTATCTGTTGAATTAAAATTTTTTAAAGTATCTGTTAAATAATTAAATTGCAATATTGATTTTAAGAAATTATCTTTATATTTTCGAATAGTATCTATAAATATTTAAATAGTATCTGTTTAATTAAAATTTTTTAAAGTATCTGTTAAATAATTATATTGCAATATTTATTTTATGAAATTATCTTTATATTTTCGAATAGTATCTATAAATATTTAAATAGTATCTGTTTAATTAAAATTTTTTAAAGTATCTGTTAAATAATTATATTGCAATATTTATTTTAAGAAATTATCTTTATATTTTTTGAATAGTATCTATAAATATTTAAATAGTATCTGTTGAATTAAAAATTTTTAAAGTATCTGTTAAATAATTATATTGCAATATTTATTTTAAGAAATTATCTTTATATTTTTTGAATAGTATCTATAAATATTTAAATAGTATCTGTTTAATTAAAATTTTTTAAAGTATCTGTTAAATAATTAAATTGCAATATTTATTTTATGAAATTATCTTTATATTTTCGAATAGTATCTATAAATATTTAAATAGTATCTGTTTAATTAAAATTTTTTAAAGTATCTGTTAAATAATTAAATTGCAATATTTATTTTATGAAATTATCTTTATATTTTCGAATAGTATCTATAAATATTTAAATAGTATCTGTTTAATTAAAATTTTTTAAAGTATCTGTTAAATAATTAAATTGCAATATTTATTTTATGAAATTATCTTTATATTTTCGAATAGTATCTATAAATATTTAAATAGTATCTGTTTAATTAAAATTTTTTAAAGTATCTGTTAAATAATTAAATTGCAATATTTATTTTAAGAAATTATCTTTATATTTTCGAATAGTATCTATAAATATTTAAATAGTATCTGTTTAATTAAAATTTTTTAAAGTATCTGTTAAATAATTAAATTGCAATATTTATTTTAAGAAATTATCTTTATATTTTCGAATAGTATCTATAAATATTTAAATAGTATCTGTTTAATTAAAATTTTTTAAAGTATCTGTTAAATAATTATATTGCAATATTTATTTTAAGAAATTATCTTTATATTTTCGAATAGTATCTATAAATATTTAAATAGTATCTGTTTAATTAAAATTTTTTAAAGTATCTGTTAAATAATTATATTGCAATATTTATTTTATGAAATTATCTTTATATTTTCGAATAGTATCTATAAATATTTAAATAGTATCTGTTTAATTAAAAATTTTTAAAGTATCTGTTAAATAATTATATTGCAATATTTATTTTAAGAAATTATCTTTATATTTTCGAATAGTATCTATAAATATTTAAATAGTATCTGTTTAATTAAAATTTTTTAAAGTATCTGTTAAATAATTATATTGCAATATTTATTTTATGAAATTATCTTTATATTTTCGAATAGTATCTATAAATATTTAAATAGTATCTGTTTAATTAAAATTTTTTAAAGTATCTGTTAAATAATTATATTGCAATATTTATTTTAAGAAATTATCTTTATATTTTCGAATAGTATCTATAAATATTTAAATAGTATCTGTTTAATTAAAATTTTTTAAAGTATCTGTTAAATAATTATATTGCAATATTTATTTTATGAAATTATCTTTATATTTTCGAATAGTATCTATAAATATTTAAATAGTATCTGTTTAATTAAAATTTTTTAAAGTATCTGTTAAATAATTATATTGCAATATTTATTTTAAGAAATTATCTTTATATTTTCGAATAGTATCTATAAATATTTAAATAGTATCTGTTTAATTAAAATTTTTTAAAGTATCTGTTAAATAATTATATTGCAATATTTATTTTAAGAAATTATCTTTATATTTTCGAATAGTATCTATAAATATTTAAATAGTATCTATATTATGTATCTGTCTATATTATAAGTATCTGTAAATAAAAATTTGAAATTTTCGTCCGGTACTTACAGTCTTATCATCCTAAATATTATATTTTTCTCAAATCTGGCGTTAAAAAAATAAAATATACGTCATATTTTCTCCCTCCCTCCCCACCAACCCTTCAAAAAAAAAATCTGTTAAGTCAGAACTCTACGAGTGTCCCTTAATGTTTTCCATTTTATATTTTTTTTTTATCACAGATTAACTTGTTAAATTCAATTATTTCATAAAACCTACCTATTGTTTCACATATATAAGCAATTTTTTTTTTGGGAAAAAATACATAAATTTTTTTCAAAAAAAAAAAACAGCGTATTTCTGTAGATAAAAGATAAAAATTTTTAAATAATAAAAATTTAATTGACAATTTTATTGTATACAGAAAAAAATTATACTTTTTTTTTTACTTTTAAAGAGATATGCGCTCTATCTGATATGTATTATATACCGGGGGTGTTAAAAAAGTTGTGTTAAAAGTACCTTTTATAATTTAAAAATTCTCAGAAAATTTTATTCTTTATAAAAGTTGATAATTTATCTAAAACGTAAGAAAAAATAATCAAATTTTAAAAATTCTTAAAAGTATACGAGGAAATTCAAAAAATATTTTATATTTTTCGACCTCCCTCGTATATATATACTCTAAAAAATTTTTTAGAATTAATTATGGATTTTTGATAAAATGTCAAATTTAATTAATAATTTTTTTTTTTTTTGTGAAATGTATAATTTAAAGATTTTGTCAGATACGAGGGTGGTAATAATTTTTGCAATATATAAAAATATTTTTAAAATCGTTTCTAAGTGCAATAACAATAAAAAATAAAATTTAAAAATTAAAAATGATAAAATATTTACAATCAGTTTTTAATTTTTAGTCCAAAAATATTAAAATGACTTTTTTCGATTAAAAAAACAAGACTACAGAAATACGCCACTAACATCATAACAAAAAAAAACAAAAATAAATTTTCGATATTAAATTATTCAGAGTTATTAGGATCCCGGATTAAATTTAATCGACGGTTAAAAAATAAATGCACTGCTATATTTTCCGATAAATATGTCAAATATCAACATTTTCACGTCAAATGTCAAACTCGTCACGTCAAATGTCAAACTTGTCACGTCAAATGTCAAAGTTGTCACGTCAAATGTCAAACTTGTCACATCAAATGTCAAACTCGTCACGTCAAATGTCAAACTCGTCACGTCAAATGTCAAACTTGTCACGTCAAATGTCAAAGTTGTCACGTCAAATGTGAAACTTGTCACATCAAATGTCAAACTCGTTACGTCAAATGTCAAACTTGAAGTCAAATGTCAAAGTTGTCACGTCAAATGTCAAACTCGTCACGTCAAATGTCAAACTTGTAACGTCAAATGTCAAACCCGTCACTTCATGTCAAAAGTCATCACGTCAAATTCGTCACGTCAAATGTCAAAATAATCACGTCAAATGTCAATCCCGTTACGTCGAATGTCAAACTTGTCACTTCGAATTGGTCACGTCAAATGTCAAACTCGTCACGCCAAATGTCAAAATGTTCACATCAAATGTCAAACTCGTTACGTCAAATGTCAAACTCGTTGCGTCAAATGTCAAACTTCTCACGTCAAATTCGTTATGTCAAATGTCAAACTCGTCACGTCATGTCAAATGTCAAAGTCGTGACGTCAAATGTCAAATTCGTCACGCCAAATGTCAAACTAATCACGTCAAATGTCAAACTCGTTACGTCAAATGTCAAACTCGTTACGTCAAATGTCAAACTAGTAACGTTAAATGTCAAATTCGTCACAACAATCATGTCAAATATCAACATTTTCACGTCAAATGTCAAACTCGTCACGTCAAATGTCAAACTTGTCACGTCAAATGTCAAAGTTGTCACGTCAAATGTCAAACTTGTCACATCAAATGTCAAACTCGTCACGTCAAATGTCAAACTCGTCACGTCAAATGTCAAACTTGTCACGTCAAATGTCAAAGTTGTCACGTCAAATGTGAAACTTGTCACATCAAATGTCAAACTCGTTACGTCAAATGTCAAACTTGAAGTCAAATGTCAAAGTTGTCACGTCAAATGTCAAACTCGTCACGTCAAATGTCAAACTTGTAACGTCAAATGTCAAACCCGTCACTTCATGTCAAAAGTCATCACGTCAAATTCGTCACGTCAAATGTCAAAATAATCACGTCAAATGTCAATCCCGTTACGTCGAATGTCAAACTTGTCACTTCGAATTGGTCACGTCAAATGTCAAACTCGTCACGCCAAATGTCAAAATGTTCACATCAAATGTCAAACTCGTTACGTCAAATGTCAAACTCGTTGCGTCAAATGTCAAACTTCTCACGTCAAATTCGTTATGTCAAATGTCAAACTCGTCACGTCATGTCAAATGTCAAAGTCGTGACGTCAAATGTCAAATTCGTCACGCCAAATGTCAAACTAATCACGTCAAATGTCAAACTCGTTACGTCAAATGTCAAACTCGTTACGTCAAATGTCAAACTAGTAACGTTAAATGTCAAATTCGTCACAACAATCATGTCAAATATCAACATTTTCACGTCAAATGTCCAACTCGTCGCGTCAAATCTCAAACTCGTCACATCAAATGTAAAACTAGTCTCGTGAAATTTAACGTAAAAAATGTCGTCACTTTTTATAAATATAACTGGCAAATGTCAATATTGTGATGTCAAATCAAAATAGCACTGTCAAATGTGAAACGTCAACTGTGAAACGTCAAATGTCAAACTCGTCACGTCAAATTAGTATCCTGAAATGTAACGTCAAAAATGTCATCACTTTTTACAGATAGCTGTCAAATGTCAACTTTGTGAAACGTCAAAGTCAAACTAGTCACGTCAAATGTCAAACTCGTCTCGTCAAATGTCAAACTCGCACATTAAATGTCAAAATCGTCATGTCAAATGTCAAACCAGTCACGTCTAATATCTCGTAAAAGTCCAAAATATCATTGTATCCGTCAAAATTGTCGTGTTGACGTAAAATTTGTCGTGTTAAGACCAAAATTGTCGTGTGGACGTAAAAATTATCGCGTCTAAGAAAAAATTATTGATGTTTAACGTCAAAATTATCGTGTTGACATAAAAAATGTCATTGTTGACATAAAAATTGTCGTGTTAAAGCCAAAATTGTCGTGTAGCATCAAAAATTATCGTGTTAACGTAAAAATTATCGTGTTTGTGGAAAAATTGTTGTATTAGGTCAAAATTGTCGTGTTATCGTAGAAATTGTCGCGATTAGACTAAAATTGCCGTGTAACGCCAAAATTGTCGTGTGGACGTAAAAATTATTGCGTTTAGGAAAAATTGATGTTTTACGTCAAAATTATTGTGTTGACGTAGAAATTGTCGTGTTGACATAAATAATGTCATGTTGACATAAAAATTGTCGTGTTAAAGCCAAAATTGTCGTGTTAAAGCCAAAATTGTCGTGTAGCACCAAAATTATCGTATTGACGTAAAACTTACCGTGTTTGTAGAAAAATTGTTGTATTACGTCAAAATTGTCGTGTTGACATCTAAACTATGAATGAAATCAAGAAAATTGTCGTATTGACGTCAAAAGACCAAAAATTTCCATTTGTGTCGTGTTTATGTCAAAATTGTCGTGTTGTCGTCAAAATTGTCGTATTGTCAAAATTGTTGTATTGTCGTCAAAATTGTCGTGTTAATGTCAAAATTGTCGTGTTGACGTCAAAATTGTCGTATTGTCAAAATTGTTGTATTGTCGTCAAAATTGTCGTGTTAATGTCAAAATTGTCGTGTTGACGTCAAAATTGTGAAGTTGAAGTCAAAAAACCAAAATTTCTATTTTTGTCCTAATGTCAAAATTGTCGTGTTGTCGTCAAAAACCAAAATTTCTATTTTTGTCGTGTTAGTGTCAAAATTGTCGTGTTGACGTCAAAATTGTGAATGAAGTCTAAAAAATTGTCGTGTTGACGTCAAAAAGGAAAAATTTCTATTTTTGTCGTGTAAACGTCAAAATTGTCGTGTTGACGTCAAAATTGTCGTATTGTCAAAATTGTTGTATTGTCAAAATTGTCTTGTTAATGTCAAAATTGTCGTATTGACGTCAAAATTGTGAATGAAGTCTAAAAAATTGTCGTGTTGACGTCAAAAAACCAAAATTTCTATTTTTGTCCTAATGTCAAAATTGTCGTGTTATCGTCAAAAACCAAAATTTCTATTTTTGTCGTGTTAGTGTCAAAATTGTGTTGACGTCAAAATTGTGAATGAAGTCTAAAAAATTGTCGTCTTGACGTCAAAAAACCAAAATTGTCGTGTTGTCGTCAAAATTTCTATTTTTGTCGTGTTAGTGTCAAAATTGTCGTGTTGACGTCAAAATTGTCGTATTGTCGTCAAAATTGTTGTATTGTCGTCAAAATTGTCGTGTTAATGTCAAAATTGTCGTGTTGACGTCAAAATTGTGAATGAAGTCTAAAAAATTGTCGTGTTGAAGTCAAAAAACCAAAATTTCTATTTTTGTCCCAAAGTCAAAATTGTCGTGTTGACGTCAATCGTGTTGACGTCAAAATTGTAGTATTGTCAAAATTGTTGTATTGTCGTCAAAATTGTCGGATTAATGTCAAAATTGTCGTGTTGACGTCAAAATTGTGAAGGAAGTCTAAAAAATTGTCGTGTTGACGTCAAAAAACCAAAATTTCTATTTTTGTCCCAAAGTCAAAATTGTCGTGTAACTCCAAAATTGTCGTGTTGACGTCAAAATTGTCGTATTGTCAAAATTGTTGTATTGTCGTCAAAATTGTCGTGTTATGTCAAAATTGTCGTGTTGACGTCAAAATTGTGAAGTCTAAAAAATTGTCGTGTTGACGTCAAAAAACCAAAATTTCTATTTTTGTCCAAAAGTCAAAATTGTCGTGTAACGCCAAAATTGTCGTATTGTCAAAATTGTTGTATTGTCGTCAAAATTGTCGTGTTAATGTCAAAATTGTCGTATTGACGTCAAAATTGTCGTATTGTCAAAATTGTTGTATTGTCGTCAAAATTGTCGTGTTATGTCAAAATTGTCGTGTTGACGTCAAAATTGTGAAGTCTAAAAAATTGTCGTGTTGACGTCAAAAAACCAAAATTTCTATTTTTGTCCAAAAGTCAAAATTGTCGTGTAACGCCAAAATTGTCGTATTGTCAAAATTGTTGTATTGTCGTCAAAATTGTCGTGTTAATGTCAAAATTGTCGTATTGACGTCAAAATTGTGAATGAAGTCTAAAAAAATTGTCGTGTTGACGTCAAAAAAACCAAAATTTCTATTTTTGTCCTAAAATCAAAATTGTCGTGTTGACGTCTATTGGTTGTTTTGTTGCCATCAAAACCGCAAGTTGACGTCTAAATTATTTCGCCAAACTCGAAAGTGTCGTGTTAAACGTAAAAAGTATCGTATCATTAAAAAAAAAACTCACGTAATGACGTCAAAACATTCAAATCGTTAGTTGACGTCAAAAAACGTGTTGCTAAACGTCTCAAAAAAAAAAAAACTCTAATGCAACAATTTCAAACTCCCCCGGTCAAAAACTCCCACAATCGAGATCCTAAAAAAAACTCTCCACAATAATAATAACCTCAAAATAAAAATACTCCTACTCAACAATATTCCCGATAAAATTGGTCTCGATCAATCCGGAACTGATGTCGTCCTGCACCATATCGAACTCCTCCCCAATCCCGAAATCCTTATTGTCCTGATTCAAACTCCCAGCAGCAGTTTGATCAAAATTCAAATCCAAACCGTCCAATACGGGTTGTCCGTTCAACAAACAATCCCCATTGACGTTAGCGTACGTAAAACTCCCAGCGGAGTTTAAGGGAGTCGACGGGTACGATCTGGAGTTACCGAACTGGATTTTCTGTCCTACCACCGGAGTACTAGGCACCGATTTAGTAGAAGGCACGCCGACGTCATGCGGCGCGTAATCGGTATAAAGTTGTAATCCGAACTCCCTAATATTAATATTATTAGAAGTTAAATCGTCTAAAGAGTTGAGTATTTGTTTGACGTTATCATTGTCGGTAAACTCCGGATTGAAAACTTCATCGATAGGAGTTATCATGTTGTGCAAAGGAACCGATCTAGATCGATAAACTTCCAAATTTGATGGAAAAAACTCCGTTTGTTGTGGTAAACTCCTTACAGATGTATAACTCGGATTATAAGCTACTTTTCCGGTGGAGTTTAGGAGTTTTTGTAATACGGATTTATTGTTTAACATCGGACTAGCTGGTGCTGACATCGGGAGTATTTCGTTTGGGATTTCTACGGTTAAATCGATTTCTCGTTTAACTTTCAACTTCCTAACTTCATTTTTTAATATTCCGGTATTAATTTTGCTTCTGGGAATTGGAGTATTCCGGGGACTGACGAATGGACTAGCCGCTGGACTAGGTCCCGGAGAAATTGGAGTGAAACTGAAGTTTTTTCGTCTGGTATTCGGACTCGGCGGTACTGAATCTTCGGGAGTTTCGAAACTCACTCTCCGCTTTATACTGACTGGCGGGAGATAATTTTGTATTGGGAGTTGGTGAAATGGGATTTGTTTGTTATCGAAAATTGTGGGTAAAGGGGGTTTAGCGTCGGTTATATTTTGGACGAGGAGTTGGCGAAGAGTTGAAAGTTTTGTCGTGTCTTCCGGGTCGGCGGTTTCCGGTAGATTGTTGTTAAAATATTTGGATAATTCTTCTTCGTGTTGGCTGTTGTTTGTACCTAGAATTATACGAAGAAAATTTTTCTTTAAAAATAAAATAAGAATTTTTCCAGTAGGCTTTTTATCTATTAATTATGAACAAAAAAAATCTTTCCTACGCCTATGTTTATTTTATTAACAAAAAATTGTTCCCTACGCCTATGTTTTTTTATTTACTAACAAATAATTTGCCTACTGGAAAAATTGTACCCTACGCCCATTAATCTTTTAATTATGAATAAAAAAATCTTTCCTACGCCTATGTTTATTTTATTAACAAAAAATTGTTCCCTACGCCTATGTTTTTTTATTTACTAACAAATAATTTGCCTACTGGAAAAATTGTACAATACGCCCATTAATCTTTTAATTATGAATAAAAAAATCTTTCCTACGCCTATGTTTATTTTATTAACAAAAAATTGTTCCCTACGCCTATGTTTTTTTATTTACTAACAAATAATTTGCCTACTGGAAAAATTGTATCCTACGCCCATTTATCTTTTAATTATGAACAAAAAAAATCTTCTCTACGCCTATGTTTATTTTATTAACAAAAAATCGTTCCCTACGCCTATGTGTTTTTTTATTTACTAACAAATAATTTGCCTACTGGAAAAATTGTACCCTACGCCCATTAATCTTTTAATTAAGAACAAAAAAAAATCTTCTCTGCGCCTCTGTTTATTTTAGTAACAAAAAATCGTTCCCTACGCCTATGTGTTTTTTTATTTACTATCAAATAATTTACCTACTGGAAAAATTGTACCCTACGCCCATTAATCTTTTAATTATGAATAAAAAAATCTTCTCTACGCCTATGTTTATTTTATTAATAAAAAATCGTTCCCTACGCCTATGTGTTTTTTTATTTACTAACAAATAATATTCCTACTGGAAAAATTGTACCCTACGCCCATTAATCTTTTAATTATGAATAAAAAAATCTTCTCTACGCCTATGTTTATTTTATTAATAAAAAATCGTTCCCTACGCCTATGTGTTTTTTTATTTACTAACAAATAATATTCCTACTGGAAAAATTGTACCCTACGCCCATTAATCTTTTAATTATGAACAAAAAAAATCTTCCCTACGCCTCTGTTTATTTTAGTAACAAAAAATCGTTCCCTACGCCTATGTGTTTTTTTATTTACTATCAAATAATTTACCTACTGGAAAAATTGTACCCTACGCCCATTAATCTTTTAATTATGAATAAAAAAATCTTCTCTACGCCTATGTTTATTTTATTAATAAAAAATCGTTCCCTACGCCTATGTGTTTTTTTATTTACTAACAAATAATATTCCTACTGGAAAAATTGTACCCTACGCCCATTAATCTTTTAATTATGAATAAAAAAATCTTCTCTACGCCTATGTTTATTTTATTAATAAAAAATCGTTCCCTACGCCTATGTGTTTTTTTATTTACTAACAAATAATATTCCTACTGGAAAAATTGTACCCTACGCCCATTAATCTTTTAATTATGAATAAAAAAATCTTCTCTACGCCTATGTTTATTTTATTAATAAAAAATCGTTCCCTACGCCTATGTGTTTTTTTATTTACTAACAAATAATATTCCTACTGGAAAAATTGTACCCTACGCCCATTAATCTTTTAATTATGAACAAAAAAAAATCTTCCCTACGCCTCTGTTTATTTTAGTAACAAAAAATCGTTCCCTACGCCTATGTGTTTTTTTATTTACTATCAAATAATTTACCTACTGGAAAAATTGTACCCTACGCCCATTAATCTTTTAATTATGAATAAAAAAATCTTTCCTACGCCTATGTTTATTTTAGTAACAAAAAATCGTTCCCTACGCCTATGTGTTTTTTATTTACTAACAAATAATTTTCCTACTGGAAAAATTCTACCCTAAGCAAATTAATCTTTTAATTATGAACAAAAAAAAATCTTCCCTACGCCTCTGTTTATTTTAGTAACAAAAAATCGTTCCCTACGCCTATGTGTTTTTTTATTTACTATCAAATAATTTGCCTACTGTAAAAATTGTACCCTACGCCCATTTATCTTTTAATTATGAACAAAAAAAATCTTCTCTACGCCTATGTTTATTTTATTAACAAAAAATCGTTCCCTACGCCTATGTGTTTTTTTATTTACTAACAAATAATTTTCCTACTGGAACAATTGTACCCTACGCCCATTTATTTTTTAATTATGAACAAAAAAAATCTTCCCTACGCCTATGTTTATTTTAATAACAAAAAATCGTTCCCTACGCCTATCCTGAGCGTAGAATTAAATAAATAATCATGGGCGTAGAATTAAATAAATAATCATGGCCGTAGAATTAAATAAATAATCATGGGCTTAGAATTAAATAATCATGGGCGTAGAATTAAATAATCATGGGCGTAGAATTAAATAAATAATCATGGGCGTAGAATTAAATAAATAATCATGGGCGTAGAATTAAATAAATAATAACGGGCATAGAATTAAATAAATAATCATGGGCTTAGAATTAAATAATCATGGGCGTAGAATTAAATAATCATGGGCGTAGAATTAAATAAATAATAACGGGCATAGAATTAAATAAATAATCATGGGCTTAGAATTAAATAATCATGGGCGTAGAATTAAATAATCATGGGCGTAGAATTAAATAAATAATAACGGGCATAGAATTAAATAAATAATCATGGGCTTAGAATTAAATAATCATGGGCGTAGAATTAAATAATCATGGGCGTAGAATTAAATAAATAATCATGGTTGTAGAATTAATTAATCATAGGCGTAGAATTAAATAAATAATCATGGGCGTAGAATTAAATAAATAATCATGGGCGTAGAATTAAATAAATAATCATGGGCGTAGAATTAAATAAATAATAACGGGCATAGAATTAAATAAATAATCATGGGCGTAGAATTAAATAAATAATCATGGGCGTAGAATTAAATAAATAATCATGGGCGTAGAATTAAATAAATAATCATGGGCGTAGAATTAAATAAATAATCATGGGCGTAGAATTAAATAAATAATCATGGGCGTAGAATTAAATAAATAATCATGGGCGTAGAATTAAATAATCATGGGCGTAGAATTAAATAAATAATCATGGTCGTAGAATTAATTAATCATAGGCGTAGAATTAAATAAATAATAACGGGCATAGAATTAAATAAATAATCATGGGCGTAGAATTAAATAAATAATCATGGGCGTAGAATTAAATAAATAATAACGGGCATAGAATTAAATAAATAATCATGGGCGTAGAATTAAATAAATAATCATGGGCGTAGAATTAAATAAATAATCATGGGCGTAGAATTAAATAAATAATAACGGGCATAGAATTAAATAAATAATCATGGGCGTAGAATTAAATAAATAATCATGGGCGTAGAATTAAATAATCATGGGCGTAGAATTAAATAAATAATCATGGTCGTAGAATTAATTAATCATAGGCGTAGAATTAAATAAATAATAACGGGCATAGAATTAAATAAATAATCATGGGCGTAGAATTAAATAAATAATCATGGGCGTAGAATTAAATAAATAATCATGGGCGTAGAATTAAATAAATAATCATGGGCGTAGAATTAAATAAATAATAACGGGCATAGAATTAAATAAATAATCATGGGCGTAGAATTAAATAAATAATCATGGGCGTAGAATTAAATAAATAATAACGGGCATAGAATTAAATAAATAATCATGGGCGTAGAATTAAATAAATAATCATGGGCGTAGAATTAAATAAATAATAACGGGCATAGAATTAAATAAATAATAACGGGCATAGAATTAAATAAATAATCATGGGCGTAGAATTAAATAAATAATCATGGGCGTAGAATTAAATAAATAATAACGGGCATAGAATTAAATAAATAATCATGGGCGTAGAATTAAATAAATAATCATGGGCTTAGAATTAAATAATCATGGGCGTAGAATTAAATAATCATGGGCGTAGAATTAAATAAATAATCATGGGCGTAGAATTAAATAAATAATAACGGGAATAGAATTAAATAAATAATAACGGGCATAGAATTAAATAAATAATCATGGGCGTAGAATTAAATAAATAATCATGGGCGTAGAATTAAATAATCATGGGCGTAGAATTAAATAATCATGGGCGTAGAATTAAATAAATAATCATGGTCGTAGAATTAATTAATCATGGGCGTAGAATTAAATAAATAATCATGGGCGTAGAATGAAATAAATAATCATGGGCGTAGAATTAAATAATCATGGGCGTAGAATTAAATAAATAATCATGGGCGTAGAATTAAATAAATAACAACGGGCATAGAATTAAATAAATAATCATGGGCATAGAATTAAATAATAATCATGGGAGTGGAATTAAATAAATAATCATGGGCGAGAATTAAATAAATAATCATGGGCGTAGAATTAAATAAATAATCATGGGCGAGAATTAAATAAATAATCATGGGCGTAGAATTAAATAAATAATCATGGGCGAGAATTAAATAAATAATCATGGGCGTAGAATTAAATAAATAATCATGGGCGTAGAATTAAATAAATAATCATGGGCGTAGAATTAAATAAATAATCATGGGCATAGAATTAAATAAATAATCATGGGCGAGAATTAAATAAATAATCATGGGCGTAGAATTAAATAAATAATCATGGGCATAGAATTAAATAAATAATCATGGGCGAGAATTAAATAAATAATCATGGGCGTAGAATTAAATAAATAATCATGGGCGTAGAATTAAATAAATAATCATGGGCGTAGAATTAAATAAATAATCATGGGCGAGAATTAAATAAATAATCATGGGCGTAGAATTAAATAAATAATCATGGGCGAGAATTAAATAAATAATCATGGGCGTAGAATTAAATAAATAATCATGGGCATAGAATTAAATAATAATCATGGGAGTGGAATTAAATAAATAATCATAGGCATAGAATTAAAAAAATAATCATGGGCGTAGAATTAAATAATCATGGGCGTAGAATTAAATAAATAATCATGGGCGAGAATTAAAAAAATAATCATGGGCGTAGAATTAAATAATCATGGGCGTAGAATTAATTAAATAATTATGGGCATAGAATTAAATGAATAATCATGGGCGTAGAATTAAATAATCATGGGCGTAGAATTAAATAATCATGGGCGTAGAATTAAATAAATAATCACGGGCGTAGAATTAAATAAATAATCATGGGCGTAGAATTAAATAATCATGGGCGTAGAATTAAATAATCATGGGCGTAGAATTAAATAAATAATCACGGGCGTAGAATTAAATAAATAATCATGGGCGTAGGGAATACAATTTTTTTTTAAATAATTAAAAGAAATAGAAAAAAAAAGAGGACGAACATTTGTAACTAAAAAAAAAAAATAACATGAACGTATAAATTATTTTTAAATGTGTGAAACAAGGTGAAAAAAAAGGCAATAAACGTGTTAAAAAAATATATATATAAAAATAACTCACCCAAATATTCATCCATGGCATCCTTAGATACGTTACTGACGCTATTTAATCTCTCCCTGGTAAGAGGAAAATCCGGTACATCATCACATTCATCATCATCATCATCATCATCGTCGTCATCATCACTGATTCTTTCCTTAATTCTAATTATATCGTGTAAATGTTGAGATCTGGCGTCCTCGATCCCCGCCTCGGCCGCCGTCGCTGCTGACGTCGTCGTCTTCGCCGCCAGTGGCGGAGCAGGTTGCAGTCGCGATCGAGGTTGAGGTTGAGGTTGAGTTTGAGGCTCGTACGGCGCTAATATATCACATTGTTGCAGTCTGGGCCGGAGCGATTTGTACTTTATTTGTTGCTTCCTAGTAGATGGCGCGCCGCTGTTTTCGTGGACGACGTTGTTACCGCCGCCACCGTTAGACGGCGGTAGGCGAGATATTCGAATCTTGTTATTGGTCGTCACCACCATTTGGGCTGTAGTAGAGGCAATGGCCGCCTCCGGCGCCGCTGCCGGCTTCTGGAAACTGTTGAAGTCAGGTAACACTGGTAGCTGAGTGAAATCTACTGATTTATCACAGATAGGTTTCGCCTGAGTAGTGGGACTCGTGCTGGTACTGCCGCAAGTACTGCTCGTCGCCGTACTGCTATTTCCGCCGCAGCAGCCCGTACCCGACGTGCCGCATTCGGCGCCCATTGAATTGCCGTTCGACGTTGACGCCGTCACTGGCGAATAGTTGCAGGTGACGTCACGGGCCGGGACGCTTTGCGAACGGGATTTTTTTAATGGCGGTTTCGGCTCTGATTTCGGCGACTAATAAAACAAATATTTTATTTATTTTTATATATTAATCTAAATTTTGTTACGCTACTGGATTTTATTAATTATAACAAGATGAAAATTAAAAAAAAAAATAAAAATTGAAAGTTAATTTTTTTATTAATTACTATTATAGGAAATTAAAAATTTCGGTACGCCGCTGGATTTTTTTAAGATAAAAAACAAAAAAAATTTAATTGAAAACAAAATTATTTCTTAATTAATATTATATGAAAATAAAAATTTTTGGTACGCCACTGGATTTTTTTAATTATCATATAACAAAATCAAAAAAAAAATGAAAATTAATTTTTTTATTAATAAATTTGCGAAATTAAAAATTTTGGTACGCCACTGGATTTCTTTACTTATCATATAACAAGATCAAAAAAAGAAGAAAAAAAAGAAAATAGAACGTAAATTTTTTTTATTAATATTTTACGAAATTCAAAATTTTGATACGCTACTGCATTTTTTTAATTTTCATATAACAAGATCAAAAAAAAAGAAAAAAAAATTGAAAGTAAAATTTTTTATTAATAATTTACTAATTTAAAAATTTTGCAACGCCACTGGATTTTTTTTAATCATCATTTAACAAGATCAAAAAAAAAGAAAAAACAAGAAAATTAAAAGCAAAATTTTTTTTTACTGATATTTTACGATTTGGTACGCCACTGGATTTTTTAATTATCATATTAAAAATTAAAAAAAAAGAAAAAAAAATTGAAAGTAAAATGTTTTATTAATTAATATTTTACGAAATTAAAAATTTTGGTACGCCACTGGATTTTTTAAAATTATCATATAACAAGATCAAAAAAAAAAAAGAAAATTGAAAATTAAATTTTTTATTAATTAATATTATATGAAATTAAAAATTTTGGTACGCCATTGGATTTCTTTATCATATAACAAGATCAAAAAAAGAAGAAAAAAAAGAAAATAGAACGTAAATTTTTTTTATTAATATTTTACGAAATTCAAAATTTTGATACGCTACTGCATTTTTTTAATTTTCATATAACAAGATCAAAAAAAAAGAAAAAAAAATTGAAAGTAAAATTTTTTATTAATATTTTACGAATTTAAAAATTTTGCAACGCCACTGGATTTCTTTTTAATCATCATTTAACAAGATCAAAAAAAAAGAAAAAACAAAAAAAAAAAAAAGCAAAATTTTTTTTACTGAAATTTTACGATTTGGTACGCCACTGGATTTTTTAATTATCATATTAAAAATTAAAAAAAAAGAAAAAAAAAATTGAAAGTAAAATGTTTTATTAATTAATATTTTACGAAATTAAAAATTTTGGTACGCCACTGGATTTTTTTAAATTATCATATAACAAGATCAAAAAAAAAAAGAAAATTGAAAATTAAATTTTTTATTAATTAATATTATATGAAATTAAAAATTTTGGTACGCCATTGGATTTCTTTATCATATAACAAGATCAAAAAAAGAAGAAAAAAAAGAAAATAGAACGTAAATTTTTTTTATTAATATTTTACGAAATTCAAAATTTTGGTACGCCACTGGATTTTTTAAAATTATCATATAACAAGATCAAAAAAAAAAAAGAAAATTGAGAATTAAATTTTTTATTAATTAATATTATATGAAATTAAAAATTTTGGTACGCCATTGGATTTCTTTACTTATCATATAATAAGATCAAAAAAAGAAGAAAAAAAAGAAAATAGAACGTAAATTTTTTTTATTAATATTTTACAAAATTCAAAATTTTGATACGCTACTGCATTTTTTTAATTTTCATATAACAAGATCAAAAAAAAGAAAAAAAAAAGAAAAATGAACGTAAAAATTTTTATTACTATTTTACGAATTTAAAAATTTTGCTACGCCACTGGATTTCCTTTTAATCATCATTTAACAAGATTAAAAAAAAAGAAAAAACAAGAAAATTGAATGTTAAATTTTTTATTAATTAATATTTTACGAAATTAAAAATTTTGGTACGTCACTGGATTTTTTTAATTATCAAAAAACAAGATCAAAAAACAAGAAAATGGAAAGTAACTTTTTTATTAATTATTATTTTACGGAATTAAAAGATTTGGTACGCCACTGATTTTTTTTATTTTCATATAACAAGATCAAAAAACAAGAAAAAACAAGACAATTGAATGTTAAATTTTTGATTAATAAATATTTTACGAAATTAAAAATTTTGGTAAGTCACTGGATTTTTTTAATTTTCCTACAAGATCAAAAAAAAGAAAAAAAGAAGTTGAAAGTAAAATTTTTTATTAATTAAAATTTTACGAAATTCAAAATTTTGATACGCCACTGGATTTTTTTAATTATCATATAACAAGATGAAAAAAAAAAGAAAATTGAAAGTAAAATTTTTTATTAATTAATATTTTAGGAAATTCAAAATTTTGGTACTTCACTGGATTTTTTTAATTATATAACTAGAAAAAAAAAGAAAAAGAGAAAATTGAAAGCAAATTTTTTTTATTAATTAAAATTTCACAAAATTAAAAATTTTGATACGCCACTGGATTTTTTTTAATTATCAAATAACAAGATCAAAAAAAAGAAAAAAAAAAGAAAATGGAAAGTAAAATTTTTTATTAATTAATATTTTACGAAATTCCAAATTTTGGTACTTCACTGGATTTTTTTAAATATCACATAACAAAAAAAAAAAAAAAAAAAAAAAAAAAAAAAAAAGAAAATTGAAAGCAAATTTTTTTATTAATTAAAATTTTACAAAATTTAAAATTTTGGTACGCCACTGGATTTTTTTAATTATCATATAACAAGATCAAAAAAAAAGAAAAAAAAAAAATTGAAAGTAAAATTTTTTATTAATTAAAATTTTACGAAATTCAACATTTTGGTACGCCACTGGATTTTTTTTAATTATCATATAACAAGATCAAAAAAAAAGAAAAACAAAAAAAATTAAAAGTAAAATTTTTTATTAATATTTTACGAAATTCAAAATTTTGGTACGTCACTGGATTTTTTTAATTATCATTTAACAAGATCAAAAGAAAAGAAAAAACAAAAAAAATTGAAAGTAAAATTTTTTATTAATTAATATTTTACGAAATTCAAAATTTTGGTACGTCACTGGATTTTTTTAATTATCATTTAACAAGATCAAAAAAAAGAAAAAACAAAAAAAATTGATAGTAAAATTTTTTTTTAATTAAAATTTTACAAAATTTAAAATTTCGGTACGCCACTGGATTTTTTAAATTATCATAACAAGATCAAAAAAAAAGAAAATAAAAAGAAAATTGAAAGTAAATTTTTTTATTAATTAAAATTTTACAAAATTCAAAATTTTGGTACGCCACTGGATTTTTTTAATTATCATAAAAAAAAGATCAAAAAAAAAGAAAGAAACGAAAATTGAAAGTAAAATTTTTCATTAATTAATATTTTACGAAATTCAAAAATTTGGTACACCACTGGATTTTTTAAATTATCATATAACAAGATCAAAAAAAAAGAAAAAAAAAGAAAATTGAAAGTAAAATTTTTTATTAATTAAAATTTTACGAAATTCAAAATTTTGGTACGCCACTGGATTTTTTTTAATTATCATATAACAAGATCAAAAAAAAAGAAAAACAAAAAAAATTGAAAGTAAAATTTTTTATTAATTAATATTTTAGGAAATTCAAAATTTTGGTACGTCACTGGATTTTTTTAATTATCATATAACAAGATCAAAAAAAAAGAAAATTGAAAGTAAAATTTTTTATTAATTAAAATTTTACGAAATTCAAAATTTTGGTACGTCACTGGATTTTTTTTAATTATCATATAACAAGATCAAAAAAAAAGAAAAAAAAAAGAAAATTGAAAGTAAAATTTTTTATTAATTAATATTTTACGAAATTCAAAATTTTGGTACATCACTGGATTTTTTTAATTATCATTTAACAAGATCAAAAAAAAAGAAAAAACAAAAAAAATTGAAAGAAAAATGTTTTATTTATTAATATTTTACGAAATTAAAAATTTTCGTACACCACTGGATTTTAGTAATTATAAAACATAAAAATTAAAAAAAAGAAAATTAATTAATTAATATTATATAAAATTGAAAATTTTGGTACGCCACTGGATTTTATTAATTAATATTATACGAAATTAAAAATTTTGGTACGCCACTGTATTTTTAAGTATATTTCTTTTATTATGATTAAGATCAAATTAAAAAAAAAAAATGTAATTATTTTTGTGCAAAATTATAAAATCTTTAAAATTTCTGAAAGAATATCGAACGCCACTGTCGTAAAATTATTTCAACATACATACACACCTGCGTTCTTTTTTTCCTCTCTTTCCCTTCGTTTTTTTGTTGAATTTTTCTTTGTAACTGAAGCTGCATTTCCCTGTGCTTGTTTGGTACTTTCCCACTACCCTCCTCTAAAAAAAATAACACAATTTATTTTATTATTTACTACCAAACAATTAATTTGTGTTTCATTCGTTCTTACAGTAAAAAAAAATCATGTTTCATTCAATCACACAACATAAATTAGCGTTTCATTCATTCTATTTTTCAACATCAACTCGTACTTCATATGATTTCTAAACGACAAATTGTGCTTCATTCTATTTTTCATCACCGATTTGTGCTTCATTTGATTTTAAAACAATTAATGTTTCACCAACTTCACGATATTTAGTGTTTCATCTCTACGCTTTATTCAATTATTTTTACTCCATATAATTATGCTTCATTCGATTGATTAATATCAATTTTGATTCGTTCAATTTTATAATGACGAATTGTGCTTCATTCAAATCTTCAATGACAATTTCTAATTCATAACTTTTCTAAACCAAAAATACTGCTTCATTCGATTTTTATATCAATTTGTGCTTCATACGAAAAATTGTAATTCGTTCAATTTTATAACGAAGAAATGTGTTTCATTCAAAACGTCAATAACAAATTATAAATCATTACTTCATATTGCTTCATTCGATTTTTTATACCAATTTGTGCTTCATACGAAAAATTGTGATTCGTTCAATTTTATAACGAAGAATTGTGCTTCATTCGATTTTTTTAATGTTGATTTATGCTTAATCCAGGCTCTCAACACTGTGTTTCATCCGATTTTTTCAAAAAAAAAAATGTTTCTTTTGTGTTTCACTCGACAAATTGTACTTCATTCGAATTCTCAACGAAAAGTACTACTATGCTCGACGTCATAAATGGATTTTTACTTTATTCCTTAAAACAATTTGTGCTTCATTCGAATGCTCGGTAACAATTTATGTATCTCACATTTTAGTCACGATAATTCAGGTTTCAGACATTTTCTCAACGATAAATTGTGCTTCATTTCATTTCTCAGTGAAAAATTATGTTTCATCCGATTTTTTAACGACAAATTATGTTTCATTTGATTAACGACAAATTATGCTTCATTCGATTTTTAACGACAAATTTTGCTTCATACCATTTCTTAACGACAAATTATGGTTAATAGGACTTATGTTCCATTCTATTTTTCAACGAGAAATTAGGCTTCATTCGATTTTTCAACGACTAATTATGGTTCAATCGATTTTTAACGACAAATGATGTTTCATATGATTTCTTAACGGCAAAATGAAAATAATACGATTTCTTAACGACAAATTACGCTTCATTCGATTTTTCAAAGACAAATTAGTCTTCATTCGATTTTTCAACGACTAATTATGTTTCAATCAATTTTTAACGACAAATGATGTTTCATACGATTTCTTAACGACAAATTATGCTTCACATGATGCCTTAACGACAAAATGGAGATCATACGATTTATTAACGACAAATTAGGCTTCATTCGATTTTTCAACGACTAATTATGTTTCAATCGATTTTTAACGACAAATGATGTTTCATATGATTTCTTAACGACAAATTATGCTTCATACGATTTTTCAACGACAAATTAGGCTTCATACGATTTTTCAACGACTAATTATGTTTCAATCGATTTTTAACGACAATTGATGTTTCATATGATTTCTTAACGACAAATTATGCTTCACACGATGTCTTAACGACTAAATGAAATTATACGATTTCTTAACGACAAATTATGTTTCATACGATTTTTCAACGACAAATTAGGCTTCATTCGATTTTTCAACGACTAATTATGTTTCAATCGATTTTTAACGACAATTGATGTTTCATATGATTTCTTAACGACAAATTATGTTTCATACGATTTTTCAACGACAAATTAGGCTTCATACGATTTTTCAACGACTAATTATGTTTCAATCGATTTTTAACGACAAATGATGTTTCATACGATTTCTTACCGACAAATTACGCTTCACATGTTTTCTTAACGACAAAAAGGAAATTATACGATTTCCTAGACAAATTATGCTTCATACGATTTTTCAACGACTTTTGATGTTTCATTCGATTTGAACGACAAATGATGCTTCACATGATTTCTTAACGACAAATTAAGCTTCACACGATTTTTCAACGACTTTTGAAGTTTAATTCGATTTTGAACGACAAATGATGCTTCACATGATTTCTTAACGACAAATTATGCTTCACACGATTTTTCAACGACTTTTGAAGTTTCATTCGATTTTGAACGACAAATGATGCTTCACAAGATTTCTTAACGACAAAATGGAAATCATACGATTCCTTAACGACAAATTATGTTTCATACGATTCTTTAACGACTAATTATGTTTCAATCGATTTTTAACGACCAATGATGTTTCACATGATTTCTTAACGACAAATTATGCTTCACATGATGTCTTTACGACAAAATGGAAATTATACGATTCCTTAACGACAAATTATGTTTCATACGATTTTTTAACGACTAATTATGTTTCAATCGATTTTTAACGACAAATGATGTTTCATATGATTTCTTAACGACAAATTATGCTTCACATGATTTCTTAACGACAAACTATTCTTCATACGATTTTTCAACGACAAATTAAGTTTCAATCGATTTTTAACGACAAATGATGTTTCAAATGATTTCTTAACGACAAATTATGCTTCAATCGATTTTTCAACGACAAATTATGTTTCAATCGTTTTTTTAACGACTAATTATGTTTCAACCGATTTTTAACGACAAACGATGTTTCATACGATTTCTTAACGACAAATTATGCTTCACATGATGTCTTAACGACAAAATGGAAATCATACGATTTCTTAACGACAAATTATGTTTCATACGATTTTTCAACGACAAATTATGTTTCAATTGATTTTTAACGACAAATGATGTTTCATATGATTTCTTAACGACAAATTACACTTCACATGATTTCTTAACGACAAAATGGAAATCATACGATTTCTTAACGACAAATTATGCTTAATTCGATTTTTCAACGACTAATTATGTTTCAATCAATTTTTAACGACAAATGATGTTTCATACGATTTCTTAACGACAAATTATACTTCACATGATGTCTTAACGACAAAATGGAAATCATACGATTTCTTAACGACAAATTATGTTTCATACGATTTTTTAACGACAAATTATGTTTCAATCGATTTTTAACGACAAACGATGTTTCATCCGATTTCTTAACTACAAATTATGCGTCACATGATGTCTTAACGACAAAATGGAAATCATACGATTTCTTAACGACAACTTATGTTTCATACGATTTTTCAAAGACTAATTATGTTTCAATCAATTTTTAACGACAAATGATGTTTCATACGATTTCTTAACGACAAATTATACTTCACATGATGTCTTAACGACAAAATGGAAATCATACGATTTCTTAACGACAAATTATGTTTCATACGATTTTTTAACGACAAATTATGTTTCAATCGATTTTTAACGACAAACGATGTTTCATCCGATTTCTTAACTACAAATTATGCGTCACATGATGTCTTAACGACAAAATGGAAATCATACGATTTCTTAACGACAACTTATGTTTCATACGATTTTTCAAAGACTAATTATGTTTCAATCAATTTTTAACGACAAATGATGTTTCATACGATTTCTTAACGACAAATTATACTGCACATGATGTCTTAACGACAAAATGGAAATCATACGATTTCTTAACGACAAATTATGATTCACATGATGTCTTAACGACAAAATGGAAATCATACGATTTCTTAACGACAAATTATACTGCACATGATGTCTTAACGACAAAATGGAAATCATACGATTTCTTAACGACAAATTATGCTTAATTCGATTTTTCAACGACTAATTATGTTTCAATCAATTTTTAACGACAAATGATGTTTCATACGATTTCTTAACGACAAATTATACTTCACATGATGTCTTAACGACAAAATGGAAATCATACGATTTATTAACGACAAATTATGCTTAATTCGATTTTTCAACGACTAATTATGTTTCAATCAATTTTTAACGACAAATGATGCTTCACATGATTTCTTAACGACAAATTACACTTCACATGATTTCTTAACGACAAAATGGAAATCATACGATTTCTTAACGACAAATTATGTTTCATACAATTTTTCAACGACAAATTAGGCTTCATTCGATTTTTCAACGACTTAATATGTTTCAATCATTTTTCAACGACAAATGATGTTTCACATGATTTCTTAACGACAAACTATGCTTCATACGATTTTTCAACGACTTTTGATGTTTCATTCGATTTTGAACGACAAATGATGCTTCACATGATTTCTTAACGACAAATTACACTTCACATGATTTCTTAACGACAAAATGTAAATTATACGATTTCTTAAAGACAAATTATGCTTCGTACGATTTTTCAACGACAAATTATGTTTCAATCGTTTTTTAAGGATGGATAATGCTTCATTCGATTTTCAAACGATAAATTATGTTTCATTTACTCTCTTACAACAATTTACGCTTCATTCGTTCTTTTAATGACAATTTGAGCTTTACTCGATTCTTCAACGACAATTGAGACAACAAATTGGGCTTCATTCGATTTGTAAACTAGAAAAAAGCATTTTTTTTTACCTTTTATTGACGATTCTCCAACAGAAACGATTTTAGAAGCCGCCTCCGAGCCAGATCCGATGGAGTAATTTAAAATTAAAAAATAAGCCAGCGCCTGGATAGTGGGAAACTGTTGGTTCAACTGTTGCTCGGACCATTCTTTTACGATCACCCACGCAGCAGATGCCAAACTCGATTGAGTGAAGGGCGCTTCAGTCGACTGGAAAAAGAACTATAATAATAACGAAGGAAAACCGGTTTCTGCCTTTAGGATTCATCAGTCGAACTTTATAAAAAATATATTTCTGAAATAGTTTTTTTTTTAATTTATTTCAGAGTCGGAATGATGAAACCGAAAGGAAGAAACAGCTGATAATATTAAAAAATACCGCAAGGTTCATTATCAGTACCTATACCAATTTAACACGTTTATGAATGATATTAATTTTTTTTTTCTTACCATTGGTTTGTCAGCTAAATCCGGCAAAATGGGTTCCTCTAATTTGGCGCATCTTCTGAGTCCCGAATAGCAGTACCTCGAATTCCCTCTCGTTCCCAATCTTCTGGCCCTCACCCTTGGATAAACTTGTTTCATAACTTTACCGAAATCGGCCTGGGATAACGGTTTTATGCTGTTATTTCCGCAATAATTACTAAAAAAAATATTAGGTTTTTTTACTGATCTATCAATCATCAGTAAGTAGCAAGTGCTTATTGAAAATGACGGTTGTAGGGGGGGAGAGCGGTTAGGTTAGGTTAGCTGCTACAATTCTGTCAAATGATTCCATCAACTGCTACTTTACACCTGTCAAATGTCCTTGTTTTCACTGTCAAATGTCATTGATTTTATGTCAAATGTCATTATTTTTACTGTCAAATGCCATTGATTTTAACTGTCAAATGTCATTATTTTACTGTCAAATGTTATTGTTAAATGTCGAATGTTATTGTTTTTACTGTCAAATGTCATTGATTTTTCAACTATCATTGTATTTACTTTCAAATGTCATTATTTTTACTGTCAAATGTTATTGTTTTTATTATTAAATGTCAAATGTTATTGTTTTTACTGTCAAATGTCATTGCTTTTAACTGTCAAATGTCATTGTTCTTACTGTCAAATGTCATTGTTTTTACTGCCAAATGTCATTATTTTTACTGTCAAATGTCATGATTTTTACTGTCAAATGTTATTGTTAAATGTCAAATGTTATTGTTTTTACTGTCAAATGTCATTGTTTTACTGTCAAATGTCATTATTTTTACTGTCAAATGTCATTATTTTTACTGTCAAATGTTATTGTTAAATGTCAAATGTTATTGTTTTTACTGTCAAATGTCATTGATTTTTCAACTATCATTGTATTTACTTTCAAATGTCATTATTTTTACTGTCAAATGTTATTGTTTTTATTATTAAATGTCAAATGTTATTGTTTTTACTGTCAAATGTCATTGCTTTTAACTGTCAAATGTCATTGTTCTTACTGTCAAATGTCATTGTTTTTACTGCCAAATGTCATTATTTTTACTGTCAAATGTCATGATTTTTACTGTCAAATGTTATTGTTAAATGTCAAATGTTATTGTTTTTACTGTCAAATGTCATTGTTTTACTGTCAAATGTCATTATTTTTACTGTCAAATGTCATTATTTTTACTGTCAAATGTTATTGTTAAATGTCAAATGTTATTGTTTTTACTGTCAAATGTTAAATGTTATTGTTTTTACTGTCAAATGTCATTGTTTTTTCAACTATCATTGTATTTACTGTCAAATGTCATTGTTTTTACTGTCAAATGTCAAATGTCATTGTTTTTACTGTCAAATGTCATTGCTTTTAACTGTCAAATGTCATTGTTTTTACTGTCAAATGTCAAATGTTATTGTTTTTACTGTCAAATGTCATTGCTTTTAACTGTCAAATGTCATTGTTCTTACTGTCAAATGTCATTGTTTTTACTGCCAAATGTCATTATTTTTACTGTCAAATGTCATGATTTTTACTGTCAAATGTTATTGTTAAATGTCAAATGTTATTGTTTTTACTGTCAAATGTCATTGTTTTACTGTCAAATGTCATTATTTTTACTGTCAAATGTCATTATTTTTACTGTCAAATGTTATTGTTAAATGTCAAATGTTATTGTTTTTACTGTCAAATGTTAAATGTTATTGTTTTTACTGTCAAATGTCATTGTTTTTTCAACTATCATTGTATTTACTGTCAAATGTCATTGTTCTTACTGTCAAATGTCATTGTTTTTACTGCCAAATGTCATTATTTTTACTGTCAAATGTCATGATTTTTACTGTCAAATGTTATTGTTAAATGTCAAATGTTATTGTTTTCACTGTCAAATGTCATTGATTTTGTGTCAAATGCCATTATTTTTACTGTCAAATGTTATTGTTAAATGTCAAATGTTATTGTTTTTACTGTCAAATGTCATTGTTTTTTCAACTATCATTGTATTTACTGTCAAATGTCATTGTTTTTACTGTCAAATGTCAAATATCATTGTTTTTACTGTCAAATGTTAAATATTATTGTTTTTACTGTCAAATATCTTTTGTTTTCACTGTCAAATGTCATTGATTTTGTGTCAAATGTCATTATTTTTACTGTCAAATGTCATTGTTTTTACTCTCAAATGTCATTGCTTTTAACTGTCAAATGTCATTGTTCTTACTGTCAAATGTCATTGCTTTTAACTGTCAAATGTCATTGTTCTTACTGTCAAATGTCATTGTTTTTACTGCCAAATGTCATTATTTTTACTGTCAAATGTCATGATTTTTACTGTCAAATGTTATTGTTAAATGTCAAATGTTATTGTTTTTACTGTCAAATGTCATTGTTTTACTGTCAAATGTCATTATTTTTACTGTCAAATGTAATTATTTTTACTGTCAAATGTTATTGTTAAATGTCAAATGTTATTGTTTTTACTGTCAAATGTCATTGTTTTTACTGTCAAATGTCATTGTTTTTTCAAATGTCATTATTTTTACTGCCAAATGTCACTGTTTATACTGTCAAATGTCATTGTTTTTACTGCCAAATGTCACTATTTTTACTGTCAAATGTCATTGTTTTTACTGTCAAATGTCATTGGTTTTTTTTCAAATGTCATTGTTTTTTGAACTATCATTTTTTCAACTGTCAAATATCATTGTTTTTACTGACAAATGTAACATGTCATTGTTTTTACTGTCAGATATAATTTGTTTTCACTGTCAAATGTCATTTGTTTTTACTATCAAATGTCATTGTTTTTACTGTCAAATGTCATTGTTTTACTGTCAAATGTCATTGTTTTTAATGTCAAATGTCATTGTTTTTTTCAACTAACATTGTTTTTTCAACTGTCAAATGTCATTGTTTTTGCTGTCAAACGTCATGGTTTTTACTGTCAAATGTCATTGTTTTTACTGTCAAACGTCATTGTTTTTACTGTCAAATGTCAATATTTTTACTGTCAAATGTGTTTTACTGTCAAATGTCATTGTTTTTACTGTCAAATGTCATTGTTTTACTGTCAAATGTCATTGTTTTTAATGTCAAATGTCATTGTTTTTTTAAACTAACATTGTTTTTTCAACTGTCAAATGTCACTGTTTTTGCTGTCAAACGTCATTATTTTACTGCTCTATGTCATTGTTTTTACTGTCAAATGTCATGGTTTTTACTGTCAAATGTCAATGTTGTTACTGTCAAATGTGTTTTACTGTCAAATTTGTTTTACTGTCAAATGTCATTGTTTTTAATGTCAAATGTCATTGTTTTTTTCAATTAACATTGATTTTTCAACTGTCAAATGTCATGGTTTTTGCTGTCAAACGTCATTATTTTACTGCTAAATGTCATTGTTTTTACTGTCAAACGTCATTGTTTTTACTGTCAAATGTCAATATTTTTACTGTCAAATGTGTTTTACTGTCAAATGTCATTGTTTTTACTGTCAAATGTCATGGTTTTTACTGTCAAATGTCAATGTTTTTACTGTCAAATGTGTTTTACTGTCAAATGTGTTTTACTGTCAAATGTCATTGTTTTTAATGTCAAATGTCATTGTTTTTTTCAACTAACATTGTTTTTTCAACTGTCAAATGTCATTGTTTTTGCTGTCAAACGTCATTATTTTACTGCTAAATGTCATTGTTTTTACTGTCAAATGTCATGGTTTTTACTGTCAAATGTCAATGTTTTTACTGTCAAATGTGTTTTACTGTCAAATGTGTTTTACTGTCAAATGTCATTGTTTTTACTGTCAAATGTCATTGTTTTACTGTCAAATGTCATTGTTTTTAATGTCAAATGTCATTGTTTTTAATGTCAAATGTCATTTCAACATTGTTTTTTCAACTGTCAAATGTCATGGTTTTTACTGTCAAATGTCAATGTTTTTACTGTCAAATGTGTTTTACTGTCAAATGTGTTTTACTGTCAAATGTCATTGTTTTTACTGTCAAATGTCATTGTTTTACTGTCAAATGTCATTGTTTTTAATGTCAAATGTCATTGTTTTTTTCAACTAACATTGTTTTTTCAACTGTCAAATGTCACTGTTTTTGCTGTCAAACGTCATTATTTTACTGTCAAATGTCATTGTTTTTACTGTCAAATGTCATGGTTTTTACTGTCAAATGTCAATGTTTTTACTGTCAAATGTGTTTTACTGTCAAATGTGTTTTACTGTCAAATGTCATTGTTTTTACTGTCAAATGTCATTGTTTTACTGTCAAATGTCATTGTTTTTAATGTCAAATGTCATTTCAACATTGTTTTTTCAACTGTCAAATGTCATTGTTTTTACTGTCAAATGTCAATGTTTTTACTGTCAAATGTCAATGTTTTTACTGTCAAATGTGTTTTACTGTCAAATGTGTTTTACTGTCAAATGTCATTGTTTTTACTGTCAAATGTCATTGTTTTACTGTCAAATGTCATTGTTTTTAATGTCAAATGTCATTGTTTTTAATGTCAAATGTCATTTCAACATTGTTTTTTCAACTGTCAAATGTCATTGTTTTTACTGTCAAATGTCAATGTTTTTACTGTCAAATGTCAATGTTTTTACTGTTAAATGTGTTTTACTATCAAATATCATTTGTTTTCACTGTCAAATGTCATTGTTTTTTCAACTGTCATTGTTTTTACTGCTAAATTTCATTGTTTTTACTGTCAATGTCATTGTCTTCACTGCCAAATGTGAAATGACATTGTTTTTACTGTCAAATATCATTGTTTTTACGGTCAATTCTTACAATTTCAGCTGTCAAATCTTACCAGATATAGTGAGATCTGAAAGCTAACATAATAGTCACGTAGTAGGATTTGAGAAGCTGGCAAATCACACAATTTTATGCTTTGTTATTGACTGTCACTATCAACTGTCAAATGTCAATATTTAAGCTGTCAAACCTCACAATTTCAACTGTCAAATCACATAATTTTAGCTGTTAAATTTCACTCTTAACTGTCACCTGGCAACTGTCAAATTATATTTAATTATTTAAACTGCCAAATGTCAATATTTCAGCTGTCAAATATCACTATTTCAGCTGTCAAATTTCGTATTTTTACCTGTCAAATTTTATAAATTCAACTGTCAAATATTTCCTTATCAGTTGTCAAATTCTACTTAATCATTTTTAAATGCCACTATGTTAGCTGTCTTATCGTAGTTTATCTGTCAAATCTCCAAATTTTAGCTGTCAAATCACACAATTTCACGCTTAACTGTCATTGGTATTGTCATGTGGCATTCTCTCAACTGTCAAATTATATTAAACTATTTAAATTGCCAAATCTCAATATTTTAGTTACCGCTGTCAAATTTCATAGTTTCAGCTGTCAAATTATATTAATCTATTTCAACTATTAAATTTCACGCTTGGCTGTGAACTGTCACTGACAGGTGTCAAATATCAAAATTTGAGCTGTCAAATCTTACTATTTCGTCTGTCAAATTTCATCATTTCAGCTGTCAAATTTTACTTTATTACTATCTGGGCAAATCTCACAATTTCAGCTGTCAAATTTCACGTTTAAATGTCGATGACAGGTGTCAAAAAGTGCTCTGTCAACTGTCAAATTATATTAATTGCCAAATGTCAATGCTCATAAGCTGTCAAATCATACAATTTCAGCTGTTAAATTTCACGCTTAATTGTCAACTGTCAAATTATATTTAAACTATTAAATTATCAAATGCAAAAATTTCAGCTGTCAATTTTTTTTGTTTCGGCTGTTAATTCACACAATTTTAGCTGTCAAATGTCACATGCAGTAATTTTTTAAACATTTCATTTTCATTGATAAAATTAATTATTCAAGCTGTATTTTTGTAAAAATTACAATTTTTAGACAAATTAAATTGCGACAGCCGTAATTTTACAATATTTTATAGACAAATTAAATTGAGTCATTGGACAGGTTTAATTTTGTTAATCTGACATTGTTAATTAAACAAATTAAATTGCGACAGCTGTAATTTTTTAATATTACACTTTAATAGACAAATTACATTGTGGCAACTATAATTTTTTTAATATTTCATTTTAATTGACAAAGTTAATTGTGACAGCTGTAATTCTATAAATATTTCAATTTTTAGACAAATTAAATTGCGACAGCTGTAATTTTACAATATTTTATAGACAAATTAAATTGAGTCATTGGACAGGTTTAATTTTGTTAATCTGACATTGTTAATTAAACAAATTAAATTGCGACAGCTGTAATTTTTTAATATTACACTTTAATAGACAAATTACATTGTGGCAACTATAATTTTTTTAATATTTCATTTTAATTGACAAAGTTAATTGTGACAGCTGTAATTCTATAAATATTTCAATTTTTAGACAAATTAAATTGCGACAGCTGTAATTTTACAATATTTTATAGACAAATTAAATTGAGTCATTGGACAGGTTTAATTTTGTTAATCTGACATTGTTAATTAAACAAATTAAATTGCGACAGCTGTAATTTTTTAATATTACACTTTAATAGACAAATTACATTGTGGCAACTATAATTTTTTTAATATTTCATTTTAATTGACAAAGTTAATTGTGACAGCTGTAATTCTATAAATATTTCAATTTTTAGACAAATTAAATTGCGACAGCTGTACTTTTACAATATTTTATAGACAAATTAAATTGAGTCATTTGACAGGTTTAATTTTGTTAATCTGACATTTTAAATTAAACAAATTAAATTGCGACAGCTGTAATTTTTTAATATTACACTTTAATAGACAAATTACATTGTGGCAACTATAATTTTTTTAATATTTCATTTTAATTGACAAAGTTAATTGTGACAGCTTTAATTCTGTAAATATTTCAATTTTTAGACAATTTAAATTGCGACAGCTGTAATTTTTTAATATTACACTTTAATTGACAAATTACATTGTGGCAACTGTATTTTTTTTAATATTTCATTTTAATTGACAAAGTTAATTGTGACAGCTGTAATTGTGTAAATATTTCAATTTTTAGACAAATTAAATTGCGACAGCTGTAATTTTACAATATTTTATAGACAAATTAAATTGAGTCATTTGACAGGTTTAATTTTGTTAATCTGACATTTTAAATTAAACAAATTAAATTGCGACAGCTGTAATTTTTTTAAATTACACTTTAATAGACAAATTACATTGTGACAACTGTATTTTTTTTAATATTTCATTTTAATTGACAAAGTTAATTGTTACAGCTGTAATTCTGTAAATATTTCAATTTTTAGACAAATTAAATTGCGACAGCTGTAATTTTTTAATATTACACTTTAATTGACAAATTACATTGTGGCAACTGTAATTTTTTTTAATATTTCATTTCAATTGACAAAGTTAATTGTTACAGCTGTAATTCTGTAAATATTTAAATTTTTAGACAAATTAAATTGCGACAGCTGTAATTTTTTAATATTACACTTTAATTGACAAATTACATTGAGGCAACTGTAATTTTTTTAATATTTCATTTTAATTGACAAAGTTAATTGTGACAGCTATAATTCTGTAAAAATTTCAATTTTTAGACAAATTAAATTGCGACAGCTGTAATTTTACAATATTTTATAGACAAATTAAATTGAGTCATTTGACAGGTTTAATTTTGTTAATCTGACATTTTTAATTAAACAAATTAAATTGCGACAGCTGTAATTTTTTAATATTACACTTTAATTGACAAATTACATTGTGGCAACTGTATTTTTTTTAATATTTCATTTTAATAGACAAAGTTAATTGTTACAGCTGTAATTCTGTAAATATTTCAATTTTTAGACAAATTAAATTGCGACAGCTGTAATTTTACAATATTTTATAGACAAATTAAATTGAGTCATTTGACAGGTTTAATTTTATTAATCTGACATTTTAAATTAAACAAATTAAATTGCGACAGCTGTAATTTTTTAATATTACACTTTAATAGACAAATTACATTGTGGCAACTGTAATTTTTTTAATATTTCATTTTAATTGACAAAGTTAATTGTTACAGCTGTAATTGTGTAAATATTTTAATTTATAGACAAATTAAATTGTGGCAGCTGTAATTTTACATAATTTTATAGACAAAGTTTAATTTTGGTAATCCGGCATTATCACATAAACAAATTAAATTGCGACATCTATAATTATGTAGATATTACATTATTTTATAGATAAATTGATGCATATCCCAAAACAAATTAAATTTTATCAGCTATATAAATTTTCTGAATAATACATTATTCTTACTGTAACTTTTCAGTATTAAATAACAATTTTTTTTTTCATAATTGAACGGGCTATTTACGTTTTTATTAACACATAAACCTGACCTTGCTTCAATTTAATTATCAAGGTCAATAAATTAAAGAACGAAACGATAATTTATTCAATTAAAAGTAAAATTTCTTAATAATGTTTTTTTCAACTAAAAACTTACTGATATTCATTATAAACTTCTTGTTTGGGTAACGATATATCGGGATCTTCTTCTAAATGGGTTTTTATCCATGATATCGTTCTAGTAATTTCCGATCTGCTACCTAAAGGGTTTAAGGGCTGTCTAAATGGATCTACAGCGCTTGTTACCTCCGAAGGGAGTTTTAAAAATAGAAGGAACTTTTCTATTTGAGATAGAGGCTTGATTTGTTCCAAAATTGAGTTTATTATTTGTTTAGCCTTTTCGCTAAAAATCGATAAAAATAACAAGTTTGTTTATTTAACCAGCTGTTATATATATATAATAATTAAAACTAACCTGATTGTAATAGGTGTGGAATCTTTTTCATTAAAACCCGTATCCGTCTTTTTCGCATTCGTACTTTCATCTTCTTCTCCATTTTCTGTACTACCATTGTTTAAACTATTCTCTGTGCTATTATCGATGTCTGTCGTCGGCACAGATTGTTGATATTTCTCAGTCCATATTGGATTTTCCATTGTTACCGAAACGGATTCGGTGAGTGGATTTAGTTACTTTTAGTTAAAATCGTACGAAATTTATCCACTTTTACGGTTTGTCCGCACCGGAACATCTTATTGTCAACTCAAATCAGCTGGTCCCCAATGGACGACGATGGAATTTTTTTTACTATGACAGTTACTGTCATATGTCAAAAATTTTAGACTAACTAAGAAACCAGTAACGGATACTTATAATCGAATAAAGAAACTAATTATAATTTAAATAATTATTTATAAATTACTAATAAAAACATATTTCATAATAAATAATCTACAATTAAATTATAATCAATTAATCCGGTAAATATCATTACATATTTATAAACTCCCGTTACCGATACTAGTTACATTTCGTATAAAAAATAGTATTAAATAATATTTATTACCTATGAAGCCGGTAACGGATACTTATAATAAAATAATGCAAAATACATGTACTTACTAATTATTTTTATACTAGTTATAAAAAAAATACTTAATACTAAATAATTTACAACAAATTATATTCAATAAATCATATAAATATTATACCAATTCATAAGCTTCCGTTACCGGTACTTGTTACATTTCATTTAAAAAATTATTATATCATATAGATAAAAACAATACATATTTAGAAATATTGGAAAAATGATAATGGTAATTTTAATTATTAAACAATATATCGTTCTTATCCAATAAAATAGATATTTTTTATCATTTTAAGGTCATTTTTATAAATAAATATTGTGGGTAGGCAACATTATACTCAGACTTGTACGCAAAATTGTATAACTCTTTAGTTTGTTGCGCCATCTAGCGTTGATATTAGAAATCTAAAAATAAGTTATCCAATATGTAGATGGAGGAAGGAACAATTCGCTTCCACTGGGTAGACGCATAATTATTTAAATTATAGCATTTAGCATAAATAAAGTACTAAATATATTAAAAATAATACGATATTTATGGACATTTGATAGTTTTTAGTACATTTTTATCCAGATCTAGTACATTAAAACTAAATCGAATATTGTGATGGTAACACTGATCAATGACAACTTGTCACTGACAAGTAAAACTTAACCTCAATTTTAATCAATGGTATTTTGTGTTTAAAAACCTAATAAAAATATGGAAATAGATACAGAAAAATCGAATTTTATCAGTAAATTAGGTATTTTAAGTCGTCCCGATGGTTCTGCTTTACTAAGCGAAGGTTAGTAACTATTATTTATCTAGTTATTAGAGTTAGAAGAAGTACGATCATTTTTAGGTAATACAACTGTATTAGCTGGTATTTATGGTCCCGTAGAAGTAAAATTACAAAAATTATTATTAGATAAGGCTTCAGTGGAGTGTCATTATCGACCAAAAAGTGGTTTACCAGGTAAATAATTATATATAAATTAAATACAGGTTTAAATAATTTAGTAATAATATTTAGGTGTTAAAGATAGATTTTATGAATCTATAATAAGAAATATATGTGAAACTTCTTTAATAGCATCTTTATATCCAAGAACTGCTGTTTTATTAACTATACAAGAATTACAAGATAACGGTCAGGTAAATATAATAATAAAATTACGTAAAACTATAATTGTATTAATTTTCTATTTTAGTTAATATCTTGTGCTATAAATGCATCTTGTTTGGCATGTTTGAATGCTGCAATTGATATGAAATTCATGTTTGGAGCTGTGACTTGTTATTTAAATTTCGAAAAAGAATTATCTTTGATTCCTGTGGCTTTAAATGAAAGTAAAGCTGTGTTTGTGTTCGTTTTCGATTCTAGGGAAAAAAGGATTATTGCTTCTCATACTAAAGGGAGTTTTTCTATGGAGGAATTTGAAAAAGCTGTTGAATTGAGTCAAGAAGGTGTTGGGGATGTTTTTGAGTATTATAAAAATATTTTGAATGGTTAATAAATAATATAATTATAAAAGATTTGTTTATTTTGTAATTTGAAGAAGTTTTTTTAATACCCTCGTATTTTAGTTTCTTTGGTGTAATAAAAATTAATTATCATTGATTTTCGTAAAAGAAGAATTTAGGGAAGAATTTGAGTATTTTAAAAATGTTTTAAGTGACTTAAAAAATAGTTTTATAATGATTTATTTTTAAAATGTTTTATTTTGTATTTTGTCAGCAAATTTTTTTTATTGCCCTCGTATTTTAGTTTTTTTGGTGTAATAAAAATTAATTATCATTAATTTTTGTAAAGAAGAATTTGGGGAAGATTTTGAATATTTTAAAAATGTTTTAAGTGACTTAAAAAATAGTTTTACAATGATTTATTTTTGAAATGTTTTATTTTGTATTTTGTCAGCAAATTTTTTTTATTGCCCTCGTATTTTAGTTTTTTTGGTGTAATAAAAATTAATTATCATTGATTTTTGTAAAAGAAGAATTTGGGGAAGATTTTGAATATTTTAAAAATGTTTTAAGTGACTTAAAAAATAGTTTTTTTAATGATTTATTTTTGAAATGTTTTATTTTGTATTTTGTCAGCAAATTTTTTTTATTACCCTCGTATTTTAGTTTTTTTGGTGTAATAAAAATTAATTATCATTGATTTTTGTAAAAGAAGAATTTGGGGAAGATTTTGAATATTTTAAAAATGTTTTAAGTGACTTAAAAAATAGTTTTTTTAATGATTTATTTTTGAAATGTTTTATTTTGTATTTTGTCAGCAAATTTTTTTTATTACCCTCGTATTTTAGTTTTTTTGGTGTAATAAAAATTAATTATCATTGATTTTTGTAAAAGAAGAATTTAGGGAAGAATTTGATTATTTTAAAAATGTTTTAAGTGACTTAAAAAATAGTTTTATAATGATTTATTTTTGAAATGTTTTATTTTGTATTTTGTCAGCAAATTTTTTTTAATACCCTCGTATTTTAGTTTTTTTGGTGTAACAAAAATTAATTATCATTGATTTTCGTAAAAGAAGAATTTGGAAAAGATTTTGAATATTTTAAAAATGTTTTAAGTGACTTAAAAAATAGTTTTATAATGATTTATTTTTGAAATGTTTTATTTTGTATTTTGTCAGCAAATTTTTTTTATTACCCTCGTATTTTAGTTTTTTTGGTGTAATAAAAATTAATTATCATTGATTTTTGTAAAAGAAGAATTTGGGGAAGATTTTGAATATTTTAAAAATGTTTTAAGTGACTTAAAAAATAGTTTTTTTAATGATTTATTTTTGAAATGTTTTATTTTGTATTTTGTCAGCAAATTTTTTTTATTACCCTCGTATTTTAGTTTTTTTGGTGTAATAAAAATTAATTATCATTGATTTTTGTAAAAGAAGAATTTGGGGAAGATTTTGAATATTTTAAAAATGTTTTAAGTGACTTAAAAAATAGTTTTTTTAATGATTTATTTTTGAAATGTTTTATTTTGTATTTTGTCAGCAAATTTTTTTTATTACCCTCGTATTTTAGTTTTTTTGGTGTAATAAAAATTAATTATCATTGATTTTTGTAAAAGAAGAATTTGGGGAAGATTTTGAATATTTTAAAAATGTTTTAAGTGACTTAAAAAATAGTTTTTTTAATGATTTATTTTTGAAATGTTTTATTTTGTATTTTGTCAGCAAATTTTTTTTATTACCCTCGTATTTTAGTTTTTTTGGTGTAATAAAAATTAATTATCATTGATTTTTGTAAAAGAAGAATTTGGGGAAGATTTTGAATATTTTAAAAATGTTTTAAGTGACTTAAAAAATAGTTTTTTTAATGATTTATTTTTGAAATGTTTTATTTTGTATTTTGTCAGCAAATTTTTTTTATTGCCCTCGTATTTTAGTTTTTTTGGTGTAATAAAAATTAATTATCATTGATTTTTGTAAAAGAAGAATTTGGGGAAGATTTTGAATATTTTAAAAATGTTTTAAGTGACTTAAAAAATAGTTTTTTTAATGATTTATTTTTGAAATGTTTTATTTTGTATTTTGTCAGCAAATTTTTTTTATTACCCTCGTATTTTAGTTTTTTTGGTGTAATAAAAATTAATTATCATTGATTTTTGTAAAAGAAGAATTTGGGGAAGATTTTGAATATTTTAAAAATGTTTTAAGTGACTTAAAAAATAGTTTTTTTAATGATTTATTTTTGAAATGTTTTATTTTGTATTTTGTCAGCAAATTTTTTTTATTGCCCTCGTATTTTAGTTTTTTTGGTGTAATAAAAATTAATTATCATTGATTTTTGTAAAAGAAGAATTTGGGGAAGATTTTGAATATTTTAAAAATGTTTTAAGTGACTTAAAAAATAGTTTTTTTAATGATTTATTTTTGAAATGTTTTATTTTGTATTTTGTCAGCAAATTTTTTTTATTACCCTCGTATTTTAGTTTTTTTGGTGTAATAAAAATTAATTATCATTGATTTTTGTAAAAGAAGAATTTGGGGAAGATTTTGAATATTTTAAAAATGTTTTAAGTGACTTAAAAAATAGTTTTTTTAATGATTTATTTTTGAAATGTTTTATTTTGTATTTTGTCAGCAAATTTTTTTTATTGCCCTCGTATTTTAGTTTTTTTGGTGTAATAAAAATTAATTATCATTGATTTTTGTAAAAGAAGAATTTGAGTATTTTAAAAATGTTTTAAGTGACTTAAAAAATAGTTTTTTTGGTGTAATAAAAATTAATTATCATTGATTTTCGTAAAAGAAGAATTTGGGGAAGAATTTGAGTATTTTAAAAATGTTTTAAGTGACTTAAAAAATAGTTTTATATTGATTTATTTTTGAAATGTTTTATTTTGTATTTTGTCAGCAAATTTTTTTTTTTGCCCTCGTATTTTAGTTTTTTTGGTGTAACAAACTTTAAAATTTCACCAAAAAAAACTTCTTAAGAAACTCCCACTTCTTTCAATATACTTTCGTAAGTAGATAAATAAAAAGCAAACGGGATAATTTACAGATATGACCGCTATTTGTAATCCACACGCTAGATGGCGCTGCGGATAAAGTTGAAGTATGCAACGCACCGCCATTTTCAATCCACACGCTAGATGGCGCTGCGGACAAAGTTGAAGTATGCAACGCACCGCCATTTTTAATCCACACTCTAGATGGCGCTGCGGACAAAGTTGAAGTATGCAACGCACCTCCATTTATATTCCACACGCCAGATGGCGCTGCGGATACAGTTGAAGTGTGCAACGCACCGCCATTTTTAATCCACACGCTAGATGGCGCTGCGGACAAAGTTGAAGTATGCAACGCACCTCCATTTATATTCCACACGCCAGATGGCGCTGCGGACAAAGTTGAAGTATGCAACGCACCGCCATTTATATTCCACACGCTAGATGGCGCTGCGGATAAAGTTGAAGTATGCAACGCACCGCCATTTTCAATCCACACGCTAGATGGCGCTGCGGACAAAGTTGAAGTATGCAACGCACCGCCATTTTCAATCCACACGCTAGATGGCGCTGCGGACAAAGTTGAAGTATGCAACGCACCGCCATTTTTAATCCACACGCTAGATGGCGCTGCGGACAAAGTTGAAGTATGCAACGCACCGCCATTTATATTCCACACGCTAGATGGCGCTGCGGATAAAGTTGAAGTATGCAACGCACCGCCATTTTTAATCCACACGCTAGATGGCGCTGCGGACAAAGTTGAAGTATGCAACGCACCGCCATTTATATTCCACACGCTAGATGGCGCTGCGGATAAAGTTGAAGTATGCAACGCACCGCCATTTTTAATCCACACTCTAGATGGCGCTGCGGACAAAGTTGAAGTATGCAACGCACCTCCATTTATATTCCACACGCCAGATGGCGCTGCGGATAAAGTTGAAGTATGCAACGCACCGCCATTTTTAATCCACACTCTAGATGGCGCTGCGGACAAAGTTGAAGTATGCAACGCACCTCCATTTATATTCCACACGCCAGATGGCGCTGCGGATAAAGTTGAAGTATGCAACGCACCGCCATTTTTATTCCACACTCTAAATGGCACTGCGGATAAAGTTGAAGTATGCAACGCACCGCCATTTTTATTCAACACGCTAGATGGCGCTGCAGATAAAGTTGAAGTATGCAACGCACCTCCATTTATATTCCACACGCTAGGTGGCGCTGCGGATAAAGTTGAAGTATGTAACGCACCGCCATTTTTAATCCACAATCATAAGCGTCGAACTTTGTCATTAGTAGTCAGAATTATATTATAAAAGTGACGTAGAATTACTACGAAAAAAAAATCATGCGCAGAATCAAAGACTAAAGGGTCTTAAGGTCAAACTTCGTTATTATTGGTCCAAATTGAACGCGGAAAAAAGCGGTTTATTTGAAATGTGACGTAGAATAAATACGTTGACAAAAAGCATGCGCAGAAACAAACACTAAAGGGCCTTTAGATAAACCGCCAAAAATTTCCGTAAACTTACAAAAATACCAACTTTATTATTATTAACCATATTTGTAATAAAAAACTTTTTATTTATAAATATTTTTATTCTTAATTAAATATGTACAAATAATTATTATATTTTTTTTATATTTTATGTAAACACAAATATTGTGTTTATATAAAATAAATAATTTTTTTTGACAAACATACAGGAGAAGTTGATTTAAACAAATATTCCTAAACTAATTTAATTTAATTAAAACTAAAAATAGAAATTTGGCTGGACTATAATTACATAATAAATTATTTTTGAAAAATGACTGGACTATAAGTATATTGTAATAAATAAAATAATTGGAAAATTTAACTGAACTATAAGTATTTTTTTATTATAAAAAAATCGTATTTAAAAAAAATTTGACTGGACTATAATTACATAATAAATTATTTTTAAAATACGACTGGACTATAATTATATAATATTAAATAATTGGAAAATTTAACTGCACTATATGCATTTTTTATTATAAAAAAATATTATTTAAAAAAATTTTACCTGACTATAATTACATAATAAATTATTTTTGAAATATGACTGCACTATAAGTATATTATTATAAATAAAATAATTGGAAAAAAATCGTATTTAAAAAAATTTTACTGGACTATAATTACATAATAAATTATTTTTGAAATACGACTGGTCTATAAGAATATTATAATAAATAAAATAATTGGAAAATTTAACTGGACTATAAATATTTTTTTATTATAAAAAAATCGTATTTAAAAAAAATTTTACTGGACTATAATTACATAATAAATTATTTTTGAAATACGACTGGACTATAAGTATATTATAATAAATAAAATATTTGTAAAATTTAACTGGACTATAAGTATTTTTTTATTAAAAAAAATCGTATTTAAAAAAAATTTTACTGGACTATAATTACATAATAAATTATTTTTGAAAAATGACTGGACTATAAGTATATTATAATAAAAAAAATAATTGGAAAATTTAACTGGACTATAAATATTTTTTTATTATAAAAAAATCGTATTTAAAAAAAATTTTACTGGACTATAATTACATAATAAATTATTTTTGAAATACGACTGGACTATAAGTATATTATAATAAATAAAATATTTGTAAAATTTAACTGGACTATAAGTATTTTATTATAAAAAAATCGTATTTAAAAAAATTTTACTGGACTATAATTACATAATAAATTATTTTTGAAATATGACTGAACTATAAGTATATAATAATAAATAAAATAATTGGAAAATTTAACTGGACCATAAATATTTTTTTATCAATAAATTGTATTTAAAAAAAAATTACTGGACTATAATTACATAATAAATTATCTTTGAAATATGACTGGACTATAAGTAAATAAAATATTAAAATATTAAATAAAATAATTGGAAAATTTAACTGGACTATAAATATTTTTTTATTATAAAAAAATCGTATTTAAAAAAAAATTTACCGGACTATAATTATATAATAAATTATTTTTGAAATATGACTGGACTATAAGTAAATAAAATATTAAAATATTAAATAAAATAATTGGAAAATTTAACTGGACTATAAATATTTTTTTATTATAAAAAAATCGTATTTAAAAAAAAATTTACTGGACTATAATTACATAATAAATTATTTTTGAAAAATGACTGGACTATAAGTATATTGTAATAAATAAAATAATTGGAAAATTTAACTGAACTATAAGTATTTTTTTATTATAAAAAAATCGTATTTAAAAAAAAATTGACTGGACTATAATTACATAATAAATTATTTTTGAAAAATGACTGGACTATCAGTATATAATAATAAATAAAATAATTGGAAAATTTAACTGGACTATAAAAAAATCGTATTTAAAAAAAAATTTACCGGACTATAATTATATAATAAATTATTTTTGAAATATGACTGGACTATAAGTAAATAAAATATTAAAATATTAAATAAAATAATTAAAAAATTTAACTGGACTATAAATATTTTTTTATTATAAAAAAATCGTATTTTAAAAAAAAATTTACCGGACTATAATTATATAATAAATTATTTTTGAAATATGACTGGACTATAAGTATATTATAATAAATAAAATAATTGGAAAATTTAACTGAACTATAAGTATTTTTTTATTATAAAAAAATCGTATTTAAAAAAAAATTTTACTGGACTATAATTACATAATAAATTATTTTATAAGTATAAATAAAATAATTGGAAAATTTAACTGGACTATAAATATTTTTTTATTATAAAAAAATCGTATTTAAAAAAAAATTGACTGGACTATAAATAAATAATTTGTGAAATATGACTGGACTATAAGTATATAATAATAAATAAAATAATTAGAAAATTTAACTGAACTATAATATTTTTTATTATAATTAAATCGTATTTTAAAATAATTGACTGGACTATAAATATAATCCAATCAATTTTTCCAAACATTATACTTTCTCTAAATTAATAAACCCTAAACTACATCGAATTCTCCGTGTATGTGAGTTCTCAGTTCAAAAAAAAAATCCCTATACTATAATGAGTAAAAAATTAGGTACACTGCTAAAAAAAATTCTACACTATAAAAAAAATTATTTATAAATTATTAAAATAATAAATAATAACTACCAAAATTTCTTACAGACAGAAATAAATTTTTTTGTCAGTGGCTTCTTGTACTTATCAAATATACAGGGTTGCCAAATATTGTAACAAATTTTATTTAATTATAAACAAAATTTTTCTTAGTAAAATTGTCTTTTATTTCAAACCGTGAATATTGTTATAAATTATATTTAGCACACCCTATATATTAATTTAATTATAAATATTTGAGCCACACTGTATATATATAAAATTTGAAATTAAATATTGACAATAAATAAAATCTAATTAATACTTCCTCTGTGGTTCATGTAGCCATTGAATTGGCTACTAGCTAGTACCTTCTCTATGGCAACTTTCCGCATTCTAGTACAAGTGGCTAGTAGGGCACCTCCGAGGAGGCACATACCACCGCCTCCTAGTGCTAGGAGAGCGGAAAACCAACCGGTTTTCATACATATACTGTTAGGATCCACTTGATTACCTGTAAAATAAAATTTTTTAATGATAGTGTATGGTTAGCTATATGGAAAAAAATTTAATTATGTTGTCCATACACTATTTTTTTTATTTAGCCATAAACGATTATTTAATATGTTGTGTGTATGGCCACTTAATTCATATTCATATATATTAATTTTTAAAAAACTGTCCATACACAATTTTTTTATTTAACCATCCACTTCTTTTTAGTTGACCATACACTACTAATTTAAAAACAGTAAATAATTGGATTTTTTTTTAAATGCTGACCATACACGATTTTTTTTAAGAGTAAAGTAAGGAAAAAAGAACTTCAGCGGGCCATACACAATTTTTTTAATTAACCATACACGTTCTTTTTAGTAGACCATACACTACTATTTTAAAAATAGTAAATTATTGGATTTTTTTAAGAAATAGAAAATTTACTAATGCTGACCATACACGATTTTTTTAGGAGTAAAGGAAAAAATGAACTTAAGCAGGCCATACACAATTTTTTTACTTAACCATACACTACTGATTTGTTATGAATAAATTACTAGTATTTCTTGTAAGAAAAAACTTACTAATGCTGACCATACTGGTTTTTTTTTCCAAGAAAAAAATTACTAATGCTGACCATACACTATTTCTCTTTCTAAGAACAAAAAATTACTAATGCTGATCACACACCAATTTTGACCATACCAATAATGACCATACACTATTTATTTTATTTTACAAAAAAATTATCAATGGTGACCATACACTATTTTTTTTTTCTAAAAAAAAATGCTAATGCTGACCATACACCATTTTTTTTTGGAAAAAATCTTACCAATGTTGACCGTACACTATTTCTTTATCTAAGCAAAAAAATACTACTGCTGACCATACACCGTTTTTGACCATACTCATGCTAACCATACACTGTTATTTTTTTTCTTAAAAAAGAATCTTACTAATGCTGACCATACACTATTTCTTTTTCTAAGAAAAAAATACCAATGCTGACCATACAACATTTTTGACTTTACTAATGCATACCATACACAATTTCTTTTTGTAAGAAAAATAAATGTAATGCTGACTGTACATCATTTTTGACCATACACTATTTCTTTTTCTTGGAAAATTTTTTTAATGATGTTGACCATACACTATTTTTTTCTAAGAAAAAAAAATTGCTAATACATACACCCTTTTTGACCATACCAAGAATGACCATACACTATTTTTTTTCTTTGACAAAAATATTGACCATACACAAGTTTTTTCCAAGAAAAAAATAGTAATGCTCACCATACACTAATTCTTCTGTAAAAAAATTATAATATTGACCATACACTATTTTCTCTAAAAAAAATTACTAATGCTGACCATACACTAATTACAATGTTGATCATACACTATTTTTAACTATATTAATGCTGACCATACACTGTTTTTTTTTTAGAAAAAAAATCTTACTAATGTTGACCGTACACTATTTTTTCAAAAAAAAAATTACTAGTGCTGACCTTTCACCATTTGTCTAAGAAAAAGAATACTAATGCTGACCATGCACTAATTTTTTTTTTTATAAAAAAAAGTTACTAATGATGACCGTACACTGTTTTTCCAAAAAAAAATACTAATGCTGACCACACACTATTTCTCTTTCTAAGAACAAAAAATTACTAATGCTGATCACACACCAATTTTGACCATACCAATAATGACCATACACTATTTATTTTATTTTACAAAAATATTATCAATGGTGACCATACACTATTTTTTTTTCTAAAAAAAAAATGCTAATGCTAACCATACACCGTTTTTTTTTAGGAAAAAATCTTACCAATGTTGACCGTACACTATTTCTTTATCTAAGCAAAAAAATACTACTGCTGACCATACACCGTTTTTGACCATACTCATGCTAACCATACACTGTTATTTTTTTTCTTAAAAAAGAATCTTATTAATGCTGACCATACACTATTTCTTTTTCTAAGAAAAAAATACCAATGCTGACCATACAACATTTTTGACTTTACTAATGCATACCATACACAATTTCTTTTTGTAAGAAAAATAAATGTAATGCTGACTGTACATCATTTTTGACCATACACTATTTCTTTTTCTTGGAAAATTTTTTTACTGATGTTGACCATACACTATTTTTTTCTAAGAAAAAAAAATTGCTAATGCATACACCCTTTTTGACCATACCAAGAATGACCATACACTATTTTTTTTCTTTGACAAAAATATTGACCATACACAAGTTTTTTCCAAGAAAAAAATAGTAATGCTCACCATACACTAATTCTTCTGTAAAAAAATTATAATGTTGACCATACACTATTTTCTCTAAAAAAAATTACTAATGCTGACCATACACTATATTTTTGTTTCTAAGAAAAAAAGTTATATATACACTGTTATTTTTTTTTCTTAAAAAAGAATATTACTAATGCTGACCATACACTATTTCTTTCTCTAAGAAAAGAAATACCCATACTGACCATACATTATTTTTTAATAATGCAGACCATACACAATTTCTTTTTGTAAGAAAAAAATCTAATGTTGACAATACATCATTTTTGACCATACACAATTTCCTTTTCTTCGAAAAAAATTTTACTAATGTTGACCATACACAATTTTTTTTTCGAAGAAAAAATACTAATGCCTACAATACACTAATTATAATGTTGATCATACACTATTTTTAACTATATTAATGCTGACCATACACTGTTTTTTTTTAGAAAAAAAATCTTACTAATGTTGACCGTACTCTATTTTATCAAAAAAAAAATTACTAGTGCTGACCTTTCACCATTTGTCTAAGAAAAAGAATACTAATGCTGACCATACACTAATTTTTTTTTTTATAAAAAAAAGTTACTAATGATGACCGTACACTGTTTTTCCAAAAAAAAAATACTAAAGCTGACCAAATACTAATTCATCTGTAAAAAAAAATATAATGTTGACCAAACACTATTTTTAACTATATTAGTGCTGACCATACACTGTTTTTTTTTTTAGAAAAAAATCTTTTAATTTTAACTGTACACTATTTTTTTCTAAAAAAAATTTACCAATGTTGACCATTGATTACCTGTAAAATAATTTTTTTAATGATAGTGTATGGTTAGCTAAATGGTGTGTATGGAAAAAAGTTAATTATGTTGTCCATACACTATTTTTTTTTAAATCAATATGAATTATTAAGCTATACACGATTATCTAATATAATATTTTTTTTTAAGTGATAGGGTACGGTCACATAATCCAAAAAAAGTGTATGGTCAGCTTAATTGGAAAAAATGCAGAATGAAAATAGAATTTTGAGAATTCAAAAATTAATTTTCCTTTGAAAAAAAAACTGTCTATACACATTTTTTTTACTTGATCATCCACTTCTTTTTAGTTGACCATACACTATTAATTTAAAAATAGTAAATTATTCGATTTTTTTTAATGCTGACCGTACATTATTTTTTTAAGAGCAAAGTAAGGAAAAAAGAACTTAAGTCGGCCATATACAATTATTTTAATTGACCATACACTTTCTTTTTAGTTGACCATACACTACTATTTTAATAATAGTAAATAATTTAATTTTTTTAAGAAATAGGAAATTTACTAATGCTGACCATACACGATTTTTTTAGGAGTAAAGGAAAAAAGAACTTAAACGGGCCATACACAATCATTTTAATTGACCGTACACTTTTTTTTAGTTGACCATACACTACTATTTTAAAAATAGTAAATTATTTAATTTTTTTAGGAAATAAATAATTTACTAATGCTGACCATACTTTTTTTTTCTTTGAAAAAAATCTAGGGAATATTGACCATACACCTTTTTTCCAAGAAAAAAATTAATAATGCTGACCATACATTTTTCTTTTTCTAAGAAAAAAAAATAATGCTGACCATGTACTATTTTTTCTATTAGAAAAAAACGTACTTATGTTGACCATACCTTTTTTTTTCAAGAAAAAATAGGAATGCTGACCATACACTATTTCTTTTTGTACGAAAAAAAAACCACTAATGCTGACCGTATACTATTTTGACCATACTAATATTGACCATACACTTTTTTCCAAGAAAAAAATTAATAATGCTGACCATACACTATTACTTTTTCAAAGAAAAAAATAATAATGCTGACCATGTACTATTTTTTCTCTTGGAAAAAAACCGTACTTATGTTGACCATACAATTTCTTTTTTTAAGAAAAAATAGGAATGCTGACCATACACTATTTCTTTTTATACGAAAAAAAAACCACTAATGCTGACCATATACTATTTTGACCATACTAATATTGACCATACACTTTTTTTCCAAGAATAAAATTAATAATGCTGACCATACACTATTTCTTTTTCTAAGAAAAAAAATAATAATGCTGACCATGTACTATTTTTTCTCTTGGAAAAAAACCGTACTTATGTTGACCATACAATTTCTTTTTTTAAGAAAAAATAGGAATGCTGACCATACACTATTTCTTTTTGTACGAAAAAAAAACCACTAATGCTGACCATATACTATTTTGACCATACTAATATTGACCATACACTTTTTTTCCAAGAATAAAATTAATAATGCTGACCATACACTATTTCTTTTTCTAAGAAAAAAAATAATAATGCTGGCCATGTACTATTTTTTCTCTTAGAAAAAAAACGTACTTATGTTGACCATACAATTTTTTTTTTAAGAAAAAATAGGAATGCTGACCATACACTATTTCTTTTTGTACGAAAAAAAACCACTAATGCTGACCGTATACTATTTTGACCATACTAATATTGACCATACACTTTTTTCCAAGAAAAAAATTAATAATGCTGACCATACACTATTTCTTTTTCTAAGAAAAAAATAATATGTTGACCATACAATTTCTTTTTTTAAGAAAAAATAGGAATGCTGACCATACACTATTTCTTTTTGTACGAAAAAAAACCACTAATGCTGACCATATACTATTTTGACCATACTAATATTGACCTTACACTTTTTTCCAAGAAAAAAATTAATAATGCTGACCATACACTATTACTTTTTCAAAGAAAAAAATAATATGTTGACCATACAATTTCTTTTTTTAAGAAAAAATAGGAATGCTGACCATACACTACTTCTTTTTGTACGAAAAAAAAACCACTAATGCTGACCATATACTATTTTGACCATACTAATATTGACCATAAACTTTTTTTCCAAGAAAAAAATTAATAATGCTGACCATACACTATTTCTTTTTCTAAGAAAAAAAATAATAATGCTGACCATGTACTATTTTTTCTCTTAGAAAAAAAACGTACTTATGTTGACCATACAATTTTTTTTTTAAGAAAAAAATAGGAATGCTAACCATGCACTATTTTTTCTAAGAAAAAAATTGTCAATTCATACACCATTTTTGACCATACCAATAATGACCATACACAATTTTTTTTCTAAAGAATAAAAATACTAATGCCGACAATACATTAATTCTTCTGAAAAAAAAAACACTAATGCTGACCATATACCATTTTGACCATACTAATACTGACCATACACTTTTTCCCAATAAATAAATTAATAATGCTGACCATACATTATTTCTTTCTCTTAGAAAAAAAATACTAATGCTGACCATGTACTATTTTTCTCTTAGAAAAAAAACGTACTAATGTTGACCATACAATATTTTTTTTGTAAGAAAAAATAGAAATGCTGACCATACACCATTTCTTTTTGTACGAAAAAAACACTAATGCTGACCATATACCATTTTGACCATACTAATATTGACCATACACTTTTTTTTTCCAAGAAAAAAAATTAATAATGCTGACCATGCAGAATTTCTTTTTCTGAGAAAAAAAATACTAATGCTGACCATGTACTATTTTTTCTCTTAGAAAAAAATCGTACTAATATTGACCATACACTATTTTTTCTAAGAAAAAAATCTTGCTAATGTTGACCATACACTATTTTTTAGCTGACAATAATATTTTAAAAACAATTATATTATTGGAATTTTTTGTAAGAAACAAATTAACTAATGCCCATACACATTTTTTTACATTTTCGACCATACTAATGCTGACCATGCATACACTTATTTTTTTATTCGAAAAAAATCTTACTAATGTTGACCCATACACTATTGACTAATGCTCACCATACACTATTTCCATTTGTAAGAAAAAAAATTACTAATGCTGACCATACACCATTTTTGGTCATACACTATTCTTTTTCTTGGAAAAAATTGTTCACTAATGTTGACCATACACTATTTTATCTCTAAGAAAAAAAATTGCTAATGCATACACCATTTTTGACAATACCAATAATGACTATACACTATTTTTTTTCCAAGAAAAAAATTACTTATGCATACACTATTTCTTTTTCTAAGAAAAAGATGCAAATGCTGACCATACACAAATTCTAAAAAAATTATAATGATGACCGTGCACTATTTTTAACTAGATTAATGCTGACCATACACGGTTTTTTATTTAAGAAAAAAGTTACCAATGTTGACCGTACAATCTTTTTTTTCTAAGAAAAAAAACCACTCATGCTGACCATACACTTTTTTTTCTTAAAAAAAGAATCTTACTAATGCTAACCATACACTATTTCTTTTTCCAAGAAAAAAATACCAATGCTGCCCATACATCATTTTTTACTTTCCTAATGCTGACCATACACTATTTCTTTTTCTAAGAAAAAAAAATCTAATGTTGACTGTACATCATTTTTGACCATACAGTATTTCTTTTAAGAAAAAAATTTGACAATTCATACACCATTTTTGACCATTCACTATTTTTTGTCTTGGAAAAAATGATGACCATACACTTTTTTTTTTAAAGAAAAAAATTCTAATGCTGACCATCCACTGTTTTTTTATGAAAAAATCTTACTAATGTTGACCGTACACTATTTTTTTCCAAGAAAAAAAATACCAATGCTGACCATACACCATATCTTTATCTAAGAAAAAGAATACCAATGTATGGTCAACACCATTTTTGACTATACTAATGCTAACCATACATTGTTTTTTTTTTCTTAAAAAAGAATCTTACTAATGCTGACAATTCACTATTTCTTTTTCTAAGAAAAAAAATGTAATGTTGACCATACATCATTTTTGACCATACACGATTTCTATTTCTTCGAAAAAAAATTTACTGATGTTGACCATACAACATTTCTTTATCTATGAAAAACAATACTAATGCTGACCATACACTATATTTTTGAATCTAAGAAAAAAGTTACTTATGCTGACCATACACTAATTCATCTGTAAAAAAATTATAATGTGGACCATCCACTATCTTTAACTATATTAGTGCTGATCTTACACTGTTTTTTTGGAAAAAAATCTTACTAATGTTGACCATACACCATTTCATTATCTAAGAAAAAAAATACTAATGCTCACCATACACTAATGCTGATCATCCACTATTTTTTTTGTAAGAAAAAATTTACTATTGCTAAGCATACATTATCTTTTTCTAGAAAAAAAATCTTACTGGTTACTACTAAGAAAAAAATATTCCTAATGCTGACCATACACTATATTTTGGTTTCTTAGAAAAAAAATTACTAATGCTGACCATACACTATTATTTTTCCAATAAAAAAATATTCCTAATGCTGACCATACACTATATTTTGGTTTCTTAGAAAAAAAATTACTAATGCTGACCATACACTATTATTTTTCCAAGAAAAAAATATTCCTAATGCTGACCATACACTATTTTTTTTTGGAAGAAAAAACTTACTATTGCTAACCAGATACTATCTTTTTCTAGAAAAAAGTTACTAATGCGGACCATACACTATATTTTGGTATCTAAGAAAAAAAATTACCAGTGTCCATACACTATGTTTTTGCAAGAAAAAAATATTACTAATGCTGTCCATAAACTATTTTTTTTGTAAGAAAAAATTTACCATTGCTAACCATACACTATCTTTTTCTAGAAAAAAAGTTACTAATGCTGACCATACACTATATTTTGGTTTCTTAGAAAAAAAATTACTAATGCTGACCATACACTATTATTTTTCCAAGAAAAAAATATTCTTAATGCTACCATACACTATTTTTTTTGGTGAGAAAAAACTTACTATTGCCAACCATACACAATATTTTTCTGGAAAAAAAAGTTACTTATGTTGCCCATACACTAAATTTTGGTTTCTAAGAAAAAAATTACTAATGCTGTCCATACACTATTTTTTTCCGAGAAAAAATTTACGATTGTTAACCATACACAATCTTTTTCTAGAAAAAAAGTTACTTATGTTGACCATACACTATATTTTCGTTTCTAAAAAAAAATTAATAATGCTGTCCATGGACTTTTTTTTCCAAGAAAAAATATTACCAATGCTGACCATACACTATTTTCTTGTAAGAAAAAACTTTCTATTGCTAGCCATACACAATCTTTTTCTAGAAAAAAAAAGTTACTAATGTTGTCCATACACTATAATTTGGTTTCTTAAAAAAAAATTCTAATGCTGCTCATACACTATTTTTTTTTTAAGAAAAAACTATTGCTAACCATACACTATCTTTTTCTAGAAAAAAAAAGTTAATAATGTTGACCATACACTATATTTTGTTTCTAAAAAAAAAAATTACGAATGCTGTAAATATACTATTTTTAAAAAAAAAACAATCCTAATGCTAACCATACACTATTTTTTCTAGAAAAAAAGTTACTAATGCTGACCATACACTATATTTTTGTTTCTAAAAAAATATTACGAATGCTGTAAATTTACTATTAAAAAAAAAAAAAAAAAAAAAAAAAAAAAAAAAAAAAAAAAAAAAAAAAAAAAAATCCTAATGCTAACCATACACTATTTTTTCTAGAAAAAAAAGTTACTAATGCTGACCATACACTATATTTTGGTTACTAAGAAAAAAAATTACTAATGCTATTCATACATTATTCTTTTTTCCAAGAAAAAAATATTACTAATACTGACCATACACTATTTTTTTGTAAGAAAAAAAATATTACTAATGCTGGCCATACAGTATTTTTTTTGTAAGAAAAAACTTACTTTTGCTAACCATTCATTACCTATTTCTAGAAAAAAAATTACTAATGTTGACCATACACTATATTTTGAAGAAAAAAATTACCAATGTTTCCATACACTATTTTTTTCCAAGAAAAAAATATTACTTATGCTGACCCATACACCATTTTTTTTGTAAGAAAAAACTATTCCTAACCTTGTTCTAGAAAAAAAAGTGACTAATGTTGACCATACACTATATTTTGGTTTCTAAGAAAAAAAAATTACTAATGCTGACCATACGCCTTTTTTTGTATTGCTAACCATTCACTATCTTTTTCTTGAAAAAAAAAGTTACAAATGTTGACCATACACTATATTTTCAAGAAAAAAATTACTAATGCTGTCCATACACTATCTTTTTCTAAAAAAAGAAGGTACTAATGCTGACCATACACTATATTTTGGTTTCTAAGAAAAAAAATTACTAATGCTGTCCATACACTATCTTTTTCTAGAAAAATAAGTTACTAATGCTGACCATACACTATATTTTGGTTTCTAAGAAAAAAAATTACTAATGCTGTCCATACACTATCTTTTTCTAGAAAAAGAAGTTACTAATGCTGACCATACACTATATTTTGGTTTCTAAGAAAAAAAATTACTAATGCTGTCCATACACTATCTTTTTCTAGAAAAAGAAGTTACTAATGCTGACCATACACTATATTTTGGTTTCTAAGAAAAAAAATTACTAATGCTATCCATACACTATCTTTTTCTAGAAAAAGAAGTTACTAATGCTGACCATACACTATATTTTGGTTTCTAAGAAAAAAAATTACTAATGCTGTCCATACACTATCTTTTTCTAGAAAAAGAAGTTACTAATGCTGACCATACACTATATTTTGGTTTCTAAGAAAAAAAATTACTAATGCTATCCATACACTATCTTTTTCTAGAAAAAGAAGTTACTAATGCTGACCATACACTATATTTTGGTTTCTAAGAAAAAAAATTACTAATGCTGTCCATACACTATCTTTTTCTAGAAAAAGAAGTTACTAATGCTGACCATACACTATATTTTGGTTTCTAAGAAAAAAAATTACTAATGCTGTCCATACACTATCTTTTTCTAGAAAAATAAGTTACTAATGCTGACCATACACTATATTTTGGTTTCTAAGAAAAAAAATTACTAATGCTGTCCATACACTATCTTTTTCTAGAAAAATAAGTTACTAATGCTGACCATACACTATATTTTGGTTTCTAAGAAAAAAAATTACTAATGCTGTCCATACACTATCTTTTTCTAGAAAAAGAAGTTACTAATGCTGACCATACACTATATTTTGGTTTCTAAGAAAAAAAATTACTAATGCTGTCCATACACTATCTTTTTCTAGAAAAAGAAGTTACTAATGCTGACCATACACTATATTTTGGTTTCTAAGAAAAAAAATTACTAATGCTGTCCATACACTATCTTTTTCTAGAAAAAGAAGTTACTAATGCTGACCATACACTATATTTTGGTTTCTAAGAAAAAAAATTACTAATGCTGTCCATACACTATCTTTTTCTAGAAAAAGAAGTTACTAATGCTGACCATACACTATATTTTGGTTTCTAAGAAAAAAAATTACTAATGCTGTCCATACACTATCTTTTTCTAGAAAAATAAGTTACTAATGCTGACCATACACTATATTTTGGTTTCTAAGAAAAAAAATTACTAATGCTGTCCATACACTATCTTTTTCTAGAAAAAGAAGTTACTAATGCTGACCATACACTATATTTTGGTTTCTAAGAAAAAAAATTACTAATGCTGTCCATACACTATCTTTTTCTAGAAAAAGAAGTTACTAATGCTGACCATACACTATATTTTGGTTTCTAAGAAAAAAAATTACTAATGCTGTCCATACACTATCTTTTTCTAGAAAAATAAGTTACTAATGCTGACCATACACTATATTTTGGTTTCTAAGAAAAAAAATTACTAATGCTGTCCATACACTATCTTTTTCTAGAAAAAGAAGTTACTAATGCTGACCATACACTATATTTTGGTTTCTAAGAAAAAAAATTACTAATGCTGTCCATACACTATCTTTTTCTAGAAAAATAAGTTACCAATGCTGACCATACACTATATTTTGGTTTCTAAGAAAAAAAATTACTAATGCTGTCCATACACTATCTTTTTCTAGAAAAATAAGTTACTAATGCTGACCATACACTATATTTTGGTTTCTAAGAAAAAAAATTACTAATGCTGTCCATACACTATCTTTTTCTAGAAAAAGAAGTTACTAATGCTGACCATACACTATATTTTGGTTTCTAAGAAAAAAAATTACTAATGCTGTCCATACACTATCTTTTTCTAGAAAAAGAAGTTACTAATGCTGACCATACACTATATTTTGGTTTCTAAGAAAAAAAATTACTAATGCTGTCCATACACTATCTTTTTCTAGAAAAAGAAGTTACTAATGCTGACCATACACTATATTTTGGTTTCTAAGAAAAAAAATTACTAATGCTGTCCATACACTATCTTTTTCTAGAAAAAGAAGTTACTAATGCTGACCATACACTATATTTTGGTTTCTAAGAAAAAAAATTACTAATGCTGTCCATACACTATCTTTTTCTAGAAAAAGAAGTTACTAATGCTGACCATACACTATATTTTGGTTTCTAAGAAAAAAAATTACTAATGCTGTCCATACACTATCTTTTTCTAGAAAAATAAGTTACTAATGCTGACCATACACTATATTTTGGTTTCTAAGAAAAAAAATTACTAATGCTGTCCATACACTATCTTTTTCTAGAAAAATAAGTTACTAATGCTGACCATACACTATATTTTGGTTTCTAAGAAAAAAAATTACTAATGCTGTCCATACACTATCTTTTTCTAGAAAAAGAAGTTACTAATGCTGACCATACACTATATTTTGGTTTCTAAGAAAAAAAATTACTAATGCTGTCCATACACTATCTTTTTCTAGAAAAAGAAGTTACTAATGCTGACCATACACTATATTTTGGTTTCTAAGAAAAAAAATTACTAATGCTGTCCATACACTATCTTTTTCTAGAAAAATAAGTTACCAATGCTGACCATACACTATATTTTGGTTTCTAAGAAAAAAAATTACTAATGCTGTCCATACACTATCTTTTTCTAGAAAAATAAGTTACTAATGCTGACCATACACTATATTTTGGTTTCTAAGAAAAAAAATTACTAATGCTGTCCATACACTATCTTTTTCTAGAAAAAGAAGTTACTAATGCTGACCATACACTATATTTTGGTTTCTAAGAAAAAAAATTACTAATGCTGTCCATACACTATCTTTTTCTAGAAAAAGAAGTTACTAATGCTGACCATACACTATATTTTGGTTTCTAAGAAAAAAAATTACTAATGCTGTCCATACACTATCTTTTTCTAGAAAAAGAAGTTACTAATGCTGACCATACACTATATTTTGGTTTCTAAGAAAAAAAATTACTAATGCTGTCCATACACTATCTTTTTCTAGAAAAAGAAGTTACTAATGCTGACCATACACTATATTTTGGTTTCTAAGAAAAAAAATTACTAATGCTGTCCATACACTATCTTTTTCTAGAAAAAGAAGTTACTAATGCTGACCATACACTATATTTTGGTTTCTAAGAAAAAAAATTACTAATGCTGTCCATACACTATCTTTTTCTAGAAAAAGAAGTTACTAATGCTGACCATACACTATATTTTGGTTTCTAAGAAAAAAAATTACTAATGCTGTCCATACACTATCTTTTTCTAGAAAAATAAGTTACTAATGCTGACCATACACTATATTTTGGTTTCTAAGAAAAAAAATTACTAATGCTGTCCATACACTATCTTTTTCTAGAAAAATAAGTTACTAATGCCGACCATACACTATAAATTGATTCCTTAGAAAAAAAAATACTAATGCTGTCCGTACACTATTTGTTACTTTTGACTTACTTGTTGCCGAAACATTGATTCGTTCATCATCAGGTTCACCTTCTTGTAAAACTCTGAGCGACTGAAACAAATTGACATTTTCCGATAGAGACACTGGCGATGGAGTCGTCAACGTCGTATTAAGACTCAATGTATTATTATTATTATTATTATTGTCCACCGATCTTTTCCTCTTCGTTTTTATATTCCTCCAATGACACGCTTGACTCTGTAAATTTAAAATTGTTAAATCTAACCTAACTTATTTTATAAAATTTAACGGCGGCAGTGAACGTGTTGATATCGAACTTACCGGACATCTGCCGTGACACATCCTTACGTCACATTCGATATATAATGCTGGTGATCCGGTGAACCGGAAAGTTTTCATGTAAGCGAAAACTTGTGTTTCGTATACGCCGGAATCGGACCAAGAACCTCTAAATCTCGATATTAATTTATCGTCAACTGGACATCTATAAAAAGTAAAAAAAAATTAAGAAAAAAAAGTTAATTTTCTAAGGTTGTGGGGATTTTTTAGTAAATATGGCAACATTGTATGTTATAAAATATAATAATGAAATTATTATATCTGGGGATTTTTTTGTGAATCTGGCAACATTGCAAACCAAAAAATATATTTTACAAAAATAGCATTTTTAGAATTGAGTAATTTTGAATAAATCTTGCAACATTGCATATCAAAAATTTTTATTTTTCCAAAAAAATGGTATTTTTAGGTTTTTTATGATTTATAAGTAAATCTTGCAACGTTGCATACGAGAAATTATAATTTTTATAAAAAAAAAAATGGTATTTTTGGATTTCTGAGGAATTTTTGATAAATCTTGCAACGTCGCATACAAGAAAATATATTTTTTTATAAAAAAAAAAGTATTTTCAAGTTTCTGAGGAATTTTTTGATAAATCTTGCAACGTCGCATACAAGAAAATATATTTTTTATAAAAAATATTTTTATATTTCTGAAGAATTTTGAATTAATCGTGCAACGTTGCATATCAGAAAATAATATTTTTTATAATAAAAATAGTATTTTAAGATTTCTGAGGAATTTTGAATAAATCTTGCAACGTTGCATTTCAGAAAATATTATTTTTCGAAAAAACGGTATTTTTAGGTTTTTATTGATTTTTAAGTAAATCTTGCAACGTTGCATATCACAAAATATATTTTTTCATAAAAAAATAGTATTTTCTAACTTTCTGAGGATTTTTTGGTAAATCTTGCAACGTTGCATACAAGAAATTGTATTTTTTACAAAAAAATACTATTTTTAGATTTCTGATGAATTTTGAATAAATCTTGCAACGTTGCATACCAGAAAATATAATTTATTACTAAAAATGGTATTTTCAGGCTTTTGAGGATTTTCTGATAAATTTTGCAACGTTGTATACATGAAAATATATTTTTTACAAAAAAAAATATTTTTATATTTCCAAGGAATTTTGAATAAGTCTTGAAACGTTGCATTTCAGAAAATATTATTTTTCGAAAAAACTGGTATTTTTAGGTTTCTAATGATTTTTCTGTAAATCTTGCAACGTTGCATTGCAGAAAATATATTTTTTTCTAGAAAAATAGTATTTTCCAAGTTTCTGAGGATTTTTAGGTAAATCTTGCAACGTTGCATACCAGGAAATATATTATTTGCAAAAAAAAATAGTATTTTTATATTTCTGAAGAATTTTGAATAAATCTTGCAACGTTGCATACCAGAAAATATAATTTATTACTAAAAATGGTATTTTCAGGCTTTTGAGGATTTTCTGATAAATTTTGCAACGTTGTATACATGAAAATATATTTTTTACAAAAAAAAATATTTTTATATTTCCAAGGAATTTTGAATAAGTCTTGAAACGTTGCATTTCAGAAAATATTATTTTTCGAAAAAACTGGTATTTTTAGGTTTCTAATGATTTTTCTGTAAATCTTGCAACGTTGCATTGCAGAAAATATATTTTTTTCTAGAAAAATAGTATTTTCCAAGTTTCTGAGGATTTTTAGGTAAATCTTGCAACGTTGCATACCAGGAAATATATTATTTGCAAAAAAAAATAGTATTTTTATATTTCTGAAGAATTTTGAATAAATCTTGCGACGTTGCACGTCAGAAAAATTATTTTTTTGTCAAAAAAAAAAGTATTTTATATCTTTCTAAGGTTTTTTTGTTAAATCTTGCAACATTGCATAAAAGAAATTATACATATTTTTTTAATGATATTTTTAGATTTCTGAGGAATATAATTTTTTTAAAAAATAAAATTTTGTGAGGATTTTTTGGTAAATCTCGAAACGTTGCATATGAGAAAATATATTTTTTATTAAAAAAATTGTATTTTTGGATTTCTGAGAAATTTTGAATAAATCTTGCAACGTTGCATTGCAGAAAATATTATTTTTCCAAAAAATGGTATTTTTAGGTTTTTGATTATTTTTAAGTAAAAAATAGAATTTTCCAAGTTTCTGAGGATTTTTAGCTAAATCTTGCAACGTTGCATACGAGAAATAATATTTTTTACACAAAAAATAGTATTTTTATATTTCTGAGGAGTTTTGAATAAATCTTGCAACGTTGCATTTTAGAAAATATAATTTTTCCAAAAAAATTGCATTTTTAGATTTTTGATGATTTTTAAGTAAATCTTGCAACGTTGCACACCAGAAAATGTAATTTTTTAAAAAAAATTTTTTTTTTATTTTTAAGAAATTTTGAATAAATCTTGCAACGTTGCATACCAGAAAATATTATTTATTAGAAAAAATAATATTGTCAGGCTTCTGAGGATTTTTTGGTAAATCTTGCAACGTTGTATATGAGAAAATGTATTTTTTATTAAAAGAAATTGTATTTTTAAATTTGTGAATAATTTTGAATAAATCTTGCAACGTTGCATTTCACAAAACATTTATTCTTAGGTTTTTAATGATTTTTAATTAAATATTGCAACGTTGCATACGAGAAATTATATTTTTTATAAAAAAAATTGTATTTTTAGATTTCTGAGGAATTTTGAATAAATCTTGCAACGTTGCATATCTAAAAATTTAATTTAAAAAAAAAAATAGAATTTTCCAACTTTCTGAGGATATTTTGGTAAATCTTGCAACCTTGCACAGCAAAACATTTTATTTTTTCAAAAAAATGGTATTTTTAGGTTTTTAATGATTTTTAAGTAAATCTTGCAACGTTGCACACCAGAAAATGTAATTTATTATAAAGAATATTATTTACAGGTTTCTGAGGATTTTTGAGTAAATGTTGCAACGTTGCATAACTGAAAATATTTTTTATAATAATATTTTCCAACTTTCTAAAGATTTTTTGGTAAATCTTGCAACGTTGCATACGAGAAATTATATTTTTTACAAAAAAAATAGTATTTTATATTTCTGAAGAATTTTGAATAAATCTTGAGACGTTGCACGTCAGAAAAATTATTTTTTGTCAAAAAAAAGTATTTTATATCTTTCTAAGGATTTTTTGGTAAATCTTACGTTTCATAAAAGAAAATATTATTTTTCCAAAAAAATGGTATTTTTAGGTTTTTGATTATTTTTAAGTAAATCTTGCAACGTTGCAAACCAGGAAATATATTTTTTTATAAAAAATTAAATTTTGTGAGGATTTTTTGGTAAATCTCGAAACGTTGCATATGAGAAAATATTATTTTTTCAAAAAAATGGTATTTTTAGGTTTTTGATGATTTTTAAGTAAATCTTGCAACGTTGCATACGAGAAATGATAATTTTTATTAAAAAAAAATTGTATTTTTAGATTTCTGAGGAATTTTGAATAAATCTTGCAACGTTGCATATCACAAAACATTTATTTTTAGATTTTTAATGATTTTTAATTAAATATTGCTACGTTGCATATCAGTAAATATAATTTTTTACAAAAAAAATAGAATTTTTAGATTTTTAAGAAATTTTGAATAAATCGTGCAACGTTGCATATCAGAAAATAAAATTTATTAAAAAAAAATAGTATTTTCAGGCTTCCGAGAATTTTATGGTAAATTTTGCGACGTTGCAAACGGGAAATGATATTTTTTATAAAAAAAAATGTATTTTAAGATTTCTGAGGAATTTTGAATAAATCTTGCAACGTTGCATTTCAGAAAATATTATTTTTCGAAAAAAACGGTATTTTTAGGTTTGTATTGATTTTTAAGTAAATCTTGCAACATTGCATATCAGAAAATATATTTTTTCATAAAAAAATAGTATTTTCTAACTTTCTGAGGATTTTTTGGTAAATCTTGCAACGTTGCATACAAGAAATTATATTTTTTACAAAAAAATACTATTTTTAGATTTCTGATGAATTTTGAATAAATCTTGCAACGTTGCATACCACAAAATTTTATTTTTCCACAAAAATGGTATTTTTAGGTTTTTGATGATTTTTAAGTAAATCTTGCAACGTTGCAAACCAGGAAATATATTTTTTGATAAAAATAGTATTTTCCGAGTTTCTGAAGATTTTTTGGTAAATCTTGCAACGTTGCGTACGAGAAATTATATTTTTTACAATAAAAATAGTATTTTTAGATTTCTGAGGAATTTTGAATAAATCTTGCAACGTTGCAAATAAGAAAATATTATTTTTCCATAAAAATTGTATTTTTAGGTTTTTGATAATTTTTAAGTAAATCTTGCAACGTTCCACAACAGAAAATATATTTTTTTTGGAATAATATTTTCCAACTTTCTGAGGATTTTTTGGTAAATCTTGCAACGTTGCAATATTTTAGATTTATGAGGAATTTTGAATAAATCTTGCAACGTTGCATACCAGAAAATATTATTTTCAAACAAAAATTGTATTTTCAGGTTTTTGATGATTTTTATGTAAATCTTGCAACGTCGCATACCAAAAAATATAATTTTTTAGAAATAAAAAAAAAATATTTTACAAGTTTCTTGGAATTTTTTAATAAATCTTGCAACGTTGCATACCAGAAAATATAATTTATTATCAAAAATAGTATTTTCACATTTTTGAGGATTTTTTGATAAATCTTGCAACGTTGTATACATGAAAATATGTTTTTTACAAAAAAAATAGTATTTTTAGATTTCCGAGGAATTTTGAATAAATCTTGCAACGTTGCACACCAGAAAATGTATTTAAAAAAAAATAGTATTCCCAAGTTTCTGAGGATTTTAAAGTAAATCTTGCAACGTCGCATACAAGAAAATATATTTTTTATAAAAAAAAATTGCTCGTTAGATTTTTACGGAATTTTGAATAAATCTTGCAACGTTGCATACCAGAAAATATAATTTATTAGTAAAAATAGTATTTTCAGGTTTTTGAGGATTTTTTGGTAAATCTTGCAACGTTGCATATGAGAAATTATATTTTTTATAAAAAAAATTGTATTTTTAGATTTCTGAGTAATTTTGAATAAATCTTGCAACGTTGCATATCACAAAACATTTATTTTTAGATTTTTAATGATTTTTAATTAAATATTGCAACGTTGCATACCAGAAAATATAATTTTTTATAAAAAAAATAGAATTTCCTAGTTTCTGAGGATTTTTAGGTAAATCTTGCAACGTTGAATATGAGAAATTATATTTTTGATATAAAAATAGTATTTTCAGATTTGAGCAGAATTTTAAATAAATCTTGCAACGTTGCATACCAAAAAATAAGTTTTAAACTTACCCCAACTCATCGATGAGTTGAATTTTTTTTGTAGCCCCATTATGAGCAAAACAATCATTAACCACAATGTCAAATCCATCTAAAATTCGAAAAAAAAAATACATTAAACATACTATTTTATCTACGACTACAATATTTTCACTTATTAGACTAAAAACGACGGTTATTACCATATTTGCTTCTCATATAAATCATAAGGGTAAGTGGATCCCCCACCCTAACGGGACCTGTCACTCTGTTACCGGTTGTCCCATATCCGTAACGGATCTCCATATAACATTCGGGCGGGGTTAAAGTAAAAACAACCGGATTTCCGGTGGCGACCCTAAAAAAAATTAAATACTCGAATAAGTTAAAATATCTTAAAAAAGTTCTTAAATAAATTAAAAACATGTTTTTAAGAAGTTCTAGAAACTTAAAATCAACTTAAAAGTTCTTTGTACTATTAAATCAACTTAAAATATTTTTATTGGCTCTTAGAGTTCTTAAAAAATTTCTTAGCTCTTTAAAAAGTTCTCACAATTTATAAATCAACCTAAAAAGTTCTTAGACCTCGTAAATCAACTTAAAACGTCAGAACTCGAAAATCAACTTCCAATATCTTTATTAGAGAATTCTTAAATAGATTTATAATATCTTTAAAAAGTTATAAATCAATCTTAAAAAAGTTCTCAGAACATTTAAATCAACTTAAAATATCTTTAAAAAGTTCTTGGAACTCTAAAATCAATTTAAAATATCTTTATTAACTCTTAGAGTTCTTAAATCGATTTCAAATATCTATACAATGGTCTTGGACCTATCAAAACAATTTTTAAAAAGTTCTTCGAACACTTAAATCAACTTAAAATATTTTTTTAAGTTCTTGGAACTCTAAAATCAATTTAAAATATCTTTATTAACTCTTAGAGTTCTTAAATCGATTTCAAATATCTATACAATGGTCTTGGACCTATCAAAACAATTTTTAAAAAGTTCTTCGAACACTTAAATCAACTTAAAATATTTTTTTAAGTTCTTGTAACTCTAAAATCAATTTAAAATATTTTTATTCGCTCTTAGAGTTCTTAAATTGACTTAAAATATCTATAAAATGGTCTTGGACCTCTTAAATCAATTTTTAAAAAGTTCTTCGAACACTTGGATCAACTTAAAATATTTTTTTAAGTTCTCGGAACTCTAAAATCAATTTAAAATATTGTTGTTCGCTCTTAGAGTTCTTAAATCGACTTAAAATGTCTTTTAAATGGACTTTGATCTCTTAGATCAACTTAAATCAACTTAAAAAGTTCTTGGTCGATTTTTAAAAAGTTCGCGGTCGATTTCTACTTACTCGACGTCCAAAAAAGGAAAAGTCACAGTTTTCCAAAAATCGTATCCATATTCGCACGTCACTTTAAAATGTTCATCGAATTCTTCTTCAATTAAAGGATTATATTGAACTGTGATTGTGTTCCACATAAAATTTTTCTAAAAAAAAAAAAATAAAAAAAAAGAATCGCCCGAGCAGGGACTTGAACCCTGGACCCTTGGATTAAAAGTCCAATGCTCTACCGACTGAGCTACCCGGGCAGATATTTATATTAACATAAAACAATTTCAAATATATAAATTTTTTAATATTAATTTAAATTAATGTGATTATTATTATTATATAAATAATAAAAACAAAAAATTATTGTTATAATTATAAAATTATCTGTAATTAGTAAAAAGAATAACATCATTTATTGTACTGACATCTAGTAACTGTTAGATAAAGCGTAATTAGTTCATTTTATATTTCCTAGATGGCACTGTTAACGTTTATTTATTTCAATCATTAGTTATTATTTAAACAGTGTTGCCAAATGTAGAAAATTTGCTGTTATTATAAGTAAACTTACTGTGGGTGTTTTTTGACTTTCATCGTTATGAGTATTTTTTCCTAAAGTCCCACACCTATTTAGTTGTATAAAAAATTCATAATAATCCCTTCCTGTACCGTTAATATACATACAATCAGGATCATAGGCGTAACCTTAAAAAAAATATATGTAAATAAATAATAATATTTATATAAAATTACTTACCAGCTGAATATACTAAACCGGCGAAAGATCCATTAAATCCAACACGTATTTTCATATAATCATCTTGACATTCAGCTTCAATATCTTAAATATATTTAAAAAATAAATTTTGGCAACATCGCAATGAAAAGTAAAAATTTAGATTTTAATCAGTAAGCCTTAAGATACTACTTTTCTTATCACTCTGTATATCCGAAAATTCAATGGGATTACGATAATCATGCGGCAAAAGCGACAGTGGTGTTTCTATTCAAAGATCGCGATAACATCTAATAATGGTGTGAATTTATTGGTGAAAGATATAATTTTCGATTTTAAGTTCCCGTCAAATTATGAAATAAGTTACACTTGGTTGCACTAGAATATTCTTCTCTTAGGAGCATATTATTTTCGCTCAATGGAACGCGATGGGTCTTGCAAATGGCGGATACCCCTATATATTAGAATATATAGTAAATAGGACTGAGCACGTGGTATCCGCCATTTGCAAGACCCATCACGTTCTACCAAGCGAAAGTGATATATAAAGTTAAAAATATATCTATTGATTTTATTTTTAATCTTCATTTAATTATCGATAAAGTCATAATACTTTGAATAACATCATATAAATTCAATTAACGATCCTATACTACCCTCATTACGTTATTGTGTAATACATGTTGCCTACCTAACAAAAATATTTTCATCGTTTATATTATTATTAAAAATAGATCTAGTTTATTTTTTAAGTTGACAATCCGTAAAGCGTAAAGAATTTAACTGTAGTAATAACGGACTAAATTAAATTAATATAATTCAGAATTTATCAGCGTCAAGAATTAGAAAATGTAAATTATTTAATGGTGACGAATTTTTTTAAACTTTCAATGTCGCCAACATAATTTTTTTCTACCAAAAAAAAACTAAAATATTAATAAATACAGTTGCAATTTATTATATTAATTTTCTAAATGTTTTAATAAGTCCTCGGTAGTATAGTGGTAAGTATCCCCGCCTGTCACGCGGGAGACCGGGGTTCGATTCCCCGCCGGGGAGGTTTTTTTTTTTATTTTTTATTTTATAAAAATTTATTTTTCTGTTACTTACGTTGTACTCTGGTATTATTAAACCGAAATCTTCTGTATTCTCTGTCCCATGTTTCGTAAGGATGTTGCCAATCTATATCTTCTTCTGATATGTCGTTTCTTTTTCTTAAAGATGGCACGGGAACGTAATCATTTGGTTCCCCGATAAAAACTACCTGTAAATAAATTTACTCTAATTTTATATTTTGACATACGAAGCAAATCAAACGTCAAAATGGAGTTTTTGATTAAAGCAGCGTTGCCAATATCAGTAATTATGCTATCAAATTAGAAATATTTTTTGTTATGATCAAAAATTTATAGGTTAAATAAATAATTATGTTATCAGAAATATATAAAAAATTGTATTAAATTATCAGATCGGACAGCTGGAGGGGATAAACTGTCAAATTAAACGTTTTGAAGTTATCTAAATGTCAAAATAATATAACCGTAATCATATTGATTGACATTTTTGACGTAACGTAATCTAAACGTCAAACTAGATATTTTAACTGGCCAAATACCCAAGACGGTGGAGGCCATTAAATTAATAAAGAAGAAGAACTAGATATTTTGATTGACTTTTAAAAAGCAATGTTGCCGGATGTAATAGAATATTAGTAATTATACAGAAATTGTCAATTCAGAATAAAACTGTGTAGGTTATGTAAACGTCATTATTGACATATTGGTTGGCATTTTTAACGTAGCTTGATTTAACTGTCAAAATATTTAAATTGACTCTTTTTTTTTAAAGCAGCGTTGCCGGAAGTAACATAAATATCAGTAATTATAGAGAAATTGTCAATTAAAAATTCAGAATAAAAATATGTAGGTTATATAAATGTCATTAATGACATATTGATATATATTTTTAACGTAGCTTGATTTAACTGTCAAATTATATAATTTGAATGTTTTTTTCAATTTAAAATTTGTAGGTTATATAAACATCAATAATGACATATTGATTGACGTTTTTGACGTAGCTGTCAAAATATATATTTTGACTGATTCTTTCAAAGCGACGTTGCCGAAAGTTAATAAATGTCAGTTATTATTCAGAAATTTTCAATTACCTTGCAAAATAAATGGTAAACATATTGATTTATTTTTCTGAAACAGTGTTGCCAGCAGTAAAAAAATATCTTTAGATAAATAAAAAAATATTCATAATTTCTAATTTTAAATTTTAAAATCCTTATTATATATTTTCGGTGAGTTTATTTTTTTGTTTGTTTGTAACGGTTGTAGCGCATTAAAAAGTTGAAAAATGTATTTGATATGGTGTCTAGATGTGTAGGAAATAAATTTTGAATTTTAAATACAAGATGGCGACTTCAAAATGGCGGAGGAGATTTATGATTATAGACCGATTTTATTCAAAATTGGTATGTCTGGGTTTTTAGGGTCGTGAATTATGAATTTTTTGTCAAAATTAATAAATTCAAGATGGCGACTACAAGATGGCGGACAATATTTATGATTATTTACAAATTCTATTTAAAATTAGTATGTGGGGGATTTTTGGGTCCGACGTTATGAATTTTGTGTCAAAATTAAGAAATTCAAGATGGCGATTTCCAAGATGGCGGCAAATATTTATAATTTTTACCGATTCTATTCAAAATTGGTATGTGGGGGTTTTTGGAGTCAGAGATTATGAATTTTTTGTCAAAATTAATAAATTCAAGATGGCGACTCCAAGATGGCGGACAATATTTATGATTATTTACCGATTCTATTTAAAATTGGTATGTGGGGTTTTTGGGGACAGAGATTATGATTTTTTTGTCAAAATTAATAAATTCAAGATGGCGACTCCAAGATGGCGGAAATTTTTTATGATTTTCACCGATTCTATTCAAAATTTGAATGTGGAGGTTTTTGGGGTTGGAGATTTTGAATCTTAAGTTAAATTTAAAAAATCAAGATGGCGATTCCAAGATGGTGGACAATATTTATGATTATTTACCGATTCTATTCAAAATTGTATTGTGGGGGTTTTTGGGGTCAGATATTATGAAATTTTTGTCAAAATTAATAAATTCAAGATGGCGACTCCAAGATGGCGGAAAATTTTTATGATTTTTACCGATTCTATTCAAAATTTGTATGTGGAGGTTTTTGGGGTTGAAGATTTTGAATTTTAAGTTAAATTTAAAAATTCAAGATGGCGACTTCAAAATGGCGGACAATATTATTATAGACCGATTTTATTGAAAATTAGTAAGTAGAGGATTTGGGGTTGGAGATTTTGAATTTTTAGTCAAAATTAAAAAATCAAGATGGCGGACAATATTTATGATTATTTACCTATTCTATTCAAAATTGCTATGTGGTGGTTTTTAGGGTCGTGGATTATGAATTTGTTGTCAAAATTTATAAATTCAAGATGGCGACTCCAAGATGGCGGAAATTTTTTATGATTTTTACCGATTCTATTCAAAATTTGTATGTGGAGGTTTTTGGGGTTGGAGATTTTGAATTTTAAGTTAAATTTAAAAAATCAAGATGGCGATTCCAAGATGGTGGACAATATTTATGATTATTTACCGATTCTATTCAAAATTGTATTGTGGGGGTTTTTGGGGTCAGAGATTATGAATTTTTTGTCAAAATTAATAAAATCAAGATGGCGACTACAATATGGCGGAGTAGATTTATGATTATTTACCGATTTGATTTAAAATTGGAATGTGGAGGTTTTTGGAATTGGAGATTTTAAATTTTAGACCAAATTGAAAAAATCAAGATGGCGACTCCAAGATGGCGGACTATATTTATGGTTATTTACCGATTCTATTCAAAATTGGTATGTGGTGGTTTTTTGGGTAGTAGATTATGAATTTTTTTTTCAAAATAATTAGTTCAAGATGGCGACTCCAAGATGGCTGACAAGATTTATGATTATTGACCGATTTTATTCAAAATTGGTATGTGGAGGTTTTTGGGGTTGGAGATTTTAAATTTTAGACCAAATTGAAAAAATCAAGATGGCGACTCCAAGATGGCGGACTATATTTATGGTTATTTACCGATTCTATTCAAATCGGTATGTGCTGGTTTTTAGGGTCGTAGATCATGAATTGTTTGTCAAAATTAAGAAATTCAAGATGGCGACTTCAACATGGCGGACGAGATATATGATTATTTATCGATTCTATTTAAAATTGGTTTGTGGGGGTTTTTGGTGCTAGAGATTTTGAATTTTTAGTCAAAATTTAAAAAAAATCAAGATGGCACTTAAAGATGGCGGACAATATTTATGATTATTTACCAATTCTATTCAAAGTTGGTATGTGGGAGTTTTTGGGGTCGAGTATTACAAATTTTTTTTCAAAATTAATAAACTCAAGATGGCAACTCCAAGATGGCCGACGAGATTTATGATTATAGACCGATTTTATTCAAAATTTGTACATGGGGGTTTTTAGGGTTAGAGATTATTAATTTTCTGTCAAAATTAATAAAATCAAGATGGCGGACGATATTTATGATTATTGACCGATTCTATTCATAATTGGTGTGTTTAGGTTTTTGGGGTTGGAGAATACGATTTTTTTGTCAAAATTAATAAAATCAAGATGGCGGACTATATTTATGAAAACTGGTATATGGAGGTTTTTGGGCTAACAGATTATGAATATTTTGTCAAAATTAATAAATCGTATTACAATTTTGTTGAAAACAATTGCAAATATTAAAAGTTTGTTCTTTATGGTATGTAGATGTGCAGGAAACCGATTTTGATTTTTTTTTAAACAATAGCACGTAATGTAATGTTCGAGTTAGTTACTAAAAAAAAAATATCTAACTAATTTCTAGCAATGAAAATGTATAACGTTACATTAATTTTTATATACCGGGGTATAACAGAATGTATCTAACACATGTTAGTCAATTTACAACTGACAACAAAGCTTTATCCAAATATGAGATAATATCTTTTAATAATAACAAGAATGATGAACGATTTCCTGGTAAATTAACGTCGAGATTCTCTATCAATCAGATAACAAGAATTTGATATTTTTTTTTACGAGTTTTAACACTTAGACTGCCATATCAGTTATACTAAAAAAATACTTACTGATTGTGGTGAATTGGCTTCATGGGCAAGTGCTTCTCTTGAATGATTTCTAATTTCAAGTGTAGATGTCGTTTTGACAGTTTCTTGTTGTTCTCCTATGCTGGTACTGCTACTACTGCTGACACTATATTCTACTGCTATGGTTGTGTCTTCGTCGAGAGATTGTGAATTAGTAATCTAAAAATGAATGAGTTGATGTGTAGTACAAATTAAATTGGGACAGGTGTAGATTTATTTAGAATTTACTTACTTTTGGTAGTAGACAAATTAGTATACCCAGTAACAATGTATTACGCCACCTGAAAATTAAAAAAAAAAAACTCTATTATTTTATAGAATTTAAAAATAAAAATAAATTGTTTATTTTTAGACATTCAGGATAATTTTTAAAATGAAAATTATGTAAAAAAAAAACAAAATTTAGTTTAAAAATCAAAAAAATGTTCAAAAATCTAAAAAATATTCAAAAATTAAAAACATTCTTGAAAATCACAAAATGTTCAAAAATTAAAAAATGTTCAAATAAAATGTTCAAAATCAAAAACTGGTTAAAAAAAGTCAAAAATTAAAATCATTCAAAAATTTAAAAAATATTCCAAAATCACAAAATGTTCAAAAATCAAAAAATGTTTAAAAATCGAAAAATGCTCAAAAATCAAAAAATATTCAAAAAGATTTTTTTCACAAATAAATGTCAAAAATCAAAAATTGGTTCAAAAATTAAAAAACGTTCAAAAATCAAAAATATATTCAAAAATTTAAAAAATATTCGAAAACTTAAAAAATATTCGAAAATTTAAAAAATATTCAAAAATCAAAAAATGTCAAATATCAAAAACAGTTTCAAAAATCTAAAAATTTTTTAAAAATTAAAAAAAGTGTTCAAAAATCACAAAATGTTCAAACATTACAAATGTTCAAAAAACGAAATGTTCAACATTCAACAACTAAACAAAATGTTCAAAAACTTAAAAAAAATTTCAAAAATTAAAAAAATATTCAAAAATCACAAAATGTTCAAAAACCACAAAATGTTCAAAAATTAAAAAAAGTCAAAAAAACAAAATGTTCAACATTCAAAAACTAAAAAAAATGTTCAAAAACAAAAAAAAAATTTCAAAAATTAAAAAAATATTCAAAAATCACAGAATGTTCAGAAATCACAAAATGCTCAAAAATTAAAAAAATGTTCAAAAAACAAAAAATGTTCAAAATTCGAAAACTAAAAAAAATTTAAAAAAATGTCAAAAATCAAAAACTTGTTCAAAAATCTAAAAAAATTTCAAGAATTAAAAAAATATTCCAAAATCACATGGTCAAAAATTAAAAAATGTCAAAAATCTAAAACGGTTCAAAAATTTAAAAAAATTCAAAAAATTCCAAAAATCACAAAATGTTCAAAAAACAAATGTCAAAAATCAAAAACGGTTCAAAAATCTAAAAAATATTCAAAAATTAAAAAAAATGTTCGAAATTCATAAAATGTTCAAAAATTAAAAAATGTTCAAAAAAAAATGTCGAAAAATCAAAAAATGGTTAAAAAAATGTTCAAAAATTAAAAAAAGTAAAAACTTAAAAACACGTTGAAAAATATAAAAAATTTCAAAAGTTAAAAAATGTTCAAAAAACACAAAATTTTCAAAAATTAAAAAATGTTCAAAAAACAAAAAATGTCAAAAATCAAAAACATGCTAAAAAATCTAAAAAAATTTCAAAAATTAAAAATTTTTCAAAAAATAAAAAAAATGTTCAAAAATCACAAAATGTTCAGAAATCACAAAATGCTCAAAAATCAAAAAAAAAAATCAAAAATCTAAAACGGTTCAAAAATCTAAAAAATATTCAAAAATTTAAAAAAATGTTCAAAACTCAAAATATTCAAAAATTAAAAAAAATGTTCAAAACACAAAATGTTCAAAAATTAAAAAAAATGTTCAAACAAAAAATGTTTAAAATTCAAAAACAAAAAAAATGTTCACAAATTTAAAAAAATGTCAAAAATCAAAAACTTGTTCAAAAATCTAAAAAAATTTCAAAAATATAAAAAAAATAAAAAAATATTCAAAAATCACAACATGTTCAGAAATCACAAAATGCTCAAAAATTAAAAAATGTCAAATCTAAAACGGTTCAAAAATCAAAAAATATTCAAAAAACTCCAAAAATCACAAAATGTTCAGAAATCACAAAATGTTCAAAAATCAACAAAAGTCAAAAATCAAAAACATTCAAAAATCGAAAAAATATTCAAAAATTAAAAAAATGTTCAAAAATCAAAAAAAAAATTTTTTCAAAAATGTTCAAAAATTAAAACTGTTCAAAAATCATAATGTTCAAAAATCAAAAACAGGTTCAAAACAAAATATTAAAAAATTAAAAAAATGTTAAAAATCAAAAACAGGTTCAGAAATCTAAAAAATATTCAAAAATTAAAAAAATGTTCAAAAATCAGAAAATGTTCAAAAATTTAAAAACCAAAAAACAGGTTCAAAAATCTAAAAAAATATACGTAAATTCAAAAATACTGTCCAAAAATCACAAAATTTTCAAAAATCAAAAAATGTTAGGATGTTATGAATTTTTTTCAAAATAAATAACAAGATGGCGATTCCAAGATGGCGGATATGATTTATGATTATGATTTGTTTTCATTCAAAATTGGTATGTGGGGGTTTTTGGGGTTGGAGATTAAGAATTTTTTGTCAAAATAAATAACAAGATGGCGATTCCAAGATGGCGGACTTGATTTATGATTATGATTTGATTTCATTCAAAATTGGTATGCGGGGGTGTTTGGGGTTGGAGATTATGAATTTTTTGTCAAAATAAATAACAAGATGGCGATTCCAAGATGGCGGACATGATTTATGATTATGATTTGATTTCATTCAAAATTGGTATGGGGGGGTTTTTGGGGTTGGAGATTAAGAATTTTTTGTCAAAATAAATAACAAGATGGCGATTCCAAGATGGCGGACTTGATTTATGATTATGATTTGATTTCATTCAAAATTGGTATGCGGGGGTGTTTGGGGTTGGAGATTATGAATTTTTTGTCAAAATAAATAACAAGATGGCGATTCCAAGATGGCGGACATGATTTATGATTATGATTTGATTTCATTCAAAATTGGTATGGGGGGGTTTTTGGGGTTGGAGATTAAGAATTTTTTGTCAAAATAAATAACAAGATGGCGATTCCAAGATGGCGGACTTGATTTATGATTATGATTTGATTTCATTCAAAATTGGTATGCGGGGGTGTTTGGGGTTGGAGATTAAGAATTTTTTGTCAAAATAAATAACAAGATGGCGATTCCAAGATGGCGGACTAGATTTATGAGTATGATTTGATTTCGTTCAAAATTGGTATGTGGGCGTCTTTGGGGTTGGAGATAATGATTTTTTTGTCAAAATTAATAAATTCAAGATGGCGACTACAAGATGGCGGACAATATTTATGATTATTTACAAATTCTAAAATTAGTATGTGGGGGATTTTTGGGTCCGACGTTATGAATTTTGTGTCAAAATTAAGAAATTCAAGATGGCGATTTCCATGATGGCGGCAAATATTTATAATTTTTACCGATTCTATTCAAAATTGGTATGTGGGGGTTTTTGGAGTCAGAGATTATGAATTTTTTGTCAAAATTAATAAATTCAAGATGGCGACTCCAAGATGGCGGACATGATTTATGATTATGATTTGATTTCATTCAAAATTGGTATGGGGGGGTTTTTGGGGTTGGAGATTAAGAATTTTTTGTCAAAATAAATAACAAGATGGCGATTCCAAGATGGCGGACATGATTTATGATTATGATTTGATTTCATTCAAAATTGGTATGGGGGGGTTTTTGGGGTTGGAGATTAAGAATTTTTTGTCAAAATAAATAACAAGATGGCGATTCCAAGATGGCGGACTTGATTTATGATTATGATTTGATTTCATTCAAAATTGGTATGCGGGGGTGTTTGGGGTTGGAGATTATGAATTTTTTGTCAAAATAAATAACAAGATGGCGATTCCAAGATGGCGGACATGATTTATGATTATGATTTGATTTCATTCAAAATTGGTATGGGGGGGTTTTTGGGGTTGGAGATTAAGAATTTTTTGTCAAAATAAATAACAAGATGGCGGACTTGATTTATGTGTATAAACTGATTTCATTCAAAATTGGTATGTGGAGGTGTTTGGGGTTGGAGATTATGAATTTTTTGTCAAAATAAATAACAAGATGGCGATTCCAAGATGGCGGACTAGATTTATGAGTATGATTTGATTTCGTTCAAAATTGGTATGTGGGCGTCTTTGGGGTTGGAGATAATGATTTTTTTGTCAAAATAAAAAACAAGAAGGCGATTCCAAGATGGCGGACAAGATTTATGATTATGATTTGATTTCTTTCAAAATTGGTATGTGGGCGTCTTTGGGGTTGGAGATAATGATTTTTTTGTCAAAATAAAAAACAAGATGGCGATTCCAAGATGGCGGACAAGATTTATGAGTATGATTTGATTTCGTTCAAAATTGGTATGTGGGCGTCTTTGGGGTTGGAGATAATGATTTTTTTGTCAAAATAAAAAACAAGATGGCGATTCCAAGATGGCGGACTTGATTTATGATTATGATTTGATTTCATTCAAAATTGGTATGCGGGGGTGTTTGGGGTTGGAGATTATGAATTTTTTGTCAAAATAAATAACAAGATGGCGATTCCAAGATGGCGGACATGATTTATAATTATGATTTGATTTCATTCAAAATTGGTATGGGGGGGTTTTTGGGGTTGGAGATTAAGAATTTTTTGTCAAAATAAATAACAAGATGGCGGACTTGATTTATGTGTATAAACTGATTTCATTCAAAATTGGTATGTGGAGGTGTTTGGGGTTGGAGATTATGAATTTTTTGTCAAAATAAATAACAAGATGGCGATTCCAAGATGGCGGACTAGATTTATGAGTATGATTTGATTTCGTTCAAAATTGGTATGTGGGCGTCTTTGGGGTTGGAGATAATGATTTTTTTGTCAAAATAAAAAACAAGAAGGCGATTCCAAGATGGCGGACAAGATTTATGATTATGATTTGATTTCATGCAAAATTGGTATGTGGGGGTGTTTGGGGTTGGAGATTGTGAATTTTTTGTCAAAATAAATAACAAGATGGCGATTCCAAGATGGCGGACTTGATTTATGATTATGATTTGATTTCGTTCAAAATTGGTATGTGGGCGTGTTTGGGGTTGGAGATTATGAATTTTTTATCAAAATAAATAACAAGATGGCGATTCCAAGATGGCGGTCTAGATTCATGTTTATGATTTGATTTCCTTCAAAATTGGTATGTGGGCGTTTTTGGGGTTGGAGATTAAGAATTTTTTGTCAAAATAAATAACAAGATGGCGATTCCAAGATGGCGGTCTAGATTCATGTTTATGATTTGATTTCCTTCAAAATTGGTATGTGGGCGTTTTTGGGGTTGGAGATTAAGAATTTTTTGTCAAAATAAATAACAAGATGGCGGACTTGATTTATGTGTATAAACTGATTTCATTCAAAATTGGTATGTGGGTATTTTCGGGGATGGAGATTATGAATTTTTTGTCAAAATAAATAACAAGATGGCGATTCCAAGATGGCGGTCTAGATTCATGTTTATGATTTGATTTCCTTCAAAATTGGTATGTGGGCGTTTTTGGGGTTGGAGATTATGAATTTTTTATCAAAATAAATAACAAGATGGCGATTCCAAGATGGCGGTCTAGATTCATGTTTATGATTTGATTTCCTTCAAAATTGGTATGTGGGGGTGTTTGGGGTTGGAGATTGTGAATTTTTTGTCAAAATAAATAACAAGATGGCGATTCCAAGATGGCGGACTTGATTTATGATTATGAATTGATTTCGTTCAAAATTGGTATGTGGGCGTGTTTGGGGTTGGAGATTATGAATTTTTTATCAAAATAAATAACAAGATGGCGATTCCAAGATGGCGGTCTAGATTCATGTTTATGATTTGATTTCCTTCAAAATTGGTATGTGGGGGTTTTTGGGGTTGGAGATTAAGAATTTTTTGTCAAAATAAATAACAAGATGGCGGACTTGATTTATGTGTATAAACTGATTTCATTCAAAATTGGTATGTGGGTATTTTCGAAGATGGAGATTATGAATTTTTTGTCAAAATAAATAACAAGATGGCGATTCCAAGATGGCGGACATGATTTATGATTATCTACTGATTTCATTCAGAATTGGTATGTGGTCATTTTCGGGATTTAAGATTATGAAGTTTTCGTCCAAATAAATAACAAGATGGCGGACTAGATTTATAATTATGATTTGATTTCATTAAAAATTGTTATATAGATATTTTCGGGGTTGGAGATTATGAATTTTTTGTCAGGGCGATTAATAGGTCTAAAATACACTATTAAAACTTAATTATAAACTTTTTTTATTATTAATGAATAAAAATTAACATTCTGGAATGAACCGTATAAAATAACTGTTAAATATTTATTGTTAAATAAAAGTAAAAATTAACTGTTAAAATTGAATTATCATATATACCTACTTTTTTTTATTAACTATCATTATATACTTATAAAATGGATGAACACCCATCGTGATTTTAACAAAAAAAAAATTTGTCATACATGTTCAGCCCAATTAAATCTTCTTGTTCGTTTCCAACTATAATTTAATTTTTTTTCATTTCACTTCTCAACCTCGTTAAATCCATGAGAAAGTATCTAATTCCTAAAAACCTTGAAATTTTTTTTTTAATATCAAATAAAAATTTCCGGGTGGTCTTTTTTATAATAATAATTTTTAAATATAATAATTATTTAGTGCCACTCATTTCATGCCAATTTTCTAGTAAAGCACGAGATCTAGATCGTAATGAAGAAATTCTTTATCTAAATCTTCTGATTTCTGATCTAAATGAGCGAATCAATTTGTCTTGACATCAAAGCAAGCGTTGGTTATTATCGCGAGAATCTATTATTATTATTATTATTATTATTATTAAGTACCATCTCGGTACTCGTAGTAAAGTACTTATGCTCTATAAATTTTTAATGGCTATAGAGAAATGGCACATGGAAATGGAAATGGAAACAGCTGCGTTGATGATTCGTCTGGAATCTTTTGTTCGGTTATTATTTTTTCGAAAAATGATTGACTTTGATGTTAAGTCATTATTTATTTTTATTAGTGTAGAAGTACACTGAGAATATTAAAATAATTAACCCTGTTTTTGAAATTAAATTTAGAGGTTAATTTTTACCATTTAATTTTTTTATAATTAATTTTTAACCCGCCACTGCTTAAAGTAATTAAAATAACGTTTAACTGGTTACAACATCGAAGTTAGTAGCGAGAAAGTATTATGTTGGTAACCCGTTCAATAATTGTTACGTTGAAATTAAGGGAAAGTATCATGTTGGTAATACTGAATTGCTCGTGTAAATAGCTGTAAAAATAGTATTTCAGACCCCCCCTTGCACATGTAAAAAAATATTTGGGCCTTCTACCCCTTAGACCTGCCCATGTACATGAGTCACCCTGAAGTCGAGTCGTAATATTTTTACAATTATTTAAACCGCAATAATATAAATAGTTAATATGTGGGTAATTAAAAAAAAATTTTGGGGGTCACTTACCCCTCTACTCTTACGAAAAAATATTTTGGCTTTTTATCCCTGAAGCCGAGCCATGCCGTTTAATTTTTATAATTATTTAACCGCCATGTTGAATTCGCCATTTTGAATTTATTAAATTTGAGAAAAAATCGTAATCTCCAACCTCATAACCCCTAAAATCAATTTTGAATAGAATCTGATCAAAATCACATATCTTGTCCGCCATCTTGGAACCGCCATTTTAAATTTATTAATTTTGACAAAAAAATTGCAGTCTCTAACCCCAAAAAACCCCCACATAACAATTTTCAATGAAATTCAATGATAATCACATACTTCGACCGCCATCTTGAAGCAGCCATCTTGAATTTATTAAATTTGAAACAAAAATCGTAATCTCCAACCTCAAAAACTCCTAAAAATCAATTTTGAATAGAAGCAGATCATAATCACATATCATGTCCGCCATCTTGAAGCCACCATTTTAATTTCATTAATTTTGACAAAAATTCGTAATCTCCAACCCCAAAAACTCCCACCTATCAATTTTGAAAGAAATTAAATGATAATCACATACTTCGACCGCCATCTTGAAGCAGCCATCTTGAATACATTAAATTTGAGATAAAAATCATAATTTCCAACCTCAAAAACCCCAGAAACCAATTTTTAATAAAATCAAAGCATATTCACGTATCATTTCCGCCATCTTGGAGCCGCCATTTTAAATTTTGTAATTTTGACAAAAAAATCTTAATTTCGAACTCCAAAAACCCCCACATCACAATTTTGAATGAATTTGAATGATAATCACATACGTCGTAGGCCATCTTGAATTTATTGAATTTGAAACAAAAATCGTAATCTCCAACCTCAAAAACTTCCAAAAATCAATTTTGAATAGAAAGAGAACATAATTACATATCTTGTCCGCCATCTTGAAGCCGCCATTTTAAATTTTGTAATTTTGACAAAAAATTCCTAATCTGCACCCTAAAAACTACCACATAACAATTTTGAATGAAATTGAAAGATAATTACATACTTCGACCGCCATCTTGAAGCAGCCATCTTGAATTTATTAAATTTGAAACAAAAATCGTAATCTCCAACCTCAAAAACTCCTAAAAATCAATTTTTAATCGAATCAGATCATAATCGCATATCATGTCGGCCATCTTAGAGCCGCCATTTTATTTTTTTTAATTTTGACAAAAATTCGTAATCTCCAACCCCTAAAACTCCCATATATCAATTTTGAAAGAAATTAAATGATAATCACATACTTCGACCGCCATCTTGAAGCAGCTATCTTAAATTTATTAAATTTGAGAAAAAATTAATAATATTCAAGCTCCAAAAACCCCCAAAAATCAATTTTGAATAGAATCAGATCATAATTACTTATCTTGTCGGCCATCTTGAAGCCGCCATTTTAAATTTATTAATATAAAAAAAAATCATAACCTCCTGTCCCACAAACTAACAGATAACAATTTTAAATGAATTTTAATGATAATCACGTACCTCGTCCGCCATCTTGAATCTACCATATTGAATTTATTAAATTTAAGAAAAGATTTGTAGCTTCCAACCTCAAACACCCCCAAAAACCAATTTTGAATCGAATCATATTATAATCACATGTCTTGTCCGCCATCTTGGAGCCGCCATTTTAAATTTAGTAATTTTGACAAAAAATTCGTAATCTCCAACCATAAAAACCCCCACTTAATAATTTTGAATGAAAATGAATGATAATCACACATCTCGTCCGCCATTTTGAACCCGCCATCTTGAATTTATTAAATTTAAGAAAAAAATGAATAATATTCAACCTCCAAAAAACCCCAGAAATCAATTTTGAATAGAATCATATTATAATTACATTTCTTGCCCACCATCTTGGAACCGCCATTTTAAATTTATTAATTTGGAAAAAACATCATAATATCCAACCCCCAAAACCCCACATAACAATTTTGAATGAAATTGAATGATAATCACATGCTTCGTCCGCCATCTTGAAGTAGCCATCTTGAATTTATTAAATTTGAGAAAAAATTCGTAATCTCTAACCTTGAAAATCCCCAAAAATCAATTTTGAATAGAATCAGATCATAATTACTTATCTTGTCAGCCATCTTGAAGCCGCCATTTCAAATTTATTAATTTTGAAAAAAAAAATCGTAATCTCCAGTCCCACAAACTCCCATACATCAATTTTGAATGAAATTGAATGATAATCACGTACCTCGTCCGCCATCTTGAATCCGCCATTTTAAATTTATTAAATTTGAGAAATAATTTGTAATTTCCAACCTTAAAACACCCAAAAACCAATTTTGATTAGAATCAGATCAAAATCACATATCTTGTCCGCCATCTTGGAGCCGCCATCTTGGAGCCGCCATTTTAATTTTTTTTAACTTTGACAAAAAATGAACCTAACCTAACCTAACCAATCCTAAAAACCCCCGCATAACAATTTCGAAAGAAATTGAATAATAATTACATACTTCAACCTCCATCTTGAAGTAGCCATCTTGAATTTATTAAATTTGAAACAAAAATCGTAATCACCAACCTCAAAAACTTTCAAAAATCAATTTTGAATAGAAAGAGAACATAATTACATATCTTGTCCGCCATCTTGAAGCCGCCATTTTAAATTTTGTAATTTTGACAAAAAATTCGTAATCTCCAACCCCAAAAACTCCAACATAACAATTTCAAATGAAATTGAATGATAATCACATACTTCGACCGCCATCTTGAAGCAGCCATCTTGAATTTATTAAATGAGACAAAAATTGTAATTTCCAACCTCAAAAACTCCTAAAAACAAATTTTGAATAGAATCAGATTAAAATCACATATCTTGTCCGCCATCTTGGAGCCGCCATTTTATTAATTTAAAAAAAAAATCGTAATCTCCAACCCCAAAAACCCCCACATACCAATTTCAAATGAAATTGAATGATAATCACGTACCTCGTTCGCCATCTTGAATCCGCCATCTTGAATTTATTAAATTTGAGAAATAATTCGTAATCACCAACCTCAAAAACTCCTAATAATCAATTTTGAATGGAATCAGATCATAATTACATATCTTGTCAGCCATCTTGGAGCCGCCATTTTAAATTTATTAATTTTGACAAAAAAATTGTAATCTCCAAGCCCAAAAACCCCACATAACAATTTCGAAAGAAATTAAATGATAATCACATACTTCAACCGCCATCTTGAAGCAGCCATCTTGGATTTATTAAATTTGAAACAAAAATCGTAATCTCCAACCTAAAAACCCACACATAACAATTTTGAATGAAATGTCAATAATAATCACCGCCTTTTTGAATCCGCCATCTTGAATTTATAAAATTTCAGAAAAAAAATATTAATTACCAACCTCAAAAACCCCCGAAACACAATTTTCAATAGAATCAGAGCATAACCACATATCTTTTTCGCCATCTTGGAACCGCCATTTTAAATTTATTAATTTTGACAAACAATTTATAATCTCTACCCCAAAAAACCTCCACATAACAATTTTGAATGAAATTGAATGATAATCACATTCTTCAACTGCCATCTTGAAGCAGCCATCTTGAATTTATTAAAGTTAAGAAAAAATTTATAATCTTCAACTTCAAATACCCCCAAAATCCAATTTTGAATGGAATCAGATCATTATCATATATCTTATCCGCCATCTTGGAGCCGCCATTTTAAATTTATTAATTTTGAAAAAAAAATCGAAATATCGAACCTAAAACCTTCTCGCCAATAACAATTTTGAAAGAAATTAAATGATAATCACATACCTCCATCTTGAATCCGCCATTTTGAATTTATTACATTTGAGAAAAAATTCGTAATCTGCAACCTCAAAAACCCTCACATATCAATTTTGAATGAAATTGAATGATAATCACATACTTCGACCGCCATCTTGAATTCGCCATCTTGAATTTATTAAATTTGAAACAAAAATCGTAATCTCCAACCTCAAAAACTCCCACGTATCAATTTTGAATGAAATTGAATGATAATGACGTATCTCGTCAGCCATCTTGAATCCGCCATTTTGCATTTATTAAATTTGAGAAAAAATTCATTAACCTCAAAACTCCCAAATACTAATTTTAAATAGAATCAGATCATAATGACATATCTTGTCCGCCATCTTGGAACCGCCATTTTAAATTTATTAATTTTGAAAAAAATACCGCAATATCAAACCCCAAAAACTCCCACATACCAATTTGAATAAAATCAGTTCATAATTATAAATCTACTCCGCCATCTTGGAATCTATTAACAAATTCGAAACTTGGATATGTCAAAGTGGTTCCCAAATTTCCCATTATTTGACAGTTGACACCTACAAAATTTTGAAATGTCAAATTTGACAATAGAACGTCAAAAATTATCATATTTTGTTAACGAAAATGTCAAATTTAACAAACTTATATTAATACGGCATCTAGAAACATCAGAAGTATGACACCAAATGTCAAATTTCGAATTACTGATAATTGACACATGCAAAACTTTGACAATTACAAAATGTCAAAATTATCATATTTTGTTGAAAAAAATGTCAAATTGTACCATAATTTGACAGTTGACAACTTTGATATGTCAAATTTGACAATAAATTGTTAAAATTATGATATTTCCCATTATCTAACAGTAGATACATACAAAACTTTGACATGTCAAATTTGACATTTAGAATGTCAAAATTACGATATTTGTGTTGAAGAAAATGTAAAATTTTTATTGATTTGACAGTTGACACATGCCAAATGTGACAATCAAATTAGGATATTTTATTTGAAGATGACAAATTATGACGTCAAATTTGTTTTTGGACAGTTTTTAAATAATTCATGTTAATTCAAGCGTTTTGTTAAATGTAAAAAAATTATGCTCTAATTAGACTAATTAAACTAACTGCATGTAATAAGGATAAATTTGGCAACAGCGCCAACTCTTTCATTCAACCATCAGACAAGACAACAAAGACATCAAAAGACAATGATCGTTAAATAATCGTTAAATAATTTGTTACCGCTATTCTCTTTAATTCTCACGTTTTATCTAAAGCATAACTATTTTTTTCTAATAAAAGAAAGAAAAAAAAACTATATTTATTTAGTTATTACCACTAACACAGATACCGGAATTTCGTTACGCAGCATTCCGCGGCTCGCAAATTCAATTAGAATTAGATCATTCTGAGTGTGACTAGAAGAACTGTTTTCTTCTAACTGGAATTAATTTCAATCGGAATGTTTCATCCGTTTATAATTAAATTTAAAAACCTTCAATTTTTATAGTTATTTCTATATATATTGACCTTACTGATTTTAGAGATTATTTAGTATTGTTTGAAAAGGAACTTGCCATATTTCCAAGGGTCTTTTTGTTTAATTCAATAACAATCCAATTAGTAAATAAGGATCTTATCGGTTATCATCAGAATGTTGGCAACACTTTATACACCGGAATAAGAGATAGATATTCCATATTATACGCATGCGTCAGTAATTATTTGTCAAAAAGTAATATTTTTATGGAATATTTGTCTCCCGATAGCCGCTCCAGTATTTAAGCAACACCGTATACACTGACATTATTATTTATATCTTAATCATCCTTAATAATTAATTAATCAATTTAACGTTCAAAATAATGAAATAAATAAACAAATTTGCATTATTACATAAAAGAAATATTTTTATGGAATATTTGTCTCCCGATAGCCGAACCAGTATACAACATGTATTTAGGCAACACCGTATACATTGACATTATTATTTATATCTTAATTATCCTTTATTATTAATTAATCAATTTAACGTTCAAAATAATGAAATAAATAAACAAATTTGCATTATTACATAAAAGAAATATTTTTATGGAATATTTGTCTCCCGATAGCCGCACCAGTATACAACAAGTATTTAGGCAACACCGTATACACTGACATTATTATTTATATCTTAATCATCCTTTATAATTAATTAATCAATTAAACGTTCAAAATAATGAAAGTATAAGTAAAATACCAGTTAAAATACAATATACAGGTTATTAAACAAATTTGCATTATTACATAATTTTTTTTTACCGTTTCTTAGTTATGCGTGTTTGATTGTTACACTTTTTAATTTTCGTAGTAGGATCAAAATAAATATTTACTTTGTAGTAAATTTTATGGATTCAGATTAATAATAATAATAATAATTATTGTTGAATTTTAAGTTGTTTTGTTATATACCGATTAATATGACACATTTTATATAAGCCTCTTTAGCTCAGTGGCAGAGCACTGGTCTTGTAAACCAGGGGTCGTGAGTTCAATCCTCACAGGAGGCAGATAATTAAATTACTTTTTTAATTTTTTTTATCTACGTTAATAAATATTTTTAAACAAAAATCTTGATTTTAATAAAATTTATCAATTTTTAACCTAAAAAAATTATTATAAATAATTATTTAACTAATTAATTTAGCAAATTTACAATATGGCAACAGCGTTTACAAATGTCATTTAAAAATCTAAGGGTTGATGTTATGGAGCATGTATGAAATTAAACGACTTGACTTAATTTAAATAATTATAATTAAAAAATTAAATTAAAACCTGATATTTCTCTAATATAATTTTAATAATTATTTAAATCAGTCACCATTTTGGTAACAGCCTATTAAAATGTCATAAAGGTTTATTTTACGGAACATTTATAAATATAAACGACTTGATCTAATTCAAATAATTATTGTTAAAAAATGAAACTAAAACGTGATATTTCTGTTATATATTTAATATTTATTTAAATCAGTGAGTTTATAACTATCTTGATTACAGTAATTACAAATGTAATTAAGGGTTGATGTTACGGAGCATGTATAAAACTAAACGACTTGATTTAATTCAAATAATTACTAAAAATTAGATACCAACTTAATAAAAATTCCAATTAAAAATTAAGGGTTAATGTTATGGGGCATGTATAAAAATAAAACGACTTTACTTAATTTTAATAAATAAAAATGTGATACTCACCTAGATGAATTTCCCATATCTCCAAACGAACTTAAAAACACATACACATCGGATTAAGGAAGTTACAAAAGAGTTTTTAGCATATCCTCTTGCTGTATATCCGTTTTCACCACTTTTTCACGCAACTAAACGATCTTAGTAGGCGATAAAACCAAAATTGAAGGTTAAACTTACAAAAAAATTAATTCATTAGGACCAAAAACTAGATAGAATGTAATTAAAGTGTGATTTCGAGAACGCTTTCCTCAAAAAGTTGCGATTTGTTATTAATTAAATAAACAATAGCAGTGGCGTAGATATTAAATTGATGCTATTTAGCGTTGTTGCCACGTCTTAATTTTTTAATGAGTTTTACTGATTTTTGTTTATTTTAACAAAATATTTCTGTAGACCAGTTTGTCTTTAATTTTTAGCGATGTTGCCACATCTTAATTTTTTCCAGGAATATACTTGTATATTTTTTATTAAATTTATCAAACTTTAGAAATTTTTTAATTTGCATAGAAAAATTACAGAAACATGACATTATTTTCTAAACTTAATCGCAAAAGTATTTTGTGGATAATTAACTAAATCTTTGAATATTATTAATAGTTAATCATAAATTTTATTACGCATCGCGATAATATTGAATTAAACAGTGATATCACTGATAGCGATATATCTAATTATTATTTTCAACAAAATTTAATAATTATTTTTACTTTAAAAAAATATAATGATTCGTTTTGTTAAAAAAAAATCGTCACTTTGTTAAAAAAAACGTTATTTGTAAATTACACTGTTAAAAACGTTATTTTGTAATAAAAACGTTACTTTGTAAAAAACGTAATTTTGCTTAAAAATGTCTTTTGTTAACACAAACGTTATTTTGTAAAAACGTTATTTTAGACAAAAAAACGTTATTTTGACATAAATCGTAATTTTGTAAAAAAAACGTTACTTTGTAAAAAACGTTATTTTGATTAAAAATGTCTTTTGTTAAAACAAACGTTATTTGAGAAAAAAAAAAGTTTTTTTGTAAAAAACGTAATTTTGTAAAAAACGTTATTTTGTAAAAAGTCGATTCTTTGATAAAAAACGACACTAAAAAAAAGTAAAACTATTAAAAAACTTTCCTTTGTAAAAAAACGTCACATTGTAAAAAACGTTATTTTGCTTAAAATCGTTTTTTTGTTAAAACAAACGTTATTTTGTAAAAAACGTAGTTTTGGATAAAACGTAATTTTGTAAAAAACATAATTTTGTAAAAAGTCTTTTCTTTGAAAAAAAAACGACACTGTGTTAAAAAAAAATGTTATTTGTAAATTATGCTGTTAAAAAACGTTACTTTGTAAAAAAAACGTCACTTTGTAAAAAAACGTTATTTTGCTTAAAAAAGGCTTTTGTTAAAACAAACGTTATTTTGTAAAAACATTATTTTAAAAAAAAAAGGTTATTTTGTTACAAAAAAATGTTATTTGTAAATTACACTGTTAAAAAACGTTATTTTGTAAAAAACGTTACTTTGTAAAAAACGTTATGTTGCTTAAAAATGTCTTGTTAAAACAAACGTTATTTTGTAAAAACGTTATTTTAGACAAAAAAATGTTATTTTGACAAAAAAAAACGTTATTTTGTAAAAAACGTAATTTTGGATAAAACGTTATGTTGTAAAAAGTCGATTCTTTGATAAAAAACGACACTGTTAAAAAAAATGTTATTTGTAAATTATGCTGTTAAAAAACGTTACTTTGTAAAAAAAACGTCACTTTGTAAAAAAACGTTATTTTGCTTAAAAAAGGCTTTTGTTAAAACAAACGTTATTTTGTAAAAACATTATTTTAAAAAAAAAAGGTTATTTTGTTACAAAAAAATGTTATTTGTAAATTACACTGTTAAAAAACGTTATTTTGTAAAAAACGTTACTTTGTAAAAAACGTTATGTTGCTTAAAAATGTCTTGTTAAAACAAACGTTATTTTGTAAAAACGTTATTTTAGACAAAAAAATGTTATTTTGACAAAAAAAACGTTATTTTGTAAAAAACGTAATTTTGGATAAAACGTTATGTTGTAAAAAGTCGATTCTTTGATAAAAAACGACACTGTTAAAAAAAATGTTATTTGTAAATTACACTGTTAAAAAACGTTACTTTGTAAAAAAAAACGTCACTTTGTAAAAAAACGTTATTTTGCTTAAAAAAGGCTTTTGTTAAAACAAACGTTATTTTGTAAAAACGTTATTTAAAAAAAAAAGGTTATTTTGTTACAAAAAAATGTTATTTGTAAATTACACTGTTAAAAAACGTTATTTTATTTTGTAAAAAATCTTCAGTTTGTTAAAAAACGTTATTTTCCTTAAAAATGTCCTTTAGTAAAAACGCTATTTTAGGAAAAAAAGTTGTTTTGTAAAAAACATTATTTTGTAACAAAAAAAAATGTTATTTGTTAAAAAACGTTATTTTGTAAAAAAATGGTCACTTTGTTAAAAAACATGTGTTAAAATAACGAACGTCATTTTGTTAAAAAAACCTTCACTTTGTTGAAAAAATGTTATTTTGTTAAAAAAACCGTCAAATTGATAAAATGACGGTTTTTTGTTAAAAACACGTCTTTTGTTAAACTAACGTTATTTTTTAAAAATAGCCACTTTGTTAAAAAAAAATGTTGTGTGTGTGTGTGTCATTTTGTAAATAAAAAACCATCATTTTTGTAAATTGTAAAAAACCGTTACTTTGTTTAAAAAAACGTCTTTTATTAAAACAAACGTTATTTTGTTAAAATAACGACACTGTTAAAAAAGTTGTTATTTGTTAAATAATCGTCATTTTGTTAAAAAAAAATGTAATTTTGTTAAAAAAATCGTCACTTTAAAAAATTACGTCATTTTGTTAAAAAAAAAACATTTTGTTAAAAAATATTGTTATTTTGTTAAAAAAAAGTCTTTTGTTATAAAACGAACGTTATTTTATTAATAAATAAAATAACGAAGCTTTGTTAAAAAAAGTTGTTATTTATTAAATAATTATCATTTTGTTATAAAAAATGTTATTTTGTTAAAAAAAAATACGTCACTTTGTTAAAAACAAATGCTATTTGTTAAAAAAAATTACGGTGTTAATAAATGTTACTTTGGAAAATAACATAATTTAAAAAAAAAAATAAGTCACTTTGTTACAAAATATTGTTATTTGTTAAAAAATCACTTTGTTAAAAAAAAAATGTTATTTTGTTTAAAAAATTGTCACTTTGTTAAAAAAAAATGTTATTTTGTTAAAAATATCGTCTTTTGTTAAAACAACGTTATTTTGTTAAAAAACCGTCACTTTGAAAAAAAACGTAACTTTGTTAAAAAAACGTTACTTAGTTAAAAAAAATGTTATTTTGTTAAAAAAAAGTATTTTGTTAAAACAAACGTTACACGTTATCTTGTTAAAAAAACGTTACTTAGTTAAAAAAAATGTTATTTTGTTAAAAAAAGTATTTTGTTAAAACAAACGTTACACGTTATCTTGTTAAAAAAACTTGTTATCTTGTAAACGTAAAACTAATTGTTATTTTGTTAAAACTTTATTTTTTCCTTAAAAATAATCGTTACAATATTAAAAAAACCGTTATACAACATTACTTTAAAAAAAAAACAAATGTTATTGTTAAAAATTGTTATGACGTTAAAAAAATTGTTAAAAATCGGTATAAAATTTAAGAAAATCTTCATTTTGTTAAAAAAATCGTTATTTTGTTAAAAATCGTTATTTTGATTAGAAAATGTTTACCTTAATTGTTAATCTGTTAATCGTTAATTTAATTATTAATTGTTAATTTTTTATTTAATCGTTAATTATTCGTTATTTTGTTAATCAATTGTTATTTTGTTAAAATAATTGTCTTTTGGTTAAAAATTCGTTATTTGGTTAAAAAAAAAGAATTTTGTTAAAACAAACGTTATTTTGTAAAAAAAAGTCACTTTGAAAAAATAACGTTATTCTGTTAAAAAAAACGTTACTTTGTTAAAAAAAATTGTTATTTGTTAAAAAAACTTATTTTATTAAAACAAACGTTATTTTGTTATAAAACGTCACTTTTTTAAATGAAAAATTGTTATTTATTAAAAAATCGTCATTTTGAAAAATAACGTTCTTTGCTAAAAAAACGTCACTTTGTTAAAAAAATTTGTTATTTGTTAAAAAAACTCATTTTGTTAAAAAAACGTCACTTTGTTAAAAAGAAATTTATTTTGTGAAAAAAAAGTATTTTGTTAAAAAAAAACGTCAATTTGTTAAAATAAAAAATGTTATTTGTTAAGAAATCGTCACTTTGTTAAAAAAAAATATGTAATGTTGTTAAAAACAAATATTTTCTTAAAACAAAACGTTATTTTGTTAAAAAAAATTGTAACATTGTTAAAGAAAATTTTCACCCTGTTAAAAAACGTTATTTTGGATAAAACGTTATTTTGTAAAAAGTCGATTCTTTGATAAAAAACGACACTGTGTTAAAAAAAATTTTTTATGTAAATTACACTGTTAAAAAACGTTACTTTGTAAAAAAACGTCACTTTGTAAAAAACATTATTTTGCTAAAAAACGTCACTTTGTTAAAAAAAATGTAAATATTGTTAAAAAAAAAACATCACCTTGAAAAAATAACGTTATTTTGTTAAAAAAATATGTCACTTTGTTAAAAAAAGTCACTTTGGTAAAAAATATTATTATTTGTTAAAAAAAGTCATGTGTTAAAAAATATTGTTATTTGTTAAAATATCGTCACTTTGTAAAAAAAAATTGTTATTTTGTTAAAAAATACATCACTTTGAAAAAATAACGTTATTTTATTAAAAAAATGTTATTTTGTTAAAAAAAAAACGTCAATTTGATAAAATAACGTTATTTTGTTAAAAAAATCGTCACTTTGTTAAAAATTTGCTATTTGTTAAATAATCGTCATTTTGTTGAAACAAAAAAACGTTATTTTGTTAAAAAAAATACGTTACTTGGTTAAAAAAGAGTCACTTGGTTAAAAAAAATGTTATTTTGTTAAAAAAAACTCACTTTGTTAAAAAAAACATGTTATGTTGTTAAAAAAAAATATTTAGTTAAAACAAACGTTTTGTTAAAAAAAAAACGTCAATTTGTTAAAAAAAATTGTAATTTGTTAAAAAATCTTTAATTTGTTGAAAAAAAACAATTATTTTGTTAAAAAAAGTATTTTGTAAAAAAAAAACGTTAATTTGTTAAAAAACATGTTATTTTCTTAAAACAAACGTTATTTTGTTAAAACAAGGACACTTTGTTAAAAAAGTTGTTATTTGTTAAAAAATCGTCAGACTGTTAAAAAACATGTTATGTTGTTAAAAAAAATATTTTGTTAAAACAAACGTTATTTTGTTAAAAAAAACGTTACTTTATTAAATGAAACGTCATTTTGTTAAAAAAGTTGTTATTTGTTAAAAAATCGTATTTGTTAAATGATTGTCAATTTGTTAAAAAAAATTATTTGTTGTTAAAAAAAATGTTATTTTGTTAAAAAAACGTCACGTTGTTAAAAAAAAATTGTCATTTGTTAAATGATTGTTAATTTGTTAAAAAAAAATTATTTGTTGTTAAAAAAAATGTTATTTTGTTAAAAAAAACGTCACTTTGTTAAAAAAAATTGTTACTTGTTAAAAAAAAATTATTTGTTGTTAAAAAAAACGTCACTTTGTTAAAAAAAATTGTTATTTGTTAAATGATTGTCAATTTGTTAAAAAAAAATTATTTGTTGTTAAAAAAATGTTATTTTGTTAAAAAAAATTGTTATTTGTTAAATGATTGTCAATTTGTTAAAAAAAAATTATTTGTTGTTAAAAAAAAATGTTATTTTGTTAAAAAAAAACGTCACTTTGTTAAAAAAAATTGTTATTTGTTAAATGATTGTCAATTTGTTAAAAAAAAATTATTTGTTGTTAAAAAAAAAAGTTATTTTGTTAAAAAAAACGTCACTTTGTTAAAAAAAATTGTTATTTGTTAAATGATTGTCAATTTGTTAAAAAAAAATTATTTGTTGTTAAAAAAAAATGTTATTTTGTTAAAAAAAAACGTCACTTTGTTAAAAAAAATTGTTATTTGTTAAATGATTGTCAATTTGTTAAAAAAAATTATTTGTTGTTAAAAAAAATGTTATTTTGTTAAAAAAAACGTCACTTTGTTAAAAAAAATTGTTATTTGTTAAATGATTGTCAATTTGTTAAAAAAAAATTATTTGTTTTTAAAAAAAATGTTATTTTGTTAAAAAAAACGTCACTTTGTTAAAAAAAATTGTTATTTGTTAAATGATTGTCAATTTGTTAAAAAAAAATTATTTGTTGTTAAAAAAAATGTTATTTTGTTAAAAAAAAACGTCACTTTGTTAAAAAAAATTGTTATTTGTTAAATGATTGTCAATTTGTTAAAAAAAAATTATTTGTTTTTAAAAAAAATGTTATTTTGTTAAAAAAAACGTCACTTTGTTAAAAAAAATTGTTATTTGTTAAATGATTGTCAATTTGTTAAAAAAAAATTATTTGTTGTTAAAAAAAATGTTATTTTGTTAAAAAAAATCATTTGTTATTAAAAAAAATGTATCTTGGTAAAAAAAATTAATAACTATAAAAAATGACCATAAATTTAATCGCAACTCACCCTGTACTATTAAAACCCGGAAAAAAATCCTTAAAAAAAAAATTCGAAGAAACCGTCCTCAAAAAAAAAAAATCACACTCAGTTAAACCTCGAGAATCTGTGTCACTTTTTACTTTTCCCTTTTCTATTTTTTCACAGTTAATAATCACTAAAAATAGTAAAAAAAATTGTCAACTGTAACAACACCAAAAGTCACTGTATTAAAAAAAAAAAAAATCGTCACGATTTTCCGCGCTCTGCTTAAAACTGAAACTCAACGAGTGTTATGCTTAAGAGAGCATTAGTTAATGTGAATCTTCAATTGCAATGAGGTTTGATATTAACACGCCTCCCGCCACTTCTTCTTTTTTTTTACGAACTCTTCTTCAATATTTTTCTCTTTTGTTCGGAATCTTAATAAAGAATTTTTAGGTTTACAGTATCTTGATTTATTCAAATCGGAATTATTAACACATTGATTGCCTTGCTAATATATTTATTAATTAACTAGATATTATATTTATTATAAGAAATATATAAACCACCTGGGGGACGTAATAAATTATGTTACCATTGGAGATGACGTCCACAAAAAATTTTTAATTTACAATTTTTATAAAAATACCTACTCAGGATTAACTAAAAAGTTAATTATAGTAATTTACCTATGAAGAAGGTGTCCAAAAATATCATAATATGTCATTTTTTATATTAATAATGATTATAGATTTTCTGTAATGTTAATTAATAAGGAAAGTTTTTTTTTTTTATTATCATTTGCTATATAAAAACCACCTGGAGAACATACCAGAATATATTACCCTTGGAGATGACGTCCAAGATTTTATTGTAAAAATTTTATAATATGCAATTTTTATATAAATAGTGACTTTAGATGACCTGAAAAGTTAATTAGACAATATTACCTATGAAGAAAGTGTCCATAATATTAATAAAATTAAGTTTTTAATTATTTAATTACTAAATTTTGAAAAATATCAATTAACTTTTACTTCTGGGATACCTGGACCACCTGGAGGATGTACTAGAATAAATAACCCTCGAAGATGACGTCCAAGATTTTATTGTAAAAATTTTATAATTTGCTATTTTTATATAAATAATGACTTTAGATGACCTGAAAAGTTAATTGGACAATATTACCCATGAAGAAGGTGTCCATAATAATAATTAAATTTAGTTTTTAATTATTTAATTACTAAATTTTGAAAAATATCAATTAACTTTTACTTCTGGGATACCTGGACCACCTGGAGGATGTACTAGAATAAATAACCCTCGAAGATGACGTCCAAGATTTTATTGTAAAAATTTTATAATTTGCTATTTTTATATAAATAATGACTTTAGATGACCTGAAAAGTTAATTGGACAATATTACCCATGAAGAAGGTGTCCATAATAATAATTAAATTTAGTTTTTAATTATTTAATTACCAAATTTTGAAAAATATCAATTAACTTTTACTTTTGGGATACCTGGACCACCTGGAGGATGTACTAGAATAAATAACCCTCGAAGATGACGTCCAAGATTTTATTGTAAAAATTTTACAATTTGCAATTTTTATATAAATAATGACTTTAGATGACCTGAAAAGTTAATTAGACAATATTACCCATGAAGAAGGTGTCCATAATATTAATAAAATTAAGTTTTTAATTATTTAATTACTAAATTTTGAAAAATATCAATTAACTTTTACTTCTGGGATACCTGGACCACCTGGAGGATGTACTAGAATAAATAACCCTCGAAGATGACGTCCAAGATTTTATTGTAAAAATTTTATAATTTGCTATTTTTATATAAATAATGACTTTAGATGACCTGAAAAGTTAATTGGACAATATTACCCATGAAGAAGGTGTCCATAATAATAATTAAATTTAGTTTTTAATTATTTAATTACCAAATTTTGAAAAATATCAATTAACTTTTACTTTTGGGATACCTGGACCACCTGGAGGATGTACTAGAATAAATAACCCTCGAAGATGACGTCCAAGATTTTATTGTAAAAATTTTACAATTTGCAATTTTTATATAAATAATGACTTTAGATGACCTGAAAAGTTAATTAGACAATATTACCTATGAAGAAAGTGTCCATAATATTAATAAAATTTAGTTTTAAATTATTTAATTACTAAATTTTGAAAAATATCAATTAACTTTTACTTCTGGGATACCTGGACCACCTGGAGGATGTACTAGAATAAATAACCCTCGAAGATGACGTCCAAGATTTTATTGTAAAAATTTTATAATTTGCTATTTTTATATAAATAATGACTTTAGATGACCTGAAAAGTTAATTGGACAATATTACCCATGAAGAAGGTGTCCATAATAATAATTAAATTTAGTTTTTAATTATTTAATTACCAAATTTTGAAAAATATCAATTAACTTTTACTTTTGGGATACCTGGACCACCTGGAGGATGTACTAGAATAAATAACCCTCGAAGATGACGTCCAAGATTTTATTGTAAAAATTTTACAATTTGCAATTTTTATATAAATAATGACTTTAGATGACCTGAAAAGTTAATTAGACAATATTACCCATGAAGAAGGTGTCCATAATATTAATAAAATTAAGTTTTTAATTATTTAATTACTAAATTTTGAAAAATATCAATTAACTTTTACTTCTGGGATACCTGGACCACCTGGAGGATGTACTAGAATAAATAACCCTCGAAGATGACGTCCAAGATTTTATTGTAAAAATTTTATAATTTGCTATTTTTATATAAATAATGACTTTAGATGACCTGAAAAGTTAATTGGACAATATTACCCATGAAGAAGGTGTCCATAATAATAATTAAATTTAGTTTTTAATTATTTAATTACCAAATTTTGAAAAATATCAATTAACTTTTACTTTTGGGATACCTGGACCACCTGGAGGATGTACTAGAATAAATAACCCTCGAAGATGACGTCCAAGATTTTATTGTAAAAATTTTACAATTTGCAATTTTTATATAAATAATGACTTTAGATGACCTGAAAAGTTAATTAGACAATATTACCTATGAAGAAAGTGTCCATAATATTAATAAAATTTAGTTTTAAATTATTTAATTACTAAATTTTGAAAAATATCAATTAACTTTTACTTCTGGGATACCTGGACCACCTGGAGGATGTACTAGAATAAATAACCCTCGAAGATGACGTCCAAGATTTTATTGTAAAAATTTTATAATTTGCTATTTTTATATAAATAATGACTTTAGATGACCTGAAAAGTTAATTGGACAATATTACCCATGAAGAAGGTGTCCATAATAATAATTAAATTTAGTTTTTAATTATTTAATTACCAAATTTTGAAAAATATCAACCAACTTTTACTTCTGGGATACCTGGACCACCTGGAGGATGTACTAGAATAAATAACCCTCGAAGATGACGTCCAAGATTTTATTGTTAAATTTTATAATTTGCAATTTTTATATAAATAGTGACTCTAGATGACCTGAAAAGTTAATTAGACAATATTACCCATGAAGAAGGCGTCCATAATAAAATTTAGTTTTTAATTATTTAATTACCAAATTTTGAAAAATATCAACCAACTTTTACTTCTGGGATACCTGGACCACCTGGAGGATGTACTAGAATAAATAACCCTCGAAGATGACGTCCAAGATTTTATTGTTAAATTTTATAATTTGCAATTTTTATATAAAAAGTGACTTTAGATGACCTGGAAAGTTAATTAGACAATATTACCCATGAAGAAGGTGTCCATAATATTAATTAAATTTAGTTTTTAATTAGTTAATTACAAAATTTTGAAAAATTTCAATTAACTTTTACTTCTGGGATACCTGGACCACCTGGAGGATGTACTAAAATATATAATTTGTGAAGATGGTTTCCAAAAGTTTAATAAATATATTTTTAATTTTTATCTATATATTTTTTTCTGCTAAATCCATAAATTGTAATACCAAGAACACCTGGGGGAGACACAAGAAACTATCACCTACGGAGATGACGTCCAAGTTGTTTACTGCTCATTATAAACTTCCATCTACGGAGAAGGTATCCAAAAATTTCGAGAAAAATGTACACAATTCAGATTTATTTATTTTAATACCTGAGATGACCATAGGACGTGTTATATTATATTATCTTTGGAGATGACGTCCAAAAATGTAATCAATTTTGTAATTTGTGTCACAATAGTAACATTGCGATACATGGACTACCTGGAGGACGTACCAGAATGTGTTACCCTCGGAGATGATGTCCAAGATTTAATTAAAAAAAAATTAATATATCGCAATTTTTTTAAACGAATGATTCTAAATCACCTGAAGGTTAATTCGAGTATGTTATTCCTGAAGAAGGTGTCCAGAATATTAAAAAAAATTTCGTTTTTTATATTTAATTCCTAAATTTTGAAAAATATCAACTAACTTTTACTTCTGGGATACCTGGACCATCTGGAGGATGTACTAGAATATAAAACCCTCGAAGATGACGTCCATGATTTAATTGATAATAATTCATAACTTGCATTTTTTTATAATATTTAGTGAACCGGTCCTGTACTATAATATTTTTATCAATAAAATTTTTAACATTTTGACCCAATAAAAATGGCATACCACAGGGTTATTTTACACACGACGAAGGCTAAATTACAAAAGCCATCCAGGAAGTTAACACGTTTCCACACGAAAGACCTTCGCGACAAAAAAATTAATAATTAAAAAAAAAAATAATAATGAATACAGTTTCGACAATTGGCTAGTGTTAATTTTCGTCAAAAATTAACAAGTGTTGCAATATTAACGGTTAGAAATAAAAGACAATTTTACACTATGGTTAAGTAGGATCGGTTAACGGATTAACGACATAAACAGTTTTAGGAAAAAAATATCATTTGATATATTTATTAAAAACTAATTTAGTATTGTTAAAAATTCGGATTAATTTTTTTTTAAGGTGGCGTAAAAAAACGGTGAGAAATAATTAAATGATTTTAATTTATTCCATAGGCGTAGACATATTATTTTAAATCCGTCCCTGAAAATATTGTGATTGCGGTTAAGATAAAAACGGTACTTAAGGATTTTGAAATGATATCCAATAATTACGGATTTAATAGAGACTTTAAATCATTGGAAAAGAGCCGATAAGAAACGATTAATTCTTACTATTATTAATTTTCGAACTAGTTATTGTAACTTATATGGAAAGTGAGAATAACGAATGGCCTTTAATTTATAAAAAGAATTAAATGATTATACGGATTGTTCAATACAAAAATTTATACAGAGTGAAATTTAAAAAAACTATAAAATTTATTAAAATTTCCAAAAAAAAAAACACAAAATTAATTTAGGTAAAATTGCGAATTATGAAATTTTTTCAACGAAATTGGACGTCATCTCCGAGGGTAACATATTTTAGTACATCCTCTAGGTCATCTCAGGTATTAAAATTAATAAATCTGAATTGTGTACATTTTTCTCGAAATTTTTGGATACCTTCTCCGTAGCTGGAAGTATATAATGAGCAGTAAACAACTTGGACATCATCTCCGTAGGTGATAGTTTCTTGTGTCTCCCCCAGGTGTTCCTGGTATTACAATTTATGGATTTAGCAGAAAAAAATATATAGATAAAAATTAAAAATATATTTATTAAACTTTTGGAAACCATCTTCACAAATTATATATTTTAGTACATCCTCCAGGTGGTCCAGGTATCCCAGAAGTAAAAGTTAATTGAAATTTTTCAAAATTTTGTAATTAACTAATTAAAAACTAAATTTAATTAATATTATGGACACCTTCTTCATGGGTAATATTGTCTAATTAACTTTCCAGGTCATCTAAAGTCACTTTTTATATAAAAATTGCAAATTATAAAATTTAACAATAAAATCTTGGACGTCATCTTCGAGGGTTATTTATTCTAGTACATCCTCCAGGTGGTCCAGGTATCCCAGAAGTAAAAGTTGGTTGATATTTTTCAAAATTTGGTAATTAAATAATTAAAAACTAAATTTTATTATGGACGCCTTCTTCATGGGTAATATTGTCTAATTAACTTTTCAGGTCATCTAGAGTCACTATTTATATAAAAATTGCAAATTATAACATTTTTATAATAAAATCTTGGACGTCTTCTTCGAGGGTTTTATATTCTGGTACATCCTCCAGGTGGTCCAGGTAACCCAGAAGTAAAAGTTAATTGATATTTTTCAAAATTTAGTAATTAAATAATTAAAAACTTAATTTTATTAATATTATGGACACCTTCTTCATGGGTAATATTGTCTAATTAACTTTTCAGGTCATCTAAAGTCATTATTTATATAAAAATAGCAAATTATAAAATTTTTACAATAAAATCTTGGACGTCTTCTTCGAGGGTTTTATATTCTGGTACATCCTCCAGGTGGTCCAGGTAACCCAGAAGTAAAAGTTAATTGATATTTTTCAAAATTTAGTAATTAAATAATTAAAAACTTAATTTTATTAATATTATGGACACCTTCTTCATGGGTAAAATTGTCTAATTAACTTTTCAGGTCATTTAAAGTCACTATTTATATAAAAATTGCAAATTATAAAATTTTTATAATAAAATCTTGGACGTCATCTTCAAGGGTTATTTATTTTAGTACATCCTCCAGGTGGTCCAGGTGTCCCAAAAGTAAAAATTATTTGATATTTTTCAAAATTTAGTAATTAAATAATTAAAAACTTAATTTTATTAATATTATGGACACCTTCTTCATGGGTAATATTGTCTAATTAACTTTTCAGGTCATCTAAAGTCACTATTTATATAAAAATTGCAAATTATAAAATTTTTACAATAAAATCTTGGACGTCATCTTCGAGGGTAAAATATTCTATTACATCCTCCAGGTGGTCCAGGTATCCCAGAAGTAAAAGTTAGTTGTAATTTTTCAAAATTTAGTAATTAAATAATTAAAAACTAAATTTTATTAATATTATGGACACCTTCTTCATGGGTAATATTGTCTAATTAACTTTTTGGGTCATCTAAAGTCACTATTTATATAAAAATTGCAAATTATAAAATTTTTATAATAAAATCTTGGACGTCATCTTCGAGGGTAAAATATTCTATTACATCCTCCAGGTGGTCCAGGTATCCCAGAAGTAAAAGTTAGTTGTAATTTTTCAAAATTTAGTAATTAAATAATTAAAAACTAAATTTTATTAATATTATGGACACCTTCTTCATAGGTAATATTGTCTAATCAACTTTTTGGGTCATCTAAAGTCACTATTTGTATAAAAATTGTAAATAATAAAATTTTTATAATAAAATGTTGGACGTCATCTTCGAGGGTTATTTATTCTAGTACATCCTCCAGGTGGTCCAGGTATCCCAGAAGTAAAAGTTAGTTGTAATTTTTCAAAATTTAGTAATTAAATAATTAAAAATAAATTTGATTAATATTATGGACACCTTCTTCATGGGTAATATTGTCTAATTAACTTTTTGGGTCATCTAAAGTCACTATTTGTATAAAAATTGTAAATAATAAAATTTTTATAATAAAATGTTGGACGTCATCTTCGAGGGTTATTTATTCTAGTACATCCTCCAGGTGGTCCAGGTATCCCAGAAGTAAAAGTTAATTAATATTTTTCAAAATTTAATCATTAAATAATTAAAACTAAATTTAATTAATATTATGGACACCATCTTCATGGGTAATATTGTCTAATTAACTTTCCAGGTCATCTAAAGTCACTATTTATATAAAAATGGCAAATTATAAAATTTTTACAATAAAATCTTGGACGTCATCTTCGAGGGTTATTTATTCTAGTACATCCTCCAGGTGGTCCAGGTATCCCAGAAGTAAAAGTTAGTTGTAATTTTTCAAAATTTAGTAATTAAATAATTAAAAATAAATTTGATTAATATTATGGACACCTTCTTCATGGGTAATATTGTCTAATTAACTTTTTGGGTCATCTAAAGTCACTATTTGTATAAAAATTGTAAATAATAAAATTTTTATAATAAAATGTTGGACGTCATCTTCGAGGGTTATTTATTCTAGTACATCCTCCAGGTGGTCCAGGTATCCCAGAAGTAAAAGTTAATTAATATTTTTCAAAATTCAGTAATTAAATAATTAAAAACTTAATTTTATTAATATTATGGACACCTTCTTCATGGGTAAAATTGTCTAATTAACTTTCCAGGTCATCTAAAGTCAATATTTATATAAAAATTGCAAATTATAAAATTTTTATAATAAAATATTGGACGTCATCTTCGAGGATTTTATATTCTGGTACATCCTCCAGGTGGTCCAGGTATCCCAGAAGTAAAAGTTAATTGATATTTTTCAAAATTTGGTAATTAAATAATTAAAAACTAAATTTAATTAATATTATGGACGCCTTCTTCATGGGTAATATTGTCTAATTAACTTTTCAGGTCATCTAAAGTCACTTTTTATATAAAAATTGCAATTTATAACATTTTATAATAAAATCTTGGACGTCATCTTCGAGGGTTATTTATTCTAGTACATCCTCCAGGTGGTCCAGGTATCCCAGAAGTAAAAGTTAGTTGTAATTTTTCAAAATTTAGTAATTAAATAATTAAAAATAAATTTGATTAATATTATGGACACCTTCTTCATGGGTAATATTGTCTAATTAACTTTTTGGGTCATCTAAAGTCACTATTTGTATAAAAATTGTAAATAATAAAATTTTTATAATAAAATGTTGGACGTCATCTTCGAGGGTTATTTATTCTAGTACATCCTCCAGGTGGTCCAGGTATCCCAGAAGTAAAAGTTAATTAATATTTTTCAAAATTCAGTAATTAAATAATTAAAAACTTAATTTTATTAATATTATGGACACCTTCTTCATGGGTAAAATTGTCTAATTAACTTTCCAGGTCATCTAAAGTCAATATTTATATAAAAATTGCAAATTATAAAATTTTTATAATAAAATATTGGACGTCATCTTCGAGGATTTTATATTCTGGTACATCCTCCAGGTGGTCCAGGTATCCCAGAAGTAAAAGTTAATTGATATTTTTCAAAATTTGGTAATTAAATAATTAAAAACTAAATTTAATTAATATTATGGACGCCTTCTTCATGGGTAATATTGTCTAATTAACTTTTCAGGTCATCTAAAGTCACTTTTTATATAAAAATTGCAATTTATAACATTTTATAATAAAATCTTGGACGTCATCTTCGAGGGTTATTTATTCTAGTACATCCTCCAGGTGGTCCAGGTATCCCAGAAGTAAAAGTTAATTGTTATTTTTCAAAATTTAGTAATTAAATAATTAAAAACTAAATTTTATTTTTATTATGGACACCTTCTTCATGGGTAATATTGTCTAATTAACTTTCCAGGTCATCTAAAGTCACTATTTATATAAAAATTGCAAATTATAAAATTTTTATAATAAAATCTTGGACGTCATCTTCGAGGGTTTTATATTCTAGTACATCCTCCAGGTGGTCTAGGTATCTCAAATGATAATTTTAAATCCACAACGAAATTTCCCATAATTTATAACCAATTTTTCATTATTAAAGATACGAAAAAAACAATTTTTTATTTAACTGAACTATATTTAATAAATTATTAAAAAAAAAAAAAAAAAATATTTCTCTCGAACGTAAAAACATTCATAACAATAACAAAATCGTAGATGAAGAAGCGATAAAAAGAACAATAAAGTGTGTTAAGGTCGATATAAACCACAGCCGGTAGCCATTAGCCATTATAGCCGAGCGGATGGTGCAAAAGAGGAAGTTTAGCCACATGTAGAAGAAAAATCTCTGTTCTCTTATAAAACGTCTACGAAATCGTCCTTACGAAATTCTCATTTTTTTTTTTTTTACCGGAATTTTTCTCTTCGCAATCATTTTTTACATCATCTCATTCATAATTTGTTTTATTAATGGTAAATTAGTACGGCTTAAAAAAAAATTTATACAGAGTGTTTAAAAAATAATCAGCCGATTTGAATTATTGTAATATAAAAGCGGAATAAATCGGCTAAAACTAACGAAAAAATGGCTAAATTTAGTTTGAAATGACTAAAAATGGTTAAAGACTGCTAAAATTAAGAAAAAATGGTTAAAACCTGCAAAAAATGGAAATCTAACAAAAAATGGCTCAAACTAACAAAAAATGGCTAAAACTGACAAAAAACGGCCAAAATTAAGAAAAAATGGTTAAAACCTGCAAAAAATGGATATCTAACAAAAAATGGCTCAAACTAACAAAAATGGCTAAAAATGACAAACAATGACTAAAACTAGCAGAAAATGGCTAAAACTGGCAACATCCGGTTGAGAAAATTAAAAATTGGCTCAAACTGACAAAAAATGGATAAAAATTGGCTAAAACTAAAATCAAAAAAATTTCAGAAACTAAAATCAAAAAATGGCTCAAACTAACAAAAAGTGGTTAAAACTGGCAAAAAATTGCTTAGGCTAGCTGAAATGGTTAAAAATTACAAAAATTGGTTAAAATTAGTAAAAAATAGCTATAAAAATCTAGAAATGGCTAAATCGAATAAAAAAAAGCTGTAACTATCAAAAAATGGGTAAAAATAGCTGAAAATGGCTAAAAGCACCAAAAACGGCTAGAAATATCTAAAAATGGCTAAAATCAGCAAAAAATTGATGAAACTGACAAAAAATGGCTACAACTGGCAAAAAATTAATAAAAGTGATAAAAAATGGCTGAAATTCGATAAAAATGGTTTAGATTAGAACAAAATTTGCTTAAACCAACAAAAATGTATAAAAACGGCTAAAATTATTTTAAAAAATGGCTAAAATTTGATAAAAATGACTAAAACTAGCAAAAACTGGCTAAAACTGGCAAAAAATTAATAAAACCGACAAAAAACGGCTTAAACTAACTAAATCGGCTAAAACTAACAAAAATTGACGAAAACTATTAAAAAATGACTAAAATTGGCAAGAATGGTTAAAAATAACTAAAAATAGCTAAAAATAGCTAAAACACAAAAAATGGCTCAAAATAGCAAAAAATTGCTAAATCTAACAAAAAATGGCTGAAACTAGCAGAAAATAGCTAAATTTAGCTCAAAATGGCTAAAAATAACTAAAAAATGGCTAAAACTAACAAAAAATTGCTAAAATTAGTAAAAAATATCTAAAAGTAATAAAAGTTGGCTAAAAACTGCAAAGAAAAATTAATAAAACCGACCAAAAAATAGTTAAAACTCGTTAAAAATTCTAAGACTAGCAAAAAATGGCTGAAAATAACTAAAAAATGGCTAAAACTAACAAAAATAGCTTAAAAATGGCTAAACCCAATAAAAAAGGTTAAAATTAGTAAAAAAAATTTTTGAATCTATTTAAAAAGTAACTAAAACTGGCTAAAAAAATGGCTTAAATCAGCAAAAAACGGCTAAAAAGCAGCAAAAATGGCTATAACTGACGACAGTGACTAAAATCATTAGAAAATTGTTAAAACAAAAAAAAATGGTTAAAACTAACAAAAAATAGCTAAAATCAGCAAAAACGTCCAAAAAACAACAAAAAATGGCTAAAACCCGTGAAAAATAACTAAAAGTAGCTAAAAAATGGCCAAAATCAGCAAAAAAATGGTTAAAACTTACAAAAAATGGCTAAAAATCAGCAAAACCAACAAAAAATGACTAAAACGAGGAAAAATGACTAAAAGTCGCAAAAAATGGCATAAAGCAGCAAAGAATGTCTAAAAGTAACAAAAAAAATGGCTAAAACTAGAAACAAATGACTGAAAATCAGCAAAAACAGCTAAAATTAACAAAAAGATACGTACAACTACAAAAAAAAAACTAAAAACATCTAAAAAGCAGAAAAAAATCTAAGACTAGAAAAAAAAGACTAAAACTAACTAAAAAATGACCAAAAACCAGGAAAAATAGCTAAAACCAGCAAAAATGGCTAAAACCAGTAAAAAATGAATAAAACTAGCTAAAAAATGGTTAAAATCAGCAAAAATTGGTTAAAAATAACAAAAAAAGTAGCTAAATGTAGCTAAAACAGGCAAAAAATGGTTAAAAATCAGCAAAAAATGAATAAAACTAGCTAAAAAATGGTTAAAATCAGCAAAAATTGGTTAAAAATAACAAAAAAAGTAGCTAAAACAGGCAAAAAATGGTTAAAAATCAGCAAAAAATGAATAAAACCAGGAAAAAATGGCTAAAACTAGTAAAAATGGTTAAAATCAGCAAAAGTGGCTAAAACTAACAGAAAATTACTAAAACTAGGGAAAAATTGCTAAAAACTTGAAAAAAATGCCTAAAACCTGCAAAAAATAGCTAAAACCAGTAAAAATTTGACTTAAACAAGCTAAAAAATGACTGAAATCAACAAAAACTGGTTAAAATCAACAAAAAGTAGCTAAAACTAACAGAAAATACCCAAAATAGAAAAAAATGGCTAAAACTAGCTAAAAAATAGCTAAAATCATTAAAAAAATGCTTAAAACTAACAAAAAATGGCTAAAAAGTAGCTAATAATAGTTGAAACAAGCAAAAATGGCTGAAACCACCTAAAAATGGCCAAAATCATTGAAAAATTGTTAAAACTAACAAAAAATGGTTAAATTTGGATAAAAATGTCTAAAAACCAGCAAAAAAGTAGCTAAATATAGCTAAAACAGCCAAAAATGGCTAAGAATGGTTAAAATCAGCAAAAAAAATGGCTACAAAGCAGCAAACAATGAATAAAACTAAATGCTTGAAATAAAAAAAAAATGGCTAAAAAGCTGCAAAAATGGCCAAAATCATTGAAAAATTGTTAAAACCAACAAAAAACGACTAAAATCAGCAAAAAATAGCTAAAACTAATAAAAAAGGCTAAAATTAGCAGAAAATTGTTGAATATAATTAAAAAAGTAGCCAAAACTGGTTAAAAAATGTCTAAAATCATTAAAAAAATTTGAAACTAACAAAAAATGGCTAAGTTAGAAAAAAATGGCTAAATAGCAGTAAAAAAATGGCCAAAAAGCAGGAGAAAATGATTAAAATAAAATGGCCAAAAAGCTGAAAAAATGACGAAAACTGGCTAAAAAATGGCTAAAACAAGCAAAACGACTAAGATTAACAAAAAGATGCCTAAAACTACAAAAAAACCACTAAAACTATCTAAAAAATTACCAAGAAGCAGAAAAAAAGGTGAAATCAGCAAAAAATGGCTAAAACTAGAAAAAACAGACTAAAATAAGCTAAAAAAATGGCCAAAACCAGTAAAAAATGAATAAAACTAGCTAAAAAATTGTTAAAATCAGCAATAATTGGATAAAACTAACAACAAATGGCAAAAAATGGCTAAAATCATTAAAAAATGGTTAAAACCAACAAAAAGCAGCAAAAACGTGGCTAAAAGAGGCAAAAATGGCTAAAACTAACAAAAAATGAATAAAACTAGAAAACGTGGCTAAAAACCGCCAAAAATAGCTAAAACCAATGAAAAATAAGTAAGAGTAGCTAAAAAATGGCCAAAATCAGCAAAAAAGTAGCTGAAAATAGTTAAAATAACAAAAATGGCTAAAACCAGGAAAAAATGTCTAAAACCAGTAAAAAATGAATAAAACTAGCTAAAAAATGGCTAAAATCATTAAAAATTGGTTAAAAGTAACAAAAAAGTAGCTAAACGTAGCAAAACCAGGAAAACTGACAAACTAGCTAAAAATGGCTAAAATTGACAAAAAATGGCTATAACTAACAGAAAATGAGTAAAGCTAAAAAAAATGGCTAAAAGCCATCAAAAAATGATTAAAAATCAGTAAAAAATGGTTAAAACCAGCAAAAATGGCTAAAATAAGCAAAAATGACTAAAACCAGGAAAAACTGACTAAAACCAGGAAAAAATAAGTAAAATCAAAAAAAAATGGCTAAAACCAGGAAAAAATGGCTAAAACTACCTAAAAAATGGTTAAAATCAGCAAAAATTGGTTAAAACTAACAAAAAATGGCTAAAAATCAGCAGAAAATCATTAAAATTTACAGAAAATGCTCAAAATTAAAAGAAAATGGCTAAAAAGTTGCAAAAATTGCCAAAACCAGTAAAAAATGAATAAAACTAGCTAAAAAATGGTTAAAATCAACAAAAAATGTCTAAAAGTAACAAAAAATGGCTAAAACTAAAAACAAATGGCTAAAAATCAGAAAAAAATGGCTAACCAGCAAAAAGTGACAAACTATCTAAAAAATGGCTAAAATCAGCAGAAATGGCTAAAACCAGGAAAAATGACTAAAACCAGGAAAAACTGACAAACTAGCTAAAAAATGGCCAAAAACCGGAAAAAATAGCTAAAACTAGCAAAATGGTTAAATTTAGCTAAAAATGGCTAAAAATTAGCAAAAAAGTTGCTAAATATAGCTAAAACAGGTAAAAATGGCTAAAATCATTAAAAAATTGTTAAAACTAACAAAAAATGGCTAAAATCATTTAAAATAGTTAAAACTAATAAAAAATGGCTAAAAAGACTAATTACTGATAAATTATTACGACATAAAAAAATATATACCGAGTGTTTTAAAAATTATTAATGGCTAAAACTTGTATAAAAAATGGCTAAAATCAACAAAAAATGGTTTAAACCAGGAAAAAATTACTAAAATTAGCAAACATGGCTAAAATTAACAAAAATTGTCTAAAACTAGCTAAACAATGGCTAAAAAACACCAAAAATGTCTAAAACCAGTAAAAAATGACAGAAATTAGCTAAAAAATGGTAAAAATTAGCAACAAATAGCTAGAAATGGATAAATCTAACAAAAATAGCAAAAAATAGCTAAAAAATAGCTGAAAATGGCTAAAACCTGAAAAAAGTAAAAATCGCTAAAACTAACAAAAAATAGCCAAAACTAGTAAAAAAGGCCTAAACTAACAAAAAAAGGCTTAAAATTAGCAAAAAAAATCAATAAAACCGGCAAAAAATGGCTTAAACTAGCTAAAATGGCGAAAACTATAAACAAAATGGCAAAAATTAGCAAAAAATGGTTAAAACCATCAAAAACGGCTAAAATTAACCAAAAACGGCTAAAACTAACAAAAAATGGCTAAAACTGGCAATAAATTAAAAAACTGACAAAAAATAGCTAAAATCGGCAACAAATGGTTAAAACCATCAAAAAACGGCTAAAAATAAGTAAAAATGGCTAAAACTAACAAAAAATGCCTAAAACTAGCTAAAAAATGGCTAAAAATCAGTAAAAATGGCTAAAACCAATGAAAAAATAACTAAAATTAGCTAAAAAATGGCGAAAACTAGCAAAGAATAGCTAAAACCAATGAAAAACAACTTAAACTAGCTAAAAATGCTTAAAACTAGAAAAGTGGCTAAAGACCGCAAAAAATGGCTAAAACCAACAGAAAATGCCTGAAATTAGCAAAAAGTGGCTAAAAAGCAGCAAAAACTGGTTAAAGAATTTTCAGTTTATTAATGAAAAAAATGTCGTTTAAAAATTTTGCATTGTTGCCAAATGTAATTATTTTACTTATTTTTGAGAAATTTAAATGTTAAGAATTTTCAATTTTTTTGAAGAAAAAAATGTAGAATTTTCCACTTTCACAACGTTGCCAAGTATAAATTATTTTATTCAAATCTAAAGAATTTTCACTTTATAAAAAAAAAAACAATATTTGTGATTGTTAAATTTATAATTTTTATTGCGATACAATTACATCTAGTCAGCGATTTTTTTTTAATTTTATTTTGTTCTTTTGTTATTTTAATTACGACTTAACCGAGCATTATAAAAAAAAAACGCATTAACAACAATCCAAGTATTAAAATCGACTCTTCCGTTCTTGTCTAACTGTATCAAGTGTAAGAAAAAATAATAATAATAATAATAAAAAAAAATTAGAAGAGAAATAATGAAAGTAACAAAAGAATGAGATAAAATATGTGCCATATTTTCTTCTATAAACTATAAAAAATGGCGAATATTAGCAAAAATGGTTAAAACCAGCAAAAAAATAACTAAAAATTGCTAAAACTAACAAAAAATGCATAAAACTAGAAAAAAACTGGCTAAAAAATGGCTAAAATTACCAGAAAATGGCTAAAACCAGGAAAAACTGACTAAAAGTAGCTAAAAAAAATGCAAAAATTAGCTAAAAAATGGCTAAAAATTGCTAAGATCATTAAAAAATCATTAAAACTAAGAAAAAATCGCTAAATTTAGCTCAAAATGGCTAAAAACTAGCAAAACAGTAGCTAATAACAGTTAAAACAGGCAAAAATGACTATAACTAGCTAAAAAAATTGTTAAAACCAACAAAAACGGCTGAAATTAACAAAAAGATGCCTAAAACTAACAACAAATGGCTAAAAATCATCTAAAATGGCTAAAACCAGGAAAAACTGACTAAAACCAGGAAAAAATAGCTAAAATAAAAAAAAATGGCTAAAACCAGGAAAAACTGACTAAAACCGGGAATAAATGGCTAAAATCAGCAAAAATGGCTAAGACCACAAAAAATGGCTAAAACCAGTGAAAATAAACTAAAAGTAGCTAAAAAATGGCCAAAATCAGCAAAAAAAGTCTAAAAGTAACAAAAAATGGCTAAATTAAGCTAAAAAATGGCTAAAAACTAGCAAAAAAATAGCTAAAACAGCCAAAAATGGCTAAAAGTAGCTAAAGATAGCTAAAAATGGCTAAAATTATTAAAAAATTGTTAAGACTAACAAAAAAATGGCTAAATTTAGCTAAAAATGGCTAAAAACTAGCAAAAAAGTAGCTAAAATAAGCAAAAATTGCAAAAACTAACAAACTAACAATGCATAAAACTAGAAAACGTGTCTAAAAATCGCTAAAAATAGCTAAAACCCGTGAAAAATAACTAAAAGTAGCTAAAAAATGGCCAAAATCAGCAAAAAAATGGTTAAAACTTACAAAAAATGGCTAAAAATCAGCAAAATCAACAAAAAATGACCAAAACGAGGAAAAATGACTAAAAGTCGCTAAAAAATGGCTAAAATCAGCAAAAAATGTCTAAAAGTAACAAAAAATGGCTAAAACTAGAAACAAACTGGCTAAAAAGCAGCAAAAAAGCAAAACTAGAAAGAAAAGACCAAAACTAGCTAAAAAAATGGTTAAATTTAGCTAAAAATGGCTAAAAACTAGCAAAAAAGTAGCTAATTATAGCTAAAACAGACAAAAATGGCTAAAACTAACCAAAAAATGGCTAAAATCATTAAAAAGTTGTTAACACTAACAAAAAATGGCAAAAAATCAGCAAAAAATGATTAAAACTTACAGAAAATGCTCAAAATTAAAAGAAAATGGCTAAAAGGCTGCAAAAATAGCTAAAACCAGTAAAAAGTGGCTAAAACCACAAAAAATGACTAAAACTAACTAACCAAAAAATGGCTAAAACAGTTCAAAAAATGGCTAAAATTGGCAAAAAATTGCTAAAATCATTAAAAAAATTTTAAAACTAACAAAAAATGGCTAAAAATGGCTAAAAATGGCTAAAAACTAGCAAAAAAGTAGCTAAAAATAACTAAAACAGGCAAAAAATGGCTTAAACTAGCTAAAAATGGCTAAAATCATTAAAAAAATTTTAAAACTAACAAAAAATGGCTTAAAATCAGCAAAAATGGCTAAAATAAGCAAAAATGACTAAAACCAGCAAAAACTGGCTAAAATCAGGAAAAACTGACAAAAACCAGCTAAAAAATGGCTAAAATTAACAAAAAGATACCTAAAACTACAAAAAAAAAACACTAAAAACGGCTAAAAAATAGCAAAAAAGCTAAAACTAGAAAAAAAGACTAAAACTAACTAAGAAATGGCCAAAAACCAGAAAAAATAGCTAAAATTAGCAAAAATGGCTAAAACCAGTAAAAAATGAATAAAACTAGCTAAAAATGGCTAAAATCATTAAAAAATTGTTAAAGCTAACAAAAAATGGCTAAATTCAGCTAAAACTGACTAAAAAGTAGCAAAAAAATAGCAAACATGGCTAAAATAACAAAAGATGGCTAAAATTAGCTAAAAAATGGTTAAAACCAACAAAATCGGCTAAAACCAGAAAAAATAACGAAAATTGGCTAAAAAATGGCCAAAATCCAGAAAAAATAGCTAAAACTAGCAAAAATGGCTTAAATTAGCTAAAAATAGCAAAAATGATTAAAAATCGGTTAAAACTAACAAAAAACGGCTAAAACTAGTAATTAATGATAAATATAAAAATATATACAGAATGTCTCAAAAATAATTATTCGATTTGAATGATTATATAAAAAATACAATTACATTTAGTCAGCGATTTTTTTTTTAATTTTATTTTGTTCTTTTGTTATATTTTAATTACGACTTAAAATATTTAATGATAACAAAAAAACGCATTAACAACAAAAAAAAACGCATTAACAACAATCCAAGTATTAAAATCAACTCTTCCGTTCTTCTCTAACTGTATCAAGTGTAAGAAAAAAAAAATAATAATAATAATAATAAAAAAAAAAAAATTAGAAGAGAAATAATGAAAGTAACATAAGAATGAGATAAAATATGTGCCATATTTTCTTCTATAAACTATTAAAAAATTGCAAAAGTTAGCAAAAGTGGTTAAAACCAGCAAAAAATGGCTAAAACCAGGAAAAAATTACTAAAACTAGCTAAAATTAGCAAACATGGCTAAAATTAACAAAAAATGCATAAAACTAGAAAAAAACTGGCTAAAAAACGGCTAAAATTACCAAAAAACAGAAAATACCCAACGTAGAAAAAAATGGCTAAAACCAAGAAAAAATGGTTAAAACCAGTAAAAACTGACTAAAAGTAGCTAAATAATGGATAATATCAGCAAAAAATGGCTAAAACTAGAAAACGTGGGTAAAGACCGCCAAAATAGCTAAAACCAGTGAAAAATACATAAAAGTAGCCAAAAAAAATGCTAAAACTAGCTAAAAAATGGCTAAAATCATTAAAAAATGGTTAAAACTAACAAAAAATGGCTAAATTCAGATAAAAATGGCAAAAACTAGCAAAACGTAGCTAAATAACGGCTAAAACATGCAAAAATGGCTAAAAATTGCCATGATCATTAAAAAATTATTAAAACTAAGAAAAAATGGCTAAATTTAGCTCAAAATGGCTAAAAACTGGCAAAACAGTAGCTAATAATAGCTAAAACAGGCAAAAATGACTATAACTAGCTACAAATGGCCTAAATCATTAAAAAATTGTTAAAATTAACAAATAATGGCTAAAAAGCTGCAAAAATAGCTAAAACCAGCAAAAAATGACCAAAACCAGGAAAAAATTACTAAAACTAGCTAAAAAAATTGTTAAAACCAACAAAAACGGCTAAAATTAACAAAAAGATGCCTAAAACTAACAAAAAAGAACACTAAAATTAGCTAATACTTGACTTAAAAGCAGAAAAAAAGGCTGAAATCAGCAAAAAAATGAATAAAACTAGCTAAAAAATGGCTAAAATCATTAAAAATTGATTAAAACTAGCTAAAAAATGGCTAAAATTGACAAAAAATGGAGAAAACTATAAAAAAGGGCTAATTTTATAGCAGAAAATTGTTGAATTTAATTAAAAAGTAGCTGAAACTGGTTAAAAAATGTCTAAAATCACCAAAAAATGGCTATAACTAACAGAAAATGAGTAAAGCTAGAAAAAATTACTAAAAGCCATCAAAAAATGACTAAAAATCAGTAAAAAATGGCTAAAAACAGCAAAAAATTGTTAAAACTAACAAAAAATGGCTAAAAATCAGCAAAAAGTGGCTAAAACCAGAAAAAATGACGAAAACTAGCTTTAAAATGGCTTAAACCAGCAAAAATAGCTAAAACCAGTAAAAAATGAATAAAACTAGCTAAAAAATCAGCAATAATTGGATAAAACGTGGAAAAATGACTAAAAATCGCTAAAAAATGGCTTAAAGCAGCAAAGAATGTCTAAAAGTAACAAAAAAATTGCTAAAACTAGAAACAAATGGCTAAAAATCAGCAAAAACGGCTAAAATTAACAAAAAATATCTAAAACTACAAAAAAAACCACTAAAAACGCCTAAAAAGCAGCAAAAAAGCTAAAACTAGAAAAAAAGACTAAAACTAACTAAAAAATGGCCAAAAACCAGAACCTAACCTAACCAGAAAAAATAGCTAAAATTATCAAAAATGGCTAAAATCATTAAAAAAATGTTAAAGCTAACAAAAAATGGCTAAAAACTAGCAAAAAATTGCTAAATTCATAAAAAAAATTGTTAAAGCTAACAAAAAAATGGCTAAATTTAGCTAAAAATGGCTAAAATCATTAAAAAAATGCTTAAAACTAACAAAAAATGGCTAAAAACTAGCAAAAAATTGCTAAATTCATAAAAAAATTGTTAAAGCTAAAAAAAATGGCTAAATTCAGCTAAAAATGGCTAAAATCATTAAAAAAATGCTTAAAACTAACAAAAAATGGCTAAAAACTAGCAAAAAATTGCTAAATTCATAAAAAAATTGTTAAAGCTAAAAAAAATGGCTAAATTCAGCTAAAAATGGCTAAAATCATTAAAAAAATGCTTAAAACTAACAAAAAATGGCTAAAAACTAGCAAAAAATTGCTAAATTCATAAAAAAATTGTTAAAGCTAAAAAAAAATGGCTAAATTCAGCTAAAAATGGCTAAAATCATTAAAAAAATGCTTAAAACTAACAAAAAATGGCTAAAAACTAGCAAAAAATTGCTAAATTCATAAAAAAATTGTTAAAGCTAAAAAAAATGGCTAAATTCAGCTAAAAATGGCTAAAATCATTAAAAAAATGCTTAAAACTAACAAAAAATGGCTAAAAACTAGCAAAAAATTGCTAAATTCATAAAAAAATTGTTAAAGCTAACAAAAAAATGTCTAAATTTAGCTAAAAATGGCTAAAACCATTAAAAAAATTGTTAAAACTAACAAAAAAAGGCTAAAAACTAGCAAAAAAGTAGCTAAATTCATAAAAAAAATTGTTAAAGCTAAAAAAATGGCTAAATTCAGCTAAAAATGGCTAAAACCATTAAAAAAATGCTTAAAACTAACAAAAAATGGCTAAAAACTAGCAAAAAAGTAGCTAAAAAAAGCTAAAACAGGCAAAAATGGCTAAAACTAGCTAAAAACGGCTAAAATCGTTAAAAAAATGTTAAAACTAACAAAAAAATGGCTAAAAACTAGCAAAAAAGTAGCTAAATTTAGCTAAAAATGGCTAAAATGATTAAAAAAATTGTTAAAACTAACAAAAAAATGGCTAAAAACTAGCAAAAAAGTAGCTAAATTCATAAAAAAAATTGTTAAAGCTAAAAAAATGGCTAAATTCAGCTAAAAATGGCTAAAACCATTAAAAAAATGCTTAAAACTAACAAAAAATGGCTAAAAACTAGCAAAAAATTGCTAAATTCATAAAAAAATTGTTAAAGCTAACAAAAAAATGTCTAAATTTAGCTAAAAATGGCTAAAATGATTAAAAAAATTGTTAAAACTAACAAAAAAATGGCTAAAAACTAGCAAAAAAGTAGCTAAATTCATAAAAAAAATTGTTAAAGCTAAAAAAATGGCTAAATTCAGCTAAAAATGGCTAAAACCATTAAAAAAATGCTTAAAACTAACAAAAAATGGCTAAAAACTAGCAAAAAATTGCTAAATTCATAAAAAAATTGTTAAAGCTAACAAAAAAATGTCTAAATTTAGCTAAAAATGGCTAAAATGATTAAAAAAATTGTTAAAACTAACAAAAAAATGGCTAAAAACTAGCAAAAAAGTAGCTAAATTCATAAAAAAAATTGTTAAAGCTAAAAAAATGGCTAAATTCAGCTAAAAATGGCTAAAACCATTAAAAAAATGCTTAAAACTAACAAAAAATGGCTAAAAACTAGCAAAAAATTGCTAAATTCATAAAAAAATTGTTAAAGCTAACAAAAAAATGTCTAAATTTAGCTAAAAATGGCTAAAATGATTAAAAAAATTGTTAAAACTAACAAAAAAATGGCTAAAAACTAGCAAAAAAGTAGCTAAAAATAGCTAAAACAGACAAAAATGGCTAAAACTAGCTAAAAACGGCTAAAATCGTTAAAAAAATGTTAAAACTAACAAAAAAATGGCTAAAAACTAGCAAAAAAGTAGCTAAAAAAAGCTAAAACAGGCAAAAATGGCTAAAATCGTTAAAAAAATGTTAAAACTAACAAAAAAATGGCTAAAAACTAGCAAAAAAGTAGCTAAAAAAAGCTAAAACAGGCAAAAATGGCTAAAATCGTTAAAAAAATGTTAAAACTAACAAAAAAATGGCTAAAAACTAGCAAAAAAGTAGCTAAATTTAGCTAAAAATGGCTAAAATGATTAAAAAAATTGTTAAAACTAACAAAAAAATGGCTAAAAACTAGCAAAAAAGTAGCTAAATTCATAAAAAAAATTGTTAAAGCTAAAAAAATGGCTAAATTCAGCTAAAAATGGCTAAAACCATTAAAAAAATGCTTAAAACTAACAAAAAATGGCTAAAAACTAGCAAAAAATTGCTAAATTCATAAAAAAATTGTTAAAGCTAACAAAAAAATGTCTAAATTTAGCTAAAAATGGCTAAAATGATTAAAAAAATTGTTAAAACTAACAAAAAAATGGCTAAAAACTAGCAAAAAAGTAGCTAAAAATAGCTAAAACAGACAAAAATGGCTAAAACTAGCTAAAAACGGCTAAAATCGTTAAAAAAATGTTAAAACTAACAAAAAAATGGCTAAAAACTAGCAAAAAAGTAGCTAAAAAAAGCTAAAACAGGCAAAAATGGCTAAAACTAGCTAAAAACGGCTAAAATCGTTAAAAAAATGTTAAAACTAACAAAAAAATGGCTAAAAACTAGCAAAAAAGTAGCTAAATTTAGCTAAAAATGGCTAAAATGATTAAAAAAATTGTTAAAACTAACAAAAAAATGGCTAAAAACTAGCAAAAAAGTAGCTAAATTCATAAAAAAAATTGTTAAAGCTAAAAAAATGGCTAAATTCAGCTAAAAATGGCTAAAACCATTAAAAAAATGCTTAAAACTAACAAAAAATGGCTAAAAACTAGCAAAAAATTGCTAAATTCATAAAAAAATTGTTAAAGCTAACAAAAAAATGTCTAAATTTAGCTAAAAATGGCTAAAATGATTAAAAAAATTGTTAAAACTAACAAAAAAATGGCTAAAAACTAGCAAAAAAGTAGCTAAAAATAGCTAAAACAGACAAAAATGGCTAAAACTAGCTAAAAACGGCTAAAATCGTTAAAAAAATGTTAAAACTAACAAAAAAATGGCTAAAAACTAGCAAAAAAGTAGCTAAAAAAAGCTAAAACAGGCAAAAATGGCTAAAACTAGCTAAAAACGGCTAAAATCATTAAAAAAATGCTTAAAACTAACAAAAAATGGCTAAAAACTAGCAAAAAAGTAGCTAAATATAGCTAAAACAGACAAAAATGGATAAAACTAGTATTTTATGATAAGTTATTACCGCCTAAAAAAATATATACAAAATATTTCAAAAAAAATTATTCGATTTGAATGATTATTTAAAAAATATACAATTACATTTAGTCAGCGATTTTTTTTTTAATTTTATTTTTTTCTTTTGTTATATTTTAATTACGACTTAAAATATTTAACGATAACAAAAAAAAACGCATTAACAACAATCCAAGTATTAAAATCGACTCTTCCGTTCTTCTCTAACTGTATCAAGTGTAAAAAAATAATAATAATAATAAAAAAAAAATTAGAAGAGAAATAATGAAAGTAACAAAAGAATGAGATAAAATATGTGCCATATTTTTTCTTCCTTATGTCTTATATAAAATAATTATAAAAACATTTTGATGAAAAAATAATTGCAGATCTTGAACTGTTGGTAATGGTAAATGGTAAATGGTAATGGTAAACGTTAATGGTAACCATATGGCTTGATATATATATTTTACTTAAGAATTTCTCTGAATGTTTTATAATGTTGATGTAACTTGAAATTAAAATTTTCTACGAGAAAATTTTAATAATAATTATATAATACCTACTTGATTTGTAGTCCGTTATTTTAATAAAAAAATAAATAAATATAAATACCGCATCTGTGTATGTTTAATATGATAAAAAAAAAATCAAGTAAACGGATAAACAGTAATAATAAATGATAAAAAATAGCTAAAACTAACTTAAAAAAAAAAATTTAAACTAATAAAAAATAACTAATAATTTCGTATAAAAAAAATTGAAACTAGCAAAAAAAATGGCTAAAAGCAACTAAAAAAATGGCAAAATTTAATTAAAATATTTAAAACTATCAAAAAAAAATGACCAACATCAACAAAAATTTTTAAACTCGTTAAAAATGGCTAAAACTAACAGGAATGGGCCAAATTAAATAAGTAAAATAATTACACTTGGCAACAATGCAAAATTTTTAAAACGACATTTTTTTTATTGATAAACTAAAAATTATTTAACCATTTTTTGTTAATTTTAGATTTTTTACTTAGTTTTAGTCATTTTTTTTTATCTAGTTTGGGCATTTTCTATTAGTTTTAGGTATTTTTGATGATTTTAGCCATTTTTTAGCTAGTTTGTCAGTTTTTCCTGGTTTTGGCCTTTTTTTTCTGATTTTAGCCATTTTTTCCTGGTTTTAGCCATTTTTCCTGGTTTTAGCCATTTTTCCTGGTTTTAGCCATTTTTGCTGATTTTTAGCCATTTTTTAACTAGTTTTAGCCATTTTTTTCTACTTTGGGTATTTTCTATTAGTTTTAGCTATTTTTTGCTGACTGTAGCCATTTTTTTGCTAGTTTATCAGTTTTTCCTGGTTTTGGCCATTTTTTTCTGATTTTAGCCATTTTTTCCTGGTTTTAGCCATTTTTCCTGGTTTTAGCCATTTTTCCTGGTTTTAGCCATTTTTGCTGATTTTTAGCCATTTTTTAACTAGTTTTAGCCATTTTTTTCTACTTTGGGTATTTTCTATTAGTTTTAGCTATTTTTTGCTGACTGTAGCCATTTTTTTGCTAGTTTATCAGTTTTTCCTGGTTTTGGCCATTTTTTTCTGATTTTAGCCATTTTTTCCTGGTTTTAGCCATTTTTCCTGGTTTTAGCCATTTTTCCTGGTTTTAGCCATTTTTGCTGATTTTTAGCCATTTTTTAACTAGTTTTAGCCATTTTTTTCTACTTTGGGTATTTTCTATTAGTTTTAGCTATTTTTTGCTGACTGTAGCCATTTTTTTGCTAGTTTATCAGTTTTTCCTGGTTTTGGCCATTTTTTTCTGATTTTAGCCATTTTTTCCTGGTTTTAGCCGTTTTTCTTGGTTTTAGCCATTTTTGCTGATTTTAGCCATTTTTTAGCTAGTTTGTCAGTTTTTCCTGGTTTTGGCCTTTTTTTCTGATTTTAGCCATTTTTTCCTGGTTTTAGCCATTTTTCCTGGTTTTAGCCATTTTTCCTGGTTTTGGCCATTTTTTTCTGATTTTAGCCCTTTTTTCCTGGTTTTAGCCGTTTTTCTTGGTTTTAGCCATTTTTGCTGATTTTAGCCATTTTTTAGCTAGTTTGTCAGTTTTTCCTGGTTTTGGCCTTTTTTTCTGATTTTAGCCATTTTTGCGGTCTTTAGCCACTTTTTCCAGTTTTAGGCATTTTAGCTACTTTAAATTATTTTTCATTGGTTTTAGCCATTTTTCCTAGTTTTAACCAGTTTTTGTTGATTTAAATTTGGCTAAAAATGGCTACTATTAAGAAAAAATGGCTAAAGCTAGCAACAAAAATTGATAAAAGTAACAAAAATCGGCTAAATTTGGCTTAAAATGGCTGATTTCAACAAAAAATAGCTAAAACTAACAAAAATTGGCTAAATTTGGCTAAAAATGGCTGATATGAACAAAAAATGGCTGATATGAACAAAAAATGGCTAAAACAAACAAAAATTGGCTAAATTTTGATAAAAATGGCTGATTTTAACAAAAAATAGCTAAAACTAACAAAAATTGGCTAAATCTGGGTTAAAATGGCTGATATTAAAAAAAATGGCTAAAACTCACAAAACTTGGCTAAAATTCACTAAAAATGGCTAATAATAACAAAAAATGGCCAAAACTAACAGGAATGGGCCAAATTTGGCTAAAAATGGCTGATATTAGCAATAAATGGCTGAAACTAATTGACTAAAAATGGCTGAAACTGACAAAAATTCTAACAATTTTGCCAAAAATAGCTAAACCGGCAATAAAATTGCTAAAACCAACAAAAAATGGCTGAAAATATATAAAAAAGCTAAAATTGCTAAAACCAACAAAAAATGGCTGAAAATATATAAAAAAGCTAAAATTAATAAAAAAAATAGTTAAAACTAACAAAAAATTGTTAAAATTTATTAAAAATGTCTAAAATTGGTAATAAACTGACTAAAATTAACAAAAGATGGCTAAGAATTGCTAAAAATTAGCTAAGACCAATAAAAAATGGCTAAAATTTGATAAAAAATAGCTTAAACTAGCAAAAATTGTCTAAAACCATAAAAAAAGGGTTAAATTTTATAAAAATGGCTAAAACTATTTTAAAAAAATGTCTTAAACCAACAAAAATGGCTAAAACTTGAAAAAAATGGCTAAAATTTGTAAAAAACAACAAAAAATGGCTAAAAATGTCTAAAATAAGTAAAAAAAAATTAATTCCGAGGGATTTAAATTTAAAGATTTTTCAGTTCCCTAATGAAAAATGTAGAATTTTCCACTTGGCATCATTGCTAAACAATTTTCATTTCATTAAGGAAAAATGTAAAATTTTCCATTTTCACAACGTTGCCAAGTGTAATTATTTTTATTTAAATTCTAAGAATTTTCAATTTATATATTAAATAGCAAGATTTTATAATTGTACATTGTTGCCAAGTGTATTTATTTTATTCAATTCTGAAGAATTTAAATCTTACGAATTTTTAATCTAATAACGAAAAAATTTTAAATTTACAATTTCGCATCGTTGCCAAGTGTAAATATTTTTATTTATTAAATTTTGCATTGTTGCCAAATGTAATTATTTTATTAATTTTAAAGAAATTTTAAAGTGAAAAATTTTCACTTTTTTAACGAAAAAAAAAAAAGATTTTAAAAGTTTGCATTGTTGCCAAGTGTAATTATTTTTATTTAAATTAAAAGAATTTTTAGTTTATTAATGAAAAAATAAAATTTAACAAATTTTGCATTGTTGCCAAGTGTAACTTATTTTATTAATTTTAGAGAAATTTTAAAGTGAAAAATTTTCAGTTTTTTAACGAAAAAAAAAGAAGATTTTAAAAGATTGCATTGTTGCCAAGTGTAATTATTTTTATTTAAATAAAAAGAATTTTTAGTTTATTAATGAAAAAATAAAATTTAACCAATTTTGCATTGTTGCCAAGTGTAATTATTTTTATTTAAATAAAAAGAATTTTTAGTTTATAAATGAAAAAATAACATTTAACAAATTTTACATTGTTGCCAAATGTAATTATTTTATTAATTTTAGAGAAATTTTAAAGTGAAAAATTTTCAGTTTTTTAACGAAAAAATAAAGATTTTAAAAGTTTGCATTGTTGCCAAGTGTAATTATTTTTATTTAAATAAAAAGAATTTTTAGTTTATTAATGAAAAAATAAAATTTAACCAATTTTGCATTGTTGCCAAGTGTAAATTATTTTATTAATTTTAGAGAAATTTTAAAGTGAAAAATTTTCAGTTTTTTAAAGAAAAAAAAAAGATTTTAAAAGTTTGCATTGTTGCCAAATGTAATTATTTTTATTTAAATAAAAAGAATTTTTAGTTTATAAATGAAAAAATAAAAATTAACAAATTTTGCATTGTTGCCAAGTGTAAATTATTTTATTAATTTTAGAGAAATTTTAAAGTGAAAAATTTTCAGTTTTTTAAAGAAAAAAAAAAGATTTTAAAAGTTTGCATTGTTGCCAACTGTAATTATTTTTATTTAAATAAAAAGAATTTTTAGTTTACAAATAAAAAAATAAAATTTAACAAATTTTGCATTGTTGCCAAGTGTAAATTATTTTATTTATTTTAAAGAAATTTTAAAGTGAAAATTTTTCAGTTTTTTAAAGAAAAAAAAAAGATTTTAAAAGTTTGCATTGTTGCCAAGTGTAATTATTTTTATTTAAATAAAAAGAATTTTTAGTTTACAAATAAAAAAATAAAATTTAACAAATTTTGCGTTGTTGCCAAGTGTAAATTATTTTATTAATTTTAGAGAAATTTTAAAGTGAAAAATTTTCAGTTTTTTAACGAAAAAAAAAAGATATTAAAAGTTTGCATTGTTGCCAAATGTAATTATTTTTATTTAAATAAAAAGAATTTTTAGTTTACAAATAAAAAAATAAAATTTAACAAATTTTGCATTGTTGCCAAGTGTAAATTATTTTATTTATTTTAAAGAAATTTTAAAGTGAAAATTTTTCAGTTTTTTAAAGAAAAAAAAAAGATTTTAAAAGTTTGCATTGTTGCCAAGTGTAATTATTTTTATTTAAATAAAAAGAATTTTTAGTTTACAAATAAAAAAATAAAATTTAACAAATTTTGCGTTGTTGCCAAGTGTAAATTATTTTATTAATTTTAGAGAAATTTTAAAGTGAAAAATTTTCAGTTTTTTAACGAAAAAAAAAAGATATTAAAAGTTTGCATTGTTGCCAAATGTAATTATTTTTATTCAAATAAAAAGAATTTTTAGTTTACAAATAAAAAATAAAATTTAACAAATTTTGCATTGTTGCCAAATGTAAATTATTTTATTAATTTTAGAGAAATTTTAAAATGAAAGTTTTCAGTTTTTTTAACGAAAAAAAAAAGATTTTAAAAGTTTGCATTGTTGCCAAGTGTAATTATTTTTATTTAAATAAAAAGAATTTTTAGTTTACAAATAAAAAAATAAAATTTAACAAATTTTGCATTGTTGCCAAGTGTAAATTATTTTATTCATTTTAGAGAAATTTTAAAGTGAAAAATTTTCAGTTTTTTAATGAAAAAATTAAATTTAACAAATTTTACATTGTTGCCAAGTGTAATTATTTTAGTCATTTTAGAGAAATTAAAGTGACAAATTTTCAGTTTTTTTAACGAAAAAAAAGAAGATTTTCAAACTTTGCATTGTTGCCAAATGTAACTATTTTTACTAAATCCTGAAGATTTTTTTCCAGAGTCGTTTTTACATTTATTTATTTTTTATACAAAAACCGGATTTAAATTAAATTTGGCAACACAGTAACGGTGCAAATTTACCAAAACGAAATTAATAACTGTTCAAACAAACTAATAAATAATACAAATATAATAAAAAAAAAACTCAATTTTTTTTTTAAATAACAGTTAAATATTATCCTAGGACTATAAATAAAATAGAATAATTTAAAAAATTGAAGCGTGAAATAAACGGAATTTGACGCTTCATTATTCAGATTAAAAACCAGTGCCGTAGATACAAATATAAATTTTTTATTTGGAAAAATGCATTGTTACTTTAATTAACTATTTCTAATGGATATTTGTTAATAATTAAAAAAAAAATTTGTACGCCACTGGTTTGGATGTAACCGATTAATTTATCGTTGCAAAAATGGTCGCTAAATAAAGTTTTTGTTTCAGATTACAGTTGATTGAACGTGGGAATTTTTCGGTTTAGGTTTTGTTTATTTAATATTTGTATTTGTGTTCAAACAAGTAGAAAATTGCATTTTGCTTTTAACAATGAGTCTGGTAGACCGCAATATTTATTTGCTGTAGTTTAAATTTATTTTTAAATGTATTTTTAAAGTAAATAAAAATTCCACAGAATTTAGGAAAATTATTACACTTGGCAACAATGTATAATTATAAAATCTTGCTTTTTAATTTATAAAATGCAAATTTTTAAGAATTAAATAAAAATAATTACACCTGGCAACAATGCAAAATTTGTTAAATTTTATTTTTTCATTTATAAACTAAAAATTCTTTTTATTTAAATAAAAATAATTACACTTGGCAACAATGCAAACTTTTAAAATCTTCTTTTTTTTCGTTAAAAAACTGAAAATTTTTCACTTTAAAATTTCTCTAAAATTAATAAAATAATTACATTTGGCAACAATGCAAAATTTGTTAAATTTTATTTTTTCATTTATTAACTAAAAATTCTTTTTATTTAAATAAAAATAATTACACTTGGCAACAATGCAAAATTTTAAAATATTTTTTTTTTCGTTAAAAAACTGAAAATTTTTCACTTTAAAATTTCTCAAAAATTAATAAAATAATTACATTTGGCAACAATGCAAAATTTGTTAAATTTTATTTTTTCATTTATAAACTAAAAATTCTTTTTATTTAAATAAAAATAATTATACTTGGCAACAATGCAAACTTTTAAAATCTTTATTTTTTTTCGTTAAAAAACTGAAAATTTTTCACTTTAAAATTTCTTTAAAATTAATAAAATAATTACATTTGGCAACAATGCAAAATTTGTTAAATTTTATTTTTTCATTTATAAACTAAAAAATCTTTTTATTTAAATAAAAATAATTACATTTGGCAACAATGCAAAATTTGTTGAATTTTATTTTTTTATTTATAAACTAAAAATTCTTTTTATTTAAATAAAAATAATTACACTTGGCAACAATGCAAACTTTTAAAATATTTTTTTTTTTCGTTAAAAAACTGAAAATTTTTCACTTTAAAATTTCTCTAAAATTAATAAAATAATTATATTTGACAACAATGCAAAATTTGTTAAATTTTATTTTTTCATTTATAAACTAAAAAATCTTTTTATTTAAATAAAAATAATTACATTTGGCAACAATGCAAACTTTTAAAATCTTCTTTTTTTTCGTTAAAAAACTGAAAATTTTTCACTTTAAAAATTTCTCTAAAATTAATAAAATAATTACATTTGGCAACAATGCAAAATTTGTTAAATTTTATTTTTTCATTTATAAACTAAAAATTCTTTTTATTTAAATAAAAATAATTACACTTGGCAACAATGCAAACTTTTAAAATCTTCTTTTTTTTCGTTAAAAAACTGAAAATTTTTCACTTTAAAATTTCTCTAAAATTAATAAAATAATTATATTTGACAACAATGCAAAATTTGTTAAATTTTATTTTTTCATTTATAAACTAAAAATTCTTTTTATTTAAATAAAAATAATTACACTTGGCAACAATGCAAACTTTTAAAATCTTCTTTTTTTTCGTTAAAAAACTGAAAATTTTTCACTTTAAAATTTCTCTAAAATTAATAAAATAATTATATTTGACAACAATGCAAAATTTGTTAAATTTTATTTTTTCATTTATAAACTAAAAAATCTTTTTATTTAAATAAAAATAATTACATTTGGCAACAATGCAAACTTTTAAAATCTTCTTTTTTTTCGTTAAAAAACTGAAAATTTTTCACTTTAAAATTTCTCTAAAATTAATAAAATAATTACATTTGGCAACAATGCGAAATTTGTTAAATTTTATTTTTTCATTTATAAACTAAAAATTCTTTTTACTTAAATAAAAATAATTACACTTGGCAACAATGCAAACTTTTTAAATCTTCTTTTTTTCGTTAAAAAAACTGAAAATTTTTCACTTTAAAATTTTTCTAAAATGAATAAAATAATTACATTTGGCAACAATGCAAAATTTGTTAAATTTTATTTTTTCATTTATAAACTAAAAATTCTTTTTATTTAAATAAAAATAATTACACTTGGCAACAATGCAAACTTTTAAAATCTTCTTTTTTTTCGTTAAAAAACTGAAAATTTTTCACTTTAAAATTTCTCTAAAATTAATAAAATAATTATATTTGACAACAATGCAAAATTTGTTAAATTTTATTTTTTCATTTATAAACTAAAAAATCTTTTTATTTAAATAAAAATAATTACATTTGGCAACAATGCAAACTTTTAAAATCTTCTTTTTTTTCGTTAAAAAACTGAAAATTTTTCACTTTAAAATTTCTCTAAAATTAATAAAATAATTACATTTGGCAACAATGCAAAATTTGTTAAATTTTATTTTTTCATTTATAAACTAAAAATTCTTTTTATTTAAATAAAAATAATTACACTTGGCAACAATGCAAACTTTTAAAATCTTCTTTTTTTTCGTTAAAAAACTGAAAATTTTTCTCTTTAAAATTTGTCTAAAATTAATAAAATAATTATATTTGGCAACAATGCGAAATTTGTTAAATTTTATTTTTTCATTTATAAACTAAAAATTCTTTTTACTTAAATAAAAATAATTACACTTGGCAACAATGCAAACTTTTAAAATCTTTATTTTTTTTCGTTAAAAAACTGAAAATTTTTCACTTTAAAATTTCTTTAAAATTAATAAAATAATTACATTTGGCAACAATGCAAAATTTGTTAAATTTTATTTTTTCATTTATAAACTTAAAATTCTTTTTATTTAAATAAAAATAATTACACTTGGCAACAATGCAAACTTTTAAAATATTTTTTTTTTTTCGTTAAAAAACTGAAAATTTTTCACTTTAAAATTTCTTTAAAATTAATAAAATAATTACATTTGGCAACAATGCAAAATTTGTTAAATTTTATTTTTTCATTTATAAACTTAAAATTCTTTTTATTTAAATAAAAATAATTACACTTGGCAACAATGCAAACTTTTAAAATCTTTATTTTTTTTCGTTAAAAAACTGAAAATTTTTCACTTTAAAATTTCTTTAAAATTAATAAAATAATTACATTTGGCAACAATGCAAAATTTGTTAAATTTTATTTTTTCATTTATAAACTTAAAATTCTTTTTATTTAAATAAAAATAATTACACTTGGCAACAATGCAAACTTTTAAAATCTTTATTTTTTTTCGTTAAAAAACTGAAAATTTTTCACTTTAAAATTTCTTTAAAATTAATAAAATAATTACATTTGGCAACAATGCAAAATTTGTTAAATTTTATTTTTTCATTTATAAACTTAAAATTCTTTTTACTTAAATAAAAATAATTACACTTGGCAACAATGCAAACTTTTAAAATCTTTATTTTTTTTCGTTAAAAAACTGAAAATTTTTCACTTTAAAATTTCTTTAAAATTAATAAAATAATTACATTTGGCAACAATGCAAAATTTGTTAAATTTTATTTTTTCATTTATAAACTTAAAATTCTTTTTATTTAAATAAAAATAATTACACTTGGCAACAATGCAAACTTTTAAAATATTTTTTTTTTTTCGTTAAAAAACTGAAAATTTTTCACTTTAAAATTTCTTTAAAATTAATAAAATAATTACATTTGGCAACAATGCAAAATTTGTTAAATTTTATTTTTTCATTTATAAACTTAAAATTCTTTTTACTTAAATAAAAATAATTACACTTGGCAACAATGCAAACTTTTAAAATCTTTATTTTTTTTCGTTAAAAAACTGAAAATTTTTCACTTTAAAATTTCTTTAAAATTAATAAAATAATTACATTTGGCAACAATGCAAAATTTGTTAAATTTTATTTTTTCATTTATAAACTTAAAATTCTTTTTATTTAAATAAAAATAATTACACTTGGCAACAATGCAAACTTTTAAAATATTTTTTTTTTTTCGTTAAAAAACTGAAAATTTTTCACTTTAAAATTTCTCTAAAATTAATAAAATAATTATATTTGACAACAATGCAAAATTTGTTAAATTTTATTTTTTCATTTATAAACTAAAAAATCTTTTTATTTAAATAAAAATAATTACATTTGGCAACAATGCAAAATTTGTTAAATTTTATTTTTTCATTTATAAACTAAAAAATCTTTTTATTTAAATAAAAATAATTACATTTGGCAACAATGCAAAATTTGTTAAATTTTATTTTTTCATTTATAAACTAAAAATTCTTTTTATTTAAATAAAAATAATTACACTTGGCAACAATGCAAACTTTTAAAATCTTCTTTTTTTTCGTTAAAAAACTGAAAATTTTTCTCTTTAAAATTTGTCTAAAATTAATAAAATAATTATATTTGGCAACAATGCGAAATTTGTTAAATTTTATTTTTTCATTTATAAACTAAAAATTCTTTTTATTTAAATAAAAATAATTACATTTGGCAACAATGCAAACTTTTAAAATCTTCTTTTTTTTCGTTAAAAAACTGAAAATTTTTCTCTTTAAAATTTGTCTAAAATTAATAAAATAATTATATTTGGCAACAATGCGAAATTTGTTAAATTTTATTTTTTCATTTATAAACTAAAAATTCTTTTTACTTAAATAAAAATAATTACACTTGGCAACAATGCAAACTTTTAAAATCTTCTTTTTTTTCGTTAAAAAACTGAAAATTTTTCACTTTAAAATTTGTCTAAAATTAATAAAATAATTATATTTGGCAACAATGCGAAATTTGTTAAATTTTATTTTTTCATTTATAAACTAAAAATTCTTTTTACTTAAATAAAAATAATTACACTTGGCAACAATGCAAACTTTTAAAATCTTCTTTTTTTTCGTTAAAAAACTGAAAATTTTTCACTTTAAAATTTCTCTAAAATTAATAAAATAATTTACACTTGGCAACAATGCAAAATTTGTTAAATTTTATTTTTTCATTTATAAACTAAAAATTCTTTTTACTTAAATAAAAATAATTACACTTGGCAACAATGCAAACTTTTTAAATCTTCTTTTTTTCGTTAAAAAAACTGAAAATTTTTCACTTTAAAATTTTTCTAAAATGAATAAAATAATTACATTTGGCAACAATGCAAAATTTGTTAAATTTTATTTTTTCATTTATAAACTAAAAATTCTTTTTATTTAAATAAAAATAATTACACTTGGCAACAATGCAAACTTTTAAAATCTTCTTTTTTTTCGTTAAAAAACTGAAAATTTTTCACTTTAAAATTTCTCTAAAATTAATAAAATAATTATATTTGACAACAATGCAAAATTTGTTAAATTTTATTTTTTCATTTATAAACTAAAAAATCTTTTTATTTAAATAAAAATAATTACATTTGGCAACAATGCAAACTTTTAAAATCTTCTTTTTTTTCGTTAAAAAACTGAAAATTTTTCACTTTAAAATTTCTCTAAAATTAATAAAATAATTACATTTGGCAACAATGCAAAATTTGTTAAATTTTATTTTTTCATTTATAAACTAAAAATTCTTTTTATTTAAATAAAAATAATTACACTTGGCAACAATGCAAACTTTTAAAATCTTCTTTTTTTTCGTTAAAAAACTGAAAATTTTTCTCTTTAAAATTTGTCTAAAATTAATAAAATAATTATATTTGGCAACAATGCGAAATTTGTTAAATTTTATTTTTTCATTTATAAACTAAAAATTCTTTTTACTTAAATAAAAATAATTACACTTGGCAACAATGCAAACTTTTAAAATCTTCTTTTTTTTCGTTAAAAAACTGAAAATTTTTCACTTTAAAATTTGTCTAAAATTAATAAAATAATTATATTTGGCAACAATGCGAAATTTGTTAAATTTTATTTTTTCATTTATAAACTAAAAATTCTTTTTACTTAAATAAAAATAATTACACTTGGCAACAATGCAAACTTTTAAAATCTTCTTTTTTTTCGTTAAAAAACTGAAAATTTTTCACTTTAAAATTTCTCTAAAATTAATAAAATAATTACATTTGGCAACAATGCAAAATTTGTTAAATTTTATTTTTTCATTTATAAACTAAAAATTCTTTTTATTTAAATAAAAATAATTACACTTGGCAACAATGCAAACTTTTAAAATCTTCTTTTTTTTCGTTAAAAAACTGAAAATTTTTCACTTTAAAATTTCTCTAAAATTAATAAAATAATTACATTTGGCAACAATGCAAAATTTGTTAAATTTTATTTTTTCATTTATAAACTAAAAATTCTTTTTATTTAAATAAAAATAATTATACTTGGCAACAATGCAAACTTTTAAAATCTTTATTTTTTTTCGTTAAAAAACTGAAAATTTTTCACTTTAAAATTTCTTTAAAATTAATAAAATAATTACATTTGGCAACAATGCAAAATTTGTTAAATTTTATTTTTTCATTTATAAACTTAAAATTCTTTTTATTTAAATAAAAATAATTACACTTGGCAACAATGCAAACTTTTAAAATATTTTTTTTTTCGTTAAAAAACTGAAAATTTTTCACTTTAAAATTTCTCTAAAATTAATAAAATAATTATATTTGGCAACAATGCGAAATTTGTTAAATTTTATTTTTTCATTTATAAACTAAAAATTCTTTTTACTTAAATAAAAATAATTACACTTGGCAACAATGCAAACTTTTTAAATCTTCTTTTTTTCGTTAAAAAAACTGAAAATTTTTCACTTTAAAATTTTTCTAAAATTAATAAAATAATTACATTTGGCAACAATGCAAAATTTGTTAAATTTTATTTTTTCATTTATAAACTAAAAATTCTTTTTATTTAAATAAAAATAATTACACTTGGCAACAATGCAAACTTTTAAAATCTTCTTTTTTTTCGTTAAAAAACTGAAAATTTTTCTCTTTAAAATTTCTCAAAAATTAATAAAATAATTACATTTGGCAACAATGCAAAATTTGTTAAATTTTATTTTTTCATTTATAAACTAAAAATTCTTTTTATTTAAATAAAAATAATTATACTTGGCAACAATGCAAACTTTTAAAATCTTTATTTTTTTTCGTTAAAAAACTGAAAATTTTTCACTTTAAAATTTCTCTAAAATTAATAAAATAATTTACACTTGGCAACAATGCAAAATTTGTTAAATTTTATTTTTTCATTTATAAACTAAAAATTCTTTTTACTTAAATAAAAATAATTACACTTGGCAACAATGCAAACTTTTTAAATCTTCTTTTTTTCGTTAAAAAAACTGAAAATTTTTCACTTTAAAATTTTTCTAAAATGAATAAAATAATTACATTTGGCAACAATGCAAAATTTGTTAAATTTTATTTTTTCATTTATAAACTAAAAATTCTTTTTATTTAAATAAAAATAATTACACTTGGCAACAATGCAAACTTTTAAAATCTTCTTTTTTTTCGTTAAAAAACTGAAAATTTTTCTCTTTAAAATTTCTCAAAAATTAATAAAATAATTACATTTGGCAACAATGCAAAATTTGTTAAATTTTATTTTTTCATTTATAAACTAAAAAATCTTTTTATTTAAATAAAAATAATTACATTTGGCAACAATGCAAACTTTTAAAATCTTCTTTTTTTTCGTTAAAAAACTGAAAATTTTTCACTTTAAAATTTCTCTAAAATTAATAAAATAATTACATTTGGCAACAATGCAAAATTTGTTAAATTACTAAAAATTCTTTTTATTTAAATAAAAATAATTACACTTGGCAACAATGCAAAATTGTAAAACGCCATTTTTTCATTAATAAAAAGAAAAATTTTTAGATGTGAATAAAAAATTTTACACTTGGCAACGTGGCCTTAAAATAAAAAATTACAATTAATATTATTTTATTAAAGAAAAAAAATTTAAATAAAATTTTTAAATTTGGCAACAGTGCTAATGTATTTAACAAAATATTATTTTATTAAAAAATTTCAAAATTCTTCATAATTGACTAAAATTAATCACACTTGGCAACAATGTCAAACCAAAAATCCTGTTTTTTCATTTTATAATAATTATTTTATTTGTAAATTAAAAAATAATTATATTTGGCAACGTTGTTTTTTATAATTAAAAAATCATAATTAAAAAAAAAACAACGCTTGGCAACAACGCAATTTTATTATCAATACCAATTCAATTGACTTAAATAATTACATTTGGCAACACTGTACTTGCTAAAATTACATTAATTTAATTCACTAAATAAATATCAAGATTATAGTAAAAAAAATCCAACAATTGGCAACACAGCATAAAAAAAGGGTGAAAAATTTATAATACATAATATGAATAAATAAAAATTTGGCAACATTGTTTTCCATTAATAAGAAATTGTTAAATACAAAATTCAATTACATGTGGCAACAATAAAAAATGAAAAAAAAATACCTATATTTTTTATCATTAAATTTTTATACATTATTAACGGGACATCCCGTATAAATATAATAAAACAATCGATGTACGATATTTCAATAAATAATATATCGAGACGAAATAAAACCCAATATTAGCTCTTTATTTCACACTGAACGATTGAGTCTATTTTTTTTTTTTTCGACCGCAAAAGGACCTTGAAGAGGAAAAAAAAAACAATGGCCTTCTCGATACGAAACGTTGGCGACCGAACGGAGGCGTTTTTTTTTTCATATATATATTTAATTCCCATTTCTCACGATTTCTTCATGGGAGATCGTTTCGGTTTTTTCCCTACATTTAAAAAGTACTTTTAGCACATTAACGCCTAAAAAAAATATCATTAACAATATCAATATTTAATTCGATTGAAATTTTTTTAATTATTTATAACGAAATTAATTATAATAATACTAAAATTTAACGCCAAATTAACTTTTATTGTAACCTACTCTAATAAAATAATTTATTATAAAAATTATTACTACGAAAAATTATTAAACCTGGCAACATTGTAAAATCTTATTTTTTCCATTTATAAACCGAAATAACTTGTGTAAAAATTATTACACTTGGCAACGCTGCGAAATTCTAAAATTTAATTTTTAGATTTAAATAAAAATGGTTATACTTGGCAACGTTGCAAAAGTGGAAAATTTTATATTTTTCGTTAATAAAATGAAAATTCTCTATAATTAAATTCCTCAGAAATGCGTAAAATATTTACACTTGGCAACAGTGCAAAAAATGTAAAATTTAAGTTTTTATTTATAAACCGAAACATCTTTAGATTTAAATAAAAATAGTTACACTTGGCAACGTTGCGAAAGTGGAAAATTTTATATTTTTCATTAATAAAATGAAAATTCTCTATAATTAAATTCCTCAGAAATGCGTAAAACATTTACACTTGGCAACAGTGCAAAAATGTAAAATTTAAGTTTTTATTTATAAACCGAAAAATCTTTAGATTTAAATAAAAATAGTTTCACTTGGCAACGTTGCGAAAGTGGAAAATTTTATATTTTTCATTAATAAAATGAAAATTCTCTATAATTAAATTCCACAAAAATGCGTAAAACATTTACACTTGGCAACAGTGCAAAAATGTAAAATTTAAGTTTTCATTTATAAACCGAAAAATCTTTAAATTTAAATAAAAATAGTTACACTTGGCAACGTTGCGAAATTGGAAATTTTTTCATTTTTCGTTAATAAAATGAAAATTCTCTATAATTAAATTCCTCAGAAATGCGTAAAACATTTACAATTGGCAACAGTGCAAAAATGTAAAATTTAAGTTTTCATTTATAAACCGAAAAATCTTTAGATTTAAATAAAAATAGTTTCACTTGGCAACGTTGCGGAAGTGGAAAATTTTACATTTTTCATTAATAAAATGAAAATTCTCTATAATTAAATTCCTCAGAAATGCGTAAAACATTTACACTTGGCAACAGTGCAAAAATGTAATTATTAAGATTAAGTGGAAAATTTTATATTTTTCATTAAAAAAATAAAAATTCTCTATAATTAAATTCGTCAAAAATGCGTAAAGCATTTACACTTGGCAACAGTGCAAAAAATGTAAAATTTAAGTTTTCATTTATGAACCGAAAAATCTTTAAATTTAAATAAAAATAGTTACACTTGGCAACGTTGCGAAAGTGGAAAATTTTACATTTTTCATTAATAAAATGAAAATTCTCTATAATTAAATTCCTCAGAAATGCGTAAAACATTTACAATTGGCAACAGTGCAAAAATGTAAAATTTAATTTTTTATTTATAAAACCAAAAATCTTTAAATTTAAATAAAAATAGTTACACTTGGCAACATTGCGAAAGTGGAAAATTTTACATTTTTCATTAATAAAATGAAAATTCTCTATAATTAAATTCCTCAGAAATGCGTAAAACATTTACACTTGGCAACAGTGTAAAAATGTAAAATTTAAGTTTTCATTTATAAACCGAGAAATCTTTAAATTTAAATAAAAATAGTTACACTTGGCAACGTTGCAAAAGTGGAAAATTTTACATTTTTCATTATTAAAATGAAAATTCTCTTTAATTAAATTCCTCAAAAATGCGTAAAACATTTAAACTTGGCAACAGTGCAAAAATGTAAAATTTAAATTTTCATTATAAACCGAAAAATCTTTGGATTTAAATAAAAATAGTTACACTTGGCAACGTTGCGAAAGTAGAAAATTTTATATTTTTCATTAATAAAATGAAAATTTTCTATAATTAAATTCCTCAGAAATGCGTAAAACATTTACACTTGGCAACAGTGCAAAAATGTAAAATTTAAGTTTTCATTTATAAACCGAAAAATTTTTAAATTTAAATAAAATAGTTACACTTGGCAACGTTGCGAAAGTGGAAAATTTTATATTTTTCATTAAAAAAATGAAAATTCTCTATTATTAAATTCCTCAAAAATGCGTAAAACATTTACACTTGGCAACAGTGCAAAAATGTAAAATTTAAGTTTTCATTTATAAACCGAAAAATCTTTGGATTTAAATAAAAATAGTTACACTTGGCAACGTTGCGAAAGTAGAAAATTTTATATTTTTCATTAATAAAATGAAAATTCTCTATGATTAAATTCCTCAGAAATGCGTAAAACATTTACACTTGGCAACAGTGCAAAAATGTGAAATTTAAGTTTTTATTTATAAACCGAAAAATCTTTAGATTTAAATAAAAATAGTTTCACTTGGCAACGTTGCGGAAGTGGAAAATTTTACATTTTTCATTAATAAAATGAAAATTCTCTATAATTAAATTCCTCAGAAATGCGTAAAACATTTACACTTGGCAACAGTGCAAAAATGTAATTATTAAGATTAAGTGGAAAATTTTATATTTTTCATTAAAAAAATAAAAATTCTCTATAATTAAATTCGTCAAAAATGCGTAAAGCATTTACACTTGGCAACAGTGCAAAAAATGTAAAATTTAAGTTTTCATTTATGAACCGAAAAATCTTTAAATTTAAATAAAAATAGTTACACTTGGCAACGTTGCGAAAGTGGAAAATTTTACATTTTTCATTAATAAAATGAAAATTCTCTATAATTAAATTCCTCAGAAATGCGTAAAGCATTTACACTTGGCAACAGTGCAAAAAATGTAAAATTTAAGTTTTCATTTATGAACCGAAAAATCTTTAAATTTAAATAAAAATAGTTACACTTGGCAACGTTGCGAAAGTGGAAAATTTTACATTTTTCATTAATAAAATGAAAATTCTCTATAATTAAATTCCTCAGAAATGCGTAAAACATTTACAATTGGCAACAGTGCAAAAATGTAAAATTTAATTTTTTATTTATAAAACCAAAAATCTTTAAATTTAAATAAAAATAGTTACACTTGGCAACATTGCGAAAGTGGAAAATTTTACATTTTTCATTAATAAAATGAAAATTCTCTATAATTAAATTCCTCAGAAATGCGTAAAACATTTACACTTGGCAACAATGCAAAAATGTAAAATTTAAGTTTTCATTTATAAACCGAAAAATCTTTTGATTTAAATAAAAATAGTTACACTTGGCAACGTTGCGAAAGTGGAAAATTTTACATTTTTCATTAATGCAATGAAAATTCTCTATAATTAAATTCCTCAGAAATGCGTAAAACATTTACACTTGGCAACAGTGCAAAAAATGTAAAATTTAAGTTTTCATTTATAAACCGAAAAATCTTTAGATTTAAATAAAAATAGTTACACTTGGCAACGTTGCGAAAGTAGAAAATTTTACATTTTTCATTAATAAAATGAAAATTCTCTATAATTAAATTCCTCAGAAATGCGTGAAACATTTACACTTGGCAACAGTGCAAAAATGTAAAATTTAAGTTTTCATTTATAAACCGAAAAATCTTTAGATTTAAATAAAAATAGTTACACTTGGCAACGTTGCGAAAGTGGAAAATTTTATATTTTTTATTAAAAAAATAAAAATTCTCTATAATTAAATTCCTCAGAAATGCGTAAAACATTTACACTTGGCAACAGTGCAAAAAATGTAAAATTTAAGTTTTCATTTATAAACCGAAAAATCTTTAGATTTAAAAAAAAATAGTTACACTTGGCAACGTTGCGAAAGTAGAAAATTTTACATTTTTCATTAAAAAAATGAAAATTCTCTATAATTAAATTCCTCAGAAATGCGTAAAACATTTTCATTTGGCAACAGTGCAAAAATGTAAAATTTAAATTTTCATTTATAAAACGAAAAATCTTTAAATTTAAATAAAAATAGTTACACTTGGCAACGTTGCGAAAGTAGAAAATTTAACATTTTTCATTAATAAAATGAAAATTCTCTATAATTAAATTCCTCAAAAATGCGTAAAACATTTACACTTGGCAACAGTGCAAAAATGTAAAATTTAAGTTTTCATTTATAAACCGAAAAATCTTTAGATTTAAATAAAAATAGTTACACTTGGCAACGTTGCGAAAGTAGAAAATTTAACATTTTTCATCAATAAAATGAAAATTCTCTATAATTAAATTCCTCAGAAATGCGTAAAACATTTACACTTGGCAACAGTGTAAAAATGTAAAATTTAAATTTTCATTTATAAACCGAAAAATCTTTAAATTTAAATAAAAATAGTTACACTTGGCAACGTTGCGAAAGTGGAAAATTTTATATTTTTCGTTAATAAAATGAAAATTCTCTATAATTAAATTCCTCAGAAATGCTTAAAACATTTACACTTGGCAACACTGCAAAAATGTAAAATTTAAGTTTTTATTTATAAACCGAAAAATCATTAGATTTAAATAAAAATAGTTACACTTGGCAACGTTGCGAAAGTGGAAAATTTTATATTTTTCATTAATAAAATGAAAATTCTCTTTAATTAAATTCCTCAGAAATGCGTAAAACATTTACACTTGGCAACAGTGCAAAAATGTAATAATTAAGTTTTCATTGATAAACCGAAAAATCTTTAGATTTAAATAAAAATAGTTTCACTTGGCAACGTTGCGAAAATGGAAAATTTTATATTTTTCATTAAAAAAATGAAAATTCTCTATAATTAAATTCCTCAAAAATGCGTAAAACATTTAGACTTGACAACAGTGCAAAAATGTAAAATTTAAATTTTCATTATAAACCGAAAAATCTTTGGATTTAAATAAAAATAGTTACACTTGGCAACGTTGCGAAAGTAGAAAATTTTATATTTTTCATTAATAAAATGAAAATTCTCTATAATTAAATTCCTCAGAAATGCGTAAAACATTTACACTTGGCAACAGTGCAAAAAATGTAAAATTTAAGTTTTCATTATAAACCGAAAAATCTTTAAATTTAAATAAAAATAGTTACACTTGGCAACGTTGCGAAAGTGGAAAATTTTACATTTTTCATTAATGCAATGAAAATTCTCTATAATTAAATTCCTCAGAAATGCGTAAAACATTTACACTTGGCAACAGTGCAAAAAATGTAAAATTTAAGTTTTCATTTATAAACCGAAAAATCTTTAGATTTAAATAAAAATAGTTACACTTGGCAACGTTGCGAAAGTAGAAAATTTTACATTTTTCATTAATAAAATGAAAATTCTCTATAATTAAATTCCTCAGAAATGCGTGAAACATTTACACTTGGCAACAGTGCAAAAATGTAAAATTTAAGTTTTCATTTATAAACCGAAAAATCTTTAGATTTAAATAAAAATAGTTACACTTGGCAACGTTGCGAAAGTGGAAAATTTTATATTTTTTATTAAAAAAATAAAAATTCTCTATAATTAAATTCCTCAGAAATGCGTAAAACATTTACACTTGGCAACAGTGCAAAAAATGTAAAATTTAAGTTTTCATTTATAAACCGAAAAATCTTTAGATTTAAAAAAAAATAGTTACACTTGGCAACGTTGCGAAAGTAGAAAATTTTACATTTTTCATTAAAAAAATGAAAATTCTCTATAATTAAATTCCTCAGAAATGCGTAAAACATTTTCATTTGGCAACAGTGCAAAAATGTAAAATTTAAATTTTCATTTATAAAACGAAAAATCTTTAAATTTAAATAAAAATAGTTACACTTGGCAACGTTGCGAAAGTAGAAAATTTAACATTTTTCATTAATAAAATGAAAATTCTCTATAATTAAATTCCTCAAAAATGCGTAAAACATTTACACTTGGCAACAGTGCAAAAATGTAAAATTTAAGTTTTCATTTATAAACCGAAAAATCTTTAGATTTAAATAAAAATAGTTACACTTGGCAACGTTGCGAAAGTAGAAAATTTAACATTTTTCATCAATAAAATGAAAATTCTCTATAATTAAATTCCTCAGAAATGCGTAAAACATTTACACTTGGCAACAGTGTAAAAATGTAAAATTTAAATTTTCATTTATAAACCGAAAAATCTTTAAATTTAAATAAAAATAGTTACACTTGGCAACGTTGCGAAAGTGGAAAATTTTATATTTTTCGTTAATAAAATGAAAATTCTCTATAATTAAATTCCTCAGAAATGCTTAAAACATTTACACTTGGCAACACTGCAAAAATGTAAAATTTAAGTTTTTATTTATAAACCGAAAAATCATTAGATTTAAATAAAAATAGTTACACTTGGCAACGTTGCGAAAGTGGAAAATTTTATATTTTTCATTAATAAAATGAAAATTCTCTTTAATTAAATTCCTCAGAAATGCGTAAAACATTTACACTTGGCAACAGTGCAAAAATGTAATAATTAAGTTTTCATTGATAAACCGAAAAATCTTTAGATTTAAATAAAAATAGTTTCACTTGGCAACGTTGCGAAAATGGAAAATTTTATATTTTTCATTAAAAAAATGAAAATTCTCTATAATTAAATTCCTCAAAAATGCGTAAAACATTTAGACTTGACAACAGTGCAAAAATGTAAAATTTAAATTTTCATTATAAACCGAAAAATCTTTGGATTTAAATAAAAATAGTTACACTTGGCAACGTTGCGAAAGTAGAAAATTTTATATTTTTCATTAATAAAATGAAAATTCTCTATAATTAAATTCCTCAGAAATGCGTAAAACATTTACACTTGGCAACAGTGCAAAAAATGTAAAATTTAAGTTTTCATTATAAACCGAAAAATCTTTAAATTTAAATAAAAATAGTTACACTTGGCAACGTTGCGAAAGTGGAAAATTTTATATTTTTCATTAATAAAATGAAAATTCTCTATAATTAAATTCCTCAGAAATGCGTAAAACATTTACACTTGGCAACAGTGCAAAAAATGTAAAATTTAAGTTTTTATTTATAAACCGAAAAATCTTTAAATTTAAATAAAAATAGTTTCACTTGGCAACGTTGCGAAAATGGAAAATTTTATATTTTTCATTAAAAAAATGAAAATTCTCTATAATTAAATTCCTCAAAAATGCGTAAAACATTTAGACTTGACAACAGTGCAAAAATGTAAAATTTAAATTTTCATTATAAACCGAAAAATCTTTGGATTTAAATAAAAATAGTTACACTTGGCAACGTTGCGAAAGTAGAAAATTTTATATTTTTCATTAATAAAATGAAAATTCTCTATAATTAAATTCCTCAGAAATGCGTAAAACATTTACACTTGGCAACAGTGCAAAAAATGTAAAATTTAAGTTTTCATTATAAACCGAAAAATCTTTAAATTTAAATAAAAATAGTTACACTTGGCAACGTTGCGAAAGTGGAAAATTTTATATTTTTCATTAATAAAATGAAAATTCTCTATAATTAAATTCCTCAGAAATGCGTAAAACATTTACACTTGGCAACAGTGCAAAAAATGTAAAATTTAAGTTTTTATTTATAAACCGAAAAATCTTTAAATTTAAATAAAAATAGTTACACTTGGCAACGTTGCGAAAGTGGAAAATTTAACATTTTTCATTAATAAAATGAAAATTCTGTATAATTAAATTCCTCAGAAATGCGTAAAACATTTACACTTGGCAACAGTGCAAAAATGTAAAATTTAAGTTTTCATTTATAAACCGAAAAATCTTTAGATTTAAATAAAAATAGTTACACTTGGCAACGTTGCGAAAGTGGAAAATTTTATATTTTTCATTAATAAAATGAAAATTCTCTATAATTAAATTCCTTAAAAATGCGTAAAACATTTACACTTGGCAACAGTGCAAAAATGTAAAATTTAAGTTTTCATTTATAAACCGAAAAATCTTTAGATTTAAATAAAAATAGTTACACTTGGCAACGTTGCGAAAGTGGAAAATTTTATATTTTTCATTAATAAAATGAAAATTCTCTATAATTAAATTCCTCAGAAATGCGTGAAACATTTACACTTGGCAACAGTGCAAAAATGTAAAATTTAAGTTTTCATTTATAAACCGAAAAATCTTTAGATTTAAATAAAAATAGTTACACTTGGCAACGTTGTGAAAGTGGAAAATTTTATATTTTTCATTAATAAAATGAAAATTCTCTATAATTAAATTCCTCAGAAATGCGTAAAACATTTACAATTGGCAACAATGCAAAATTAAAAAATCTAATATTTTCCATTTATAAAATGAAAAATGTTGAGATTTGGCTTAAAATAATTACACTTGGCAACAACGCAAAATTCTATAATTCTCCATTTTTCAATAAAATAATTTTTTTTTAGATTTAAATTCCTCAGAAATGTGTAAAATAATTACACTTGGCAACAATGCAAAAGTAAAATCTTATTTGTTCATTTATAAACTGAAAATTCCTCGGATTTAAGTAAAAAATATACATTTAGCAACGTCGCTGTAACGTGTAAAATTTCAATAAACATTATTTTATTTATAAATAAATTCCTCGGATTTAAGTAAAAATTATACATTTGGCAATGTTGCTTAAAAGTCAAAAATAGTGCAATATTGTTTTATTTATTAAATAAAAAATCTTCAGATATTTGACAAAAAAATATAAAATAAACAAATGTAAAAATTCTTCGTAATAAAACAAAAACAAATAAACTAGGCAACAATGTAAAAAATTTAGAATTTTATTAATGCAGATATGTATTATTTATTATTTTAACTCCTGAAAAAATAAATGTCTAAAAAACCCTTCGAAAAAATTGGGCATAAATTATTTTACCCACATTTACTAAAAACAAAAAGTATATAAAAATAATTTAATTAAATGAACAAAAAAACAAAAAAATATATAAATAATTTAATAAAATTTAAATGAACAAAAAAAACAAAAAAATATCTGGCCCATGGGGGGATCGAACCCGCGACCTTCGCGTTATTAGCACGACGCTCTAACCAACTGAGCTAATGGGCCGATGTTAAAAATAATAAACCGACTGTATTTTATACACACAAAAATTAGTAAAAAGTTACTTACAAAATGCGCCGATTTTCACAAAAATTTATAAAAATCATTTAAAACATATAATTATCACTTTACAAGAAAAATAAATTCCACAACCAACATTTAACACCTTTTTTTTTTAATTTTAAATTTCGATTAATTATACATAAAATTATGACACATTTGACGTTTCGAATTGATTCCGTAGTTGAGTTCGGCTTGAAGAATTCGGAGCAAAAGGAGTAGAGTGTCAGAGTCACATTTTGTCAGTACCCAAACGAATAGATCAATCAATGGATAAAACGAGTTAAAAGAGTAACCAATCCGAATTCGCCTTGTATAAACCATTCCTATATAGAATTGACCACAGAGATAGGATTAGGTTAGAGAGAGCATGATAAAAATAGACATCTCGAAAAGCACCTTTTATTTTGATTGGGACTCATTAAACTTTCACTATCAATATTATATAAATTAAATCTGTCAACATCGCTTTCAGAGGTTCTTTATGAGTCCTAATGTAAATATTTAGTGTTTATGTTGGATACAACTTCTCTCTCTCTCTAATGCTACATCTACTCTATCATATCTCTGGAATTGTCATTTACAAAATCATACCAGAACCAATAAAGCGATGTTGCCATATGATGAAAATTGGCTAAAATGTAAATAAAATCTAGCACAATAAATACGAAAATGATGAATTTTTTATTTATTTGGATAAAAAATGGCGTCGATGATTATTATTATTGAGCGTGTTTACGAAAAAAACAAAAAAACAGCGATTTAAGATATTTTACACAACTTGGCAACGTCAACCTTAAAAATAATATAATTATAAAAATAAAAAAAAGATATTATCAAATTTGAAACATATAATCCCTATTTTATTATCATTTTTTAATATTTTAATATCTAAATAATATCTACGGGAGGTCTAGTTAAAATTTTTTTATTACCCGATACATTTACAATAAAAAATTGAGAGTAATGAACGCTAAATAATAGAACAGGACAGGCTTTAAAATATTTACAATTTTTATCAGTTATTTTCATTTTTAATCATTAGATAACATTTATCTAAATTATCTTTTGTAATAAATTTTTGTATAGGCAACCAGTTATACACTTGCGTATTATATATTATCTAACTCATAGATTATAAATATCAAATAATTAATTATTTGTTATTATTTTAAGATTTTATACATTATTTTTTACTATAAATTAGTATAAATAAGTACATTTGTTATTAACAACTTCGTAGTTATAATTAATTTCATTTTAACTTATATAAGAATCATTACTTAGGCAACCAGTTTTACACTTACGTATTATGTATTATTTACGTCATAGGTTATAAATATGAAATAATTAATTTATTTATTTATATATTATTTTTTACTATAAATATCTTAATTTTGCATAAACAATTCCATACTGTTATGATTATTTATAATTTAAAACATTTAATCTTGAATTTAAATCATCATATAGGCAACCAGTTATACATTAACGTATTGGTTATTATTTATTTTACTTTCGCTTTCTTTGTGAGCCGGTTCTGTACTTAAATCTTCTCCGGATTCCGCCAAGACACATCGTGATTTTTTTCTTTACGGATAAATCAAATTGAATGTAAGCTTGACGGGTTCTCATTGTGGTACTTAAGAACTAACGAACTGTTAGATTCCACTTCTGGCAAGTCATTGGGAAACTGAACTAACTTATTTTTTTGGTCAATAGGAGTGTGACTAAAGTAACTTTATTTTTTATATGAACTAGATTACGGTTTTTGTTATAAAAGGGTTAATAAAAAAAATGATAGTTTGAATAAAATTAGATCCGCAAGGTACGTTTAAATTTTTGCTTGCAATTAATTGGAAGACGTAATGTTGGAATTGAGCGAACGAAACTATTAATCCATAGTCGTCACATTCCAGTTTGAAATTCAACATTTTTTAAAATTTATTTAAGTATTTGACGCACACAAAAACTTGAACTTTTATTAGAAGATCCATCATTGAATGCAAACGTCCATTCGTTAAGCGCAAACGTTCATTGGTTAAATGCAAGCGTTCATTGGTTAAACGTAAGCGCTCATTGGTTTAACACAGACGCTCAACGCTTAAAACGAACGTTCATTGGTTAAATGCAAGCGTTCATTGGTTAAACGGAAGCGCTCATTGGTTAAATGCAAGAGTTCATTGGTTAAACGGAAGCGCTCATTGGTTTAAAGCAGACGCTCAACGCTGAAAACGAACGCTCATTGGTTAAATGCAATCGCTGAGTGGGTTAACGCAATCGCTCATCGGTTAAACGCAAACGTTCATTGGTTAAATAGAAACGATCATTGGTTAAATGCAAACGCTCATTGGTTAAATACACACGCTCATTTCTAAAATTCAAAGCTGATTGGTTAAACGAAAACGTACATTGGAAAAATGCAAGCGCTCAATGCTTTCACTCAAACGCTCATTGGTTAAATACACACGCTCATTTCTAAAATTCAAAGCTGATTGGTTAAACGAAAACGTACATTGGAAAAATGCAAGCGCTCAATGCTTTCACTCAAACGCTCATTGGTTAAATACACACGCTCATTTCTAAAATTCAAAGCTGATTGGTTAAACGAAAACGTACATTGGAAAAATGCAAGCGCTCAATGCTTTCACTCAAACGCTCATTGGTTAAATGCAATCGCTGAGTGGGTTAACGCAAACGCTCATCGGTTAAATGCAAACGTTCATTGGTTAAACGTAAGCGCTCATTGGTTTAACGCAGACGCTCAACGCTTAAAACGAACGCTCATTGGTTAAATGCAATCGCTGAGTGGGTTAACGCAATCGCTCATCGGTCAAACGCAAACGTTCATTGGTTAAATAGAAACGATCATTGGTTAAATGCAAACGCTCATTGGTTAAATACACACGCTCATTTCTAAAATTCAAAGCTGATTGGTTAAACGAAAACGTACATTGGAAAAATGCAAGCGCTCAATGCTTTCACTCAAACGCTCATTGGTTAAATGCAATCGCTGAGTGGGTTAACGCAAACGCTCATCGGTTAAATGCAAACGTTCATTGGTTAAACGTAAGCGCTCATTGGTTTAACGCAGACGCTCAACGCTTAAAACGAACGCTCATTGGTTAAATGCAATCGCTGAGTGGGTTAACGCAAACGCTCATCGGTTAAATGCAAACGTTCATTGGTTAAACGTAAGCGCTCATTGGTTTAACGCAGACGCTCAACGCTTAAAACGAACGCTCATTGGTTAAATGCAATCGCTGAGTGGGTTAACGCAATCGCTCATCGGTCAAACGCAAACGTTCATTGGTTAAACGTAAGCGCTCATTGGTTTAACGCAGACGCTCATTCGTTAAACTCAAACGCTCATTAATGCAAACGCTATTGGAAAAATGCGAGCGTTCATTGTTTAAACGCGAACGCTCATTGGTTTAACGCAGTTGCTCATTGGTTAAATTCAAACGCTCATTTAATAAATGCAAGCGCTCATTAGTTAATCGCATACGCTCATTGGTTAAACGCAAACGCTCATTGAATAAATGTAAGCGCTCATTATTTAATCGCAAAAGCTCATTGGTTAAACGCAAACGCTCATTGGTTGGAATAAATTGGAATAAATCGGAATAAATCGGAATAAATCGGAATAAATCGGAATAAATCGGAATAAATCGGAATAAATCGGAATAAATCGGAATAAATCGGAATAAATCGGAATAAATCGGAATAAATCGGAATAAATCGGAATAAATCGGAATAAATCGGAATAAATCGGAATAAATCGGAATAAATCGGAATAAATCGGAATAAATCGGAATAAATCGGAATAAATCGGAATAAATCGGAATAAATCGGAATAAATCGGAATAAATCGGAATAAATCGGAATAAATCGGAATAAATCGGAATAAATCGGAATAAATCGGAATAAATCGGATTAAATCGGAATAAATCGGAATAAATCGGAATAAATCGGAATAAATCGGAATAAATCGGAATAAATCGGAATAAATCGGAATAAATCGGAATAAATCGGAATAAATCGGAATAAATCGGAATAAATCGGAATAAATCGGAATAAATCGGAATAAATCGGAATTAATCGGAATTAATCGGAATAAATCGGAATAAATTAGAATAAATAATGAAATTCGAAAAAATTGGAAAAAATCAGAAAAAATAAAAAAAAACCTAAAAAATTTATTTTTTAAAAATATAGCAAAAAAATATATTAAAAACGTTTTTAAGATTAAATATTTGATAAAAAAAAATCAATATTTTAACATTGTAATTTCACAAAAAATCCAAATTTTTATAGCTATGGCAACACTGTTCTACTATTAGAATGCTATTTAAAACCTTCATCTAGATATACCAACACTGTTCAATAATTAAAATTGATAAAAACATTTTCATTAAAATAGCTAAATGGCCACACTGGTAATAAAAAATCTTTTTTATTTAAAAGATTAAATTTATAACAAAAATTACATACTGTAATTTAAAATAATAATGTGCAGAAAATACGGCAACAGTGTTAAATAATTGAAATATTATGAAACAAGTGTTTTTGTAGATGTGGCAACACAGTCTAATAATTAAAATTCATTCATTAAAAAATAAATAATGAAATTTGTATTTCTAATATTATTTTATATACAAATAAATCAAATTTTAATTAAAAAAGATTTTGTACCCCTGGTGGGACTCGAACCCACAGTCCCCGGCTTAGGAGGCCGATGCCTTATCCATTAGGCCACAGGGGCTTATTAAAATTATCTTCCATGCACTTATATAAACCAATATGCTATTCAAGGTTATAAATAAATTAAATAAAAACTAAATTTATTATATTTTTTTATTATAATAATTTACATTTTCTAAAAAAAAATGTTACAAAGTATAAAAAATAATAAAGCTTATTTATATATACCAAATTTGTCTAATATTTTTATTTATCATTGCTACAATTTAAATACAGTATAAATACCAGTGGTGTACAAAAAGTTTTTACTGTCCGAGTGATATATACTATATTTTTATTAAAAATTATTACAAATAATAAAAACACAAGACAAAATTCCCAAAAAAAAATATAAAAAAAAAACCTATCACCATATATGACATGACACAATACTGATATCATACAGGGTGTTTAAATTAATATTATTTATAATTCAAACACCTTGTACAAGGAACTAATGTATTAATGGGATGAAATTAATTCTAAATAAATTATTTTGTAATTATCACAAAATTCTTCCATATTGCATCCCTCTGGAATACGATGGACTATTTCTTAAACTAGGACTATCCCTTAATAATAATTTGCTACCAAAAATCGAGCCGCTGGTGCTCGATCCAGTAAATAAACTTTTAGAATAATATGGAATCCCGTAACCGTCTCGTTTAGATTTCACTAACGAACATGCTGCTATTATTATCGCTATGAGGAAGATGACGCCTAATATGCAAAAAGCGACAGCCATTTTGTCTTGGGAAACGCAGAAAGTTCGATCGCCTGGTATATTGGTGAATGGGAAAGTTTCTGAAATTGAAAAAAATTTGTTAAAAAAAAAAAAATTTGACCTCCCCGGCGGGGAATTGAACCCCGGTCTCCCGCGTGACAGGCGGGGATACTGACCACTATACTACCGAGGACTTGTTAAAAGTTTTGTTTAAATTAGTATTTAACTGATGAAGAATTAAAAATAGTTTTAATAATAATAATAAATAAATATTCTAATCATTAACTAATATTTTAAAGCTACAAATATTTTTAAAACTACAATAAAAAGCTTAAAATAATAGATAATGATGAAGGAATCTGTAAATGTTAAAATTATAGAGATAGGATATGGTTAGAGACAGAGAGCAAGAAAGAGATAAGACTTATGTAGTCGATGTTCACAATATCTTGACTTGAAAAGTACCTTTTGTTTTGATTTGTACTCATAAAAGTTCATTGGCGTCGGTGGTTCAGGGACGTAGTACTATTTCGAAATTGAATAAAAACCGTATTTTGTGTCTGTCAAAAAAAATGTAAACGTCAAAAAAATGGAGCTGTTATAACAAATTAAGACTGTCAACAGAAATTTAACGGTTCAAAAAATGAAACTTGAAAATTTTTTGAAAATTTTGATTTTGAAATTTTCAAAAATTTTTGAAATGGTTTATATTTTTGAAATTTTTGAAAATTTTGATTTTGAAATTTTCAAAAAATTTTGGCAGTTTTGAAATTTTTAAAATTTTTGATATTTTTGAAATTTTTTGAAAATTTTTGGTAAATTTGAAAATTTTTGATTTATTGAAATTTTTTGAAAATTTTGGTTTTGAAATTTTCAAAAATTTTTGGTATTTTTTAAATTTTTTATATTTTTGATATTCTTGAAATTTTTGGAAAATTTTGATTTTGAAATTTTCAAAAATTTTTGAAATTTTTATCTGATAAAAAAATATTAACTAAATCTATCAAAAAATTGTAACTGAAAAAAAAAATTGCGACTAAAAAAATTGTAATTAATAAAACTAAATTGTAACAGTCAAAAAATTGTAACTTAAAATCCATCAAAAATTGTAACTGAAAAAAAAATTGTAACTGAAAAAATTATAATTAAAAAAATAAATTGTAACAGTCAAAAAATTGTAACTTAAAATCCATCAAAAATTGTAAGAAAAAAAAATTGTAACTGAAAAAATTATAAAAAAAATAAATTGTAACAGTCAAAAAATTGTAACTTAAAATCCATCAAAAATTGTAACAGAAAAAAAAAATTGTAACTGAAAAAATTATAATTTAAAAAATAAATTTTCAAAAAAATGTAACTTAAAATCTGTCAAATATTTTAACTGATAAAAAAATATTAACTAAATCAACAAAAAATTGTAACTGAAAAAAATTGTAACTGAAAAAAATTGTAACTGAAAAAAATTGTAACTGAAAAAAATTGTAACTGAAAAAAAATTGCAACTGAAAAAATTGTAATTAAAAAAACTAAATTGTAACTGTCAAAAAAACGTAACTTAAATCTGTCAAAAAATTTAACTGATAAAAAACAATTACTAAAACTATCAAAAAATTGTAACTGGGAAAAATATTTAAAAATATTGTAACTAAAAAATTGTAATTAAAAAACTGTAATTGTAACTGTCAAAAAAATGGAACTTAAAATCTGTCAAAAATATTAACTAATAAAAAAACATTAATTATCAAAAAATTGTAACTGAAAAAATTATTAAAAAAACTAAATTATAACTGTCAAAAAAATGTAACTTAAAATATGTCAAAAATTTTAACTGAAAAAATATTAACTAAATCCATCAAAAAATTGTAACTGAAAATAAAATTGTAACTGAAAAAATTGTAATTAAAAAAACTGTAAATTGTAGCTGTCAAAAAATGTAACTTAAAATCTATCAAATATTTTAACTGATAAAAAAATATAAACTAAATCTATCAAAAATTGTAACTGAAAAAATTGTAATAGAAAAAGTAAATTGTAACTGTTAAAAAAATGTAACTTAAAATTTGTCAAAAATGTTAACTGATAAAAAAATATTACCTAAATCATTCAAAAAATTGTAACTAAAAAAAAATTGTAACTGAAAAAATTGTAATTAAAATAAACTAAATTGTAACAGTCAAAAAATTGTAACTTAAAATCTGTCAAAAATTTTAACTGATAAAAAAACATTAATTATCAAAAAATTGAAACTGTAAGTGCCAAAAAAATGTAACTTAAAATCTGTCAGAAATGTAAACTGATAAAAAACATTCACTATCAAAAAATTGTAACTGAAAAAAATTGTAACTAAAAAAATTATTATAATTAAAAAAACTGTAAATTATAACTGTCAAAAAATGTAACTTGAAAACTGTCAAAAATTTGTAAATTATTACTGTCAAAAAAATGTAACTTAAAATCTATCAAAAATTTTAACTGATAAAAAAATATTAACTAAATCCATCAAAAATTGTAACTGCAAAAAAATTGTAACTGAAAAAATTGGGATAAAAAAACTGTAAATTGTAACTGTCAAAAAAATGTAACTTAAAATCTGTCAAATTTTTTAACTGATAAAAAAATATAAACTAAATCCATCAAAAAATTGTAACTAAAAAAAAATTGAAACTGAAAAAATTGTTATTAAAAAAACTGTAAATTGTAACTGTCAAAAAAATGTAATAATGTAATATTGTAATCGATCAAAAAATTGTAACTGAAAAAAATTGTAACTAAAAAATAATTTGAATTAAAAAATCTGTAAATTATAAATGTCAAAAAATATAACTTGAAAACTGTCAAAAATTGTTAATTATTACTGTCAAAAAATGAAAGACTGTCAAAAAAATTTTAAAACGATAAAAAAATGTAATTTAAAATCTGTCAAAAAAAACTTAACTGATAAAAGCTATTAGTTATGTCAAAAAAACTTGTAACTGGAAAAAGAAATTATGTAATTAAAATAAAAAAAAATAACAAAAAAAAGTTGTTTCCGCCCGGGATCGAACCGGGGACCTTCCGCGTGTTAGGCGGATGTGATAACCACTACACCACGGAAACTTGAAAATAAAACTCTAAAAGATATATATTAAATTTAATAAACGTAAATAATAATGAAATTTTATTAGACTTTAATAAAATTAATTTACGAAACTATTTATTTTCAAATTAAAATTGCAAACAAAACAAAACAACCATGTATGTATCTTTTAAATCAAAAAGAGATGATAGCAAAACGTATAAGTATAAATAATGATCCAATTTTTATAAACTGCGCGAAATTATAAAAGTTTAATTGGACCATTCGTCTTATCCAGGCACCCCATAAATATCTAATTTCCCATACAAAGACCAATTAACCATTATACCTATAATAGCGCAGCAGGAAGAAATTAATTTTTGATTAATACAATTAATTTAGACATAATTTTTAAATAATTACAACTTAAATTGTTCGTGACGTGACTATAATAATTTATTAGTCTTTTAAGTAATAAAACATTTTGTCTGGTTTGCTCATTAAAATAATAAAAAATCATTTTTTTAAAGAAACCGTTACCATTTGTAATACATTAATTTGTCAATAGATGGCAGAAGTTTATTTAGGATATGTCGTTGGTTCTTAGTGTATTATTGGTTGCATATATTTTAGGAATCATAAATTAACATATTCTAGATACTATTTAATTAAAATAAGATTAATATACTTAGATCATATATGTAGTATTTGTTTTGCAGGGTACTATAAATCGAGTACTTATTTGTCATATGTCGAAACGACCAATCACTAAGTAATATGGAATATTTGTCTCCCGATAACTACATCTAGCAACTATTTGGAGACAAATATTCCGTAAAGGGAGACAAATATTCCATAAAAATATTTTTTTACGGAATATATGCAAAAATAAATGCAATTTTTTATTAAACATTAAGCATCTAAGTTAAAATATTTAAAATAAATGTACCTACTAGTTTGACATTTGTGATAACTATAATATATAAATAGGATGGATAAAAAATGGCGGCCAAATGTCATTAATCTCCGGATTTTAGAACCAGTAAGTAAATTTTAAATAATTAATTTTCGTAAAAATTAATAAAAAATATACAATTTTAGCACTTTGTTATTTTTTTAAGACAATCCTTTTAGCTAAAAATATCCTCTTATTTAAATTACGCGGACTTGATGACGTCATATCAGTAGATTTGCAACGTCACATACTGTATCAAAATGGCGGCCAAACGTCATTTGTCTCTACAGATTTTAAAAATAGTCAGTAAATTTTAAATAATTAATTTTGAATTTGAAATTTGGTATTAATTTTCGTAAAAAACATATTTATACTGATAGAAAATGTACAAGTATGTACAAATTCATATAAAATACCAAGAAAAAGGCGGTAAAAGTTGTAATACTTGTATTTGCCACTAGATGGAGAAAGCTTTAGAACTAATTTTTAATCATTGTACTATTTTAAATAAAAATTATTAATCGAAATTAAATTCATATTAGAACTCTAATTGTGCTAACTTTTTACCGAAAATAATAAATAAATACTATGTTATCTATATAGTAAATAATCGATAAATCTATGGATAAAAAATGGCGGCCAAACGTCATTTGTCTCTCCAGATTTTAGCTATTGGGAGGAAAGTGCTCCATAAAAATAATTTGTTTTTGGAGAAATAAATGCAAAAATACATGCAATTTTTATTATTGATTAACCCCGGCTAGATTCCGATAGTAGTTTTGTTTTTTTTTTAATTTTTAATTCTAAATAATCAGAAAAAACATAAATAAATACCGAATTTATGGATAAACAATGGACGTCAAGCGCCATCTGTCACTGGATAGCGTGTAAATACTAACTAGCTGTTTAGTCTATGAAACGAACAAAAATAAATTTATTTCAATTCAAATTAAATATTTATATTCGTAAATATAAATCAGTTTGCTTCTAATTTTTCCTTATTATAATAAATAGCATTGTTAACTGTCAAAAATGTCCGACATTTTTAGTCCATTTCCTATAGTATATAGTTATTATGAAGAATTTCGTTTTCGTATAGTTCATCTAATAAATCATAGATGGCACTTCAGTTAATTTCATATATTTACACTAAATAACGATAGAAAAATGTGCAAAAAGGAAAGTTATGTCCGCCATTTTTAGTCCATTTCCCATAGAATATATAGTTACTAGAAGAATTTCGTTTTCGTATAGTTCATCTAATAAACCATAGATGGAACTTTAGTTAATTTCATATATTTACACTAAAAAACGATAGAAAAATGTGCAAAAAGGAAAGTTATCTCCGCCATTTTTAGTCCATTTCCCATAGAATATATAGTAAATATGAAGAATTTCGTTTTCGTATAGTTCATCTAATAAATCATAGATGTCACTTCGGTTAATTTGATATATTTACACTAAACAACGATAGAAAAATGTGCAAAAAGGAAAGTTATCTCCGCCATTTTTAGTCCATTTCCCATAGAATATATAGTAAATATGAAGAATTTCGTTTTCGTATAGTTCATCTAATAAATCATAGATGGCACTTTAGTTAATTTCATATATTTACACTAAATAACGATAGAAAAATGTGCAAAAAGGAAAGTTATCTCCGCCATTTTTAGTCCATTTCCCATAGAATATATAGTAAATATGAAGAATTTCGTTTTCGTATAGTTCATCTAATAAATCATAGATGTTACTTCAGTTAATTTTATATATTTACACTAAATAACGATAGAAAAATGTACAAAAAGGAAAGTTGTGTCCGCCATTTTTAGTCCATTTCTCATAGAATATATAGTTACTATGAAGAATTTCGTTTTCGTATAGTTCATCTAATAAATTATAGATGGCACTTTAGTTAATTTCATATATTTACACTAAACAACGATAGAAAAATGTGCAAAAAGGAAAGGAAAAGAATAGAAAATAAAAGAAAACTAAGTGCTATTTTATATTTATGTACAAATTCACAAAGTTCGTTTTTAACAAATAGACGAGTGCTAAAATAGAATGAAGAGCTATGTACAGTCCGCTTACCGCTTGGTAGGCGATCGCCGGCTCTAAGATCGTCGATTTCTGGTGCTAGAACTTCTACACTGTTAAAAACTTCTAGACGATCTAGAATTTCGCCTTCTGTGACTTCGGTGAAGCCTCGTGGGCTTCGAGAATCTTGGGTTTCGTTGTCACATTTTACCTAAAAAATTTATAATTTAAGTTTCTATAAGGTAGGCAACACTAATGACAGATGTGTACGGTGTGTTGCATATATAATAGGATGGTTATTATAAGATAGTTATTGGAAGTTTGAAAAAGTTTTTTAGATTTTTATCAACAGTTTTTAATTGTCTCTTAACAAATTCATTCATCCATGATGGTTTTTATTTTACATTAACAGTTTTTGTTTTTTTTTTCCACTGTTTTTGAGATTTTTTAAGTTTTTGGGATTTTTCGACTGTTTTGGGGAATTTTTTGTATTTTTGGAAAGTTTTCGTCAATTTTTGGGATTTTTTCGATACTTTTTTAGATTTCTTTTGAAAGTTTTTGGAATTTTTTCGACAGTCTTTGGATTTTTTCAACAGTTTTTGCTAATTTTCTACTGTTTTTTTGGTTTTTTTCAAGTTTTTGGATACTTTTCGTCAATTTTTGGGAGTTTTTCGACTTTTTCCAAAAGTTTTTGAAATTTTTTCGTTTGTTTTTTTTTTCAACGGTTTTTTTGAATTCTTCGACTGTTTTTAGGATTTTTTCAAGTTTTTGGAAAATTTTCGTCAATTTTTTGGATTTTTTCGATATTTTTTTTGAATGTTTTTGGGATGTTTTTCGACAGTTTTTGGATTTTTTCAACAGTTTTAGGAAATTTTCGACTGTTTTTGGGATTTTTTAAGTTTTTGGAAATTTTTCGTAATTCTTTGAATTTTTCGAATTTTTTTTTGTTTTTGAGATTTATTAGATTGTTTTTAATTTTTTTCAACGGTTTTTTTGGAATTTTCGACTGTTTTTAGTATTTTTTCGAGTTTTTGGAAATTTTTCGTCAATTTTTTTGATTTTTTCGATATTTTTTAGGATTCTATTTGAATGTTTTTGGGATTTTTTCGACAATTTCTGATTTTTTCAACAGTTTTTGGGAATTTTCGGCTGTTTTTGGGGTTTCTCCAATTTTTTGGAAATTTTTCGTCAATTTTTGGGATTATTTCGATGTTTTTTTGGATTTTTTTTGAAAGTTTTTGGGAATTTTCGACTATTTTTGGGATTTTTTTGAGTTTTTGAAAATGTTTCGTCAATTTTTGGGAATTATTCGAAATGTTTTTTAAGTTTTTGGGAAATTTTCGAAAATCTTTAGGAATTTTTTGACAGTTTTTGAGATATTTTCGATAGTTTTTGGTTTTTTTCGAGTTTTTGGAAAATTTTCGTCAATTTTTGGAAATTTTTTGAGTTTTGAGAATTTTTGGAATGTTTTTGGGGTTTTTTCGAGTTTTTGGAAATTTTTCGATATTTTGTGGGAATTTTTTGTGTTTTTAAGATGTTTTCGACTGTTCTTGGGATTTTTTCGAGTTTTTGGATATTTTTCGTTATTTTTTGGGAATATTTTGAGTTTTTAAGATTTTTTCGACTGTTTTTTGGATTTTTTCGAAATTTTTTAGGAATTTTTTTGACAGTTTTTGAGATTTTTTCGACTTTTTTTTGAGTTTTTAAAAGTTTTTGGAAATTTTTCGTCAATTTTTGGGAATTTCTCGAAATTTTTTTTAAGTTTTTGAGATTATTTCGATTGTTTTTTAATTTTTTCAACGGTTTTTTTGCAATTTTCGACTGTTTTTAGATTTTTCGAGTCTTTGGAAATTTTTCGCCTATTTTTGGGAATTTTTCGAAATTTTTTAGGAACTTTTTTGAGTTTTTGAGATTTTTTCGACTGTTTTTTAGGGTTTTTCAAGTTTTTGGAAATTTTTCGTCAATTTTTTAGAATTTTTCGAAATTTTTTTAAAGTTTTTTGGATTTTTTCGATGATTTTTAAATTTTTGGGGATTATTTTGATATGTTTTATGAATTTTATGAAAGTTTTTGGGATATTTTCGATGGTTTTTTAATTTTTTCAACAGTTTTGGGAATTTTTTCGATATTTTTTAGGAAATTTGAGACAGTTTTTGGGATTTTTCAACAGTTTTTAGGATACTTTTGAAAGTTTCTGGAATTTTTTAAACATTTTTTGGAACTTTTCGACAGTTTTTTTAAATTTTTCGGCAGTTTTTTTATTTTTTCTTAAAAATTCTTACAAATTGTTAAAAATTCCTAAAAATTGCCAAGAAACCGTTGAAATTGCCAAAAATTGTTAAAAATTGGGAAAATTGCCAAAAATTGTTAAAACTGCCAAAAATTGTTAATTTTTTTTAAAAATTGTCAAAAATTGCCAAAAAATTGTTAAAATCGACAAAAATTGTTAAAAATTTGGAAAATTGTTAAAGATTGCCGAAAAATGGTTAAAAATGGCTAAAAACTGTAAAAAAATTGCCAAAAAATGATTAAAACTGCGAAAAACTGTTAGAAAATGTTAAAACTTGTTAAAAATTGCCAAAAAATTGTTAAAACTGCCAAAAATTGTTTAAAATTCGGAAAAATTGTTAAAAATTGCCAAAAAATGGTTAAAATCGCAAAAAACTGTTAGAAAATGTTAAAACTTGTTAAAAATTGCCAAAAAATTGTTAAAACTGCCAAAAATTGTTTAAAATTCGGAAAAATTGTTAAAAATTGCCAAAAAATGGTTAAAATCGCGAAAAACTGTTAGAAAATGTTAAAACTTGTTAAAAATTGCCAAAAAATTGTTAAAACTGCCAAAAATTGTTTAAAATTCGGAAAAATTGTTAAAAATTGCCAAAAAATGGTTAAAATCGCAAAAAACTGTTAGAAAATGTTAAAACTTGTTAAAAATTGCCAAAAAATTGTTAAAACTGCCAAAAATTGTTTAAAATTCGGAAAAATTGTTAAAAATTGCCAAAAAATGGTTAAAATCGCGAAAAACTGTTAGAAAATGTTAAAACTTGTTAAAAATTGCCAAAAAATTGTTAAAACTGCCAAAAATTGTTTAAAATTCGGAAAAATTGTTAAAAATTGCCAAAAAATGGTTAAAATCGCAAAAAACTGTTAGAAAATGTTAAAACTTGTTAAAAATTGCCAAAAAATTGTTAAAACTGCCAAAAATTGTTTAAAATTCGGAAAAATTGTTAAAAATTGCCAAAAAATGGTTAAAATCGCAAAAAACTGTTAGAAAATGTTAAAACTTGTTAAAAATTGCCAAAAAATTGTTAAAACTGCCAAAAATTGTTTAAAATTCGGAAAAATTGTTAAAAATTGCCAAAAAATGGTTAAAATCGCAAAAAACTGTTAGAAAATGTTAAAACTTGTTAAAAATTGCCAAAAAATTGTTAAAACTGCCAAAAATTGTTTAAAATTCGGAAAAATTGTTAAAAATTGCCAAAAAATGGTTAAAATCGCAAAAAACTGTTAGAAAATGTTAAAACTTGTTAAAAATTGCCAAAAAATTGTTAAAACTGCCAAAAATTGTTTAAAATCCGGAAAAATTGTTAAAAATTGAAAAAAAAATTGATAAAACGGCCAAAAATGGTTAAAAATTGCTAAAAACTAAAAAATCGTTAAAATTGCCAAAAAATGTTTAAAAATTGTTAAAAACCGTTAAAAATTGTTAAAAATTGCAAAAAATTGTTAAAAACTGCCAAAAAATGTTTAAAATTGTTAAAAGTTGATAAAAAATGTTAAATTGCTAAACATTGCTCTAGTTATTGTCATTAATGGCTTAAAAATGATTTGTTTATATCTTCGTGTTATTATCATAAACACTTCCAATCATTGACCCTTAAACATATTAAGGTTCAATGATTATAAAACCCGGTTTTCATTTATTTTGACACACGTCCATATAGAAATGCGTTTTTATAATAAAATAAAAATACCTGCGAACACGGTCCCTTGCACAATTGCAATCCGCACGACAAATGCAATCGATCTCTATCGGGAAATTTGAACGCCGGAAACCTCGTGATCGCTTCTTGATGATGCATCAATGCTATTGGTCTAATCGCTCCGTAAAATAAATCCGGCATTAAAAGTTCGTCAACGGAACAACCGTTTTCGTCTAGAAGTTTCTGTGAGGAATCGCCCAAACCGTCGTGAGCTACGCAATCGACGACTTTCCAACCTATTCCAACTAGAAATATATAAAAAAAATCATGATAATATTTTCGTTACTTAATGTTTTCTAACATTTTATCCTAAATTACTGAAAATTTGTATTGTAATTCGATATTTGAATTTAGTTTTTGGTTTTGATTAACTTTTTTTTATAAAATTTTTCGATGTTGTCAAATTTAAAGGTACTTTATTCTTGAGTAGAAATCATATTTTTCGACGTACCTTGTATACTATTGGAAAAAATTTATATTTGATGATTGTTTTATAGATTTTAGAACAAGCAAAATTTTTTATCAAGAATAAGTTTTTTTCCTAAAGTTAATAATAAAGAAGTTACCCATATATATATACACATATATAAATATATCGGTTTTTTGAATACTTTCGTTTATCCGATTGACATGAAATTTTATACACAGCTTGAACTACTTAAACTTCAAGTTGTGACGAAGGCGGAATTTTAAAATTCGTTCTAGAACTCGAGATATTTGAGGTCAAAGACTAATGTTCAGTGTATGAGCGATGAAAAATTGACTCAACGGTTTTGAATAGTTTCGTTCAGCCGATTGAGATGAAATTTTATACACAGCTAGAATTCGTAAAAATGTAACTTGTGACGAAGCCCGAATTTTAAAATTCCTCCTAGAACTCGAGATATTTGATGTCAAAGACTAATGTTCAGTGTATGAGCGATGAAAAATTGACTCAACGGTTTTGAATAGTTTCGTTCAGCCGATTGAGATGAAATTTCATACACTGCTAGAACTCTTAAAAATGTAACTTGTGACGAATCCAGAATTTTAAAATTCATCCTAGAACTCGAGATATTTGATGTCAAAGACTAATGTTCAGTGTATGAGCGATGAAAAATTGACTCAACGGTTTTGAATAGTTTCGTTCAGCCGATTGAGATGAAATTTCATACACTGCTAGAACTCTTAAAAATGTAACTTGTGACGAATCCAGAATTTTAAAATTCATCCTAGAACTCGAGATATTTGATGTCAAAGACTAATGTTGAGTGTATGAGCGATGAAAAATTGACTCAACGGTTTTGAATAGTTTCGCTCAGCCGATTGAGATGAAATTTCATACACAGCTAGAACTCGTTAAAATGTAACTTGTGACGAAGCCCGAATTTTAAAATTCCTCCTAGAACTCGAGATATTTGATGTCAAAGACTAATGTTCAGTGTATGAGCGATGAAAAATTGACTCAACGGTTTTGAATAGTTTCGTTCAGCCGATTGAGATGAAATTTCATACACTGCTAGAACTCATAAAAATGTAACTTATGACGAAGCCCGAATTTTAAAATTCCTCCTAGAACTCGAGATATTTGATGTCAAAAACTAATGTTGAGTGTATGAGCGATGAAAAATTGACTCAACGGTTTTGAATAGTTTCGTTCAGCCGATTGAGATGGAATTGCATACACAGCTAGAACTCGTAAAAATGTAACTTGTGACGAAGCCCGAATTTTAAAATTCCTCCTAGAACTCGAGATATTTGAAGTCAAAGACTAATGTTGAATGTATGAGCGATGAAAAATTGACTCAACGGTTTTGAATAGTTTCGTTCGTCCGATTAAGATGAAATTTGATACACAACTAAAACTTGTCAAAGTGCATGTTGCTACGAAGCCCGAATTTCAAAATTCGACCTAGAAATCGAGATATTTGAGGTCAAAGGCTAATGTTCAGTGAATGAGCGATGAAAAATTGACTCGACGGTTTTGAATAGTTTCGCTCAGCCGATTGAGATGAAATTTCATACACATCTAGAACTCGTTAAAATGTAACTTGTGACGAAGCCCGAATTTTAAAATTCCTCCTAGAACTCGAGATATTTGATGTCAAAGACTAATGTTCAGTGTATGAGCGATGAAAAATTGACTCAACGGTTTTGAATAGTTTCGTTCAGCCGATTGAGATGAAATTTCATACACTGCTAGAACTCTTAAAAATGTAACTTGTGACGAATCCAGAATTTTAAAATTCATCCTAGAACTCGAGATATTTGATGTCAAAGACTAATGTTGAGTGTATGAGCGATGAAAAATTGACTCAACGGTTTTGAATAGTTTCGCTCAGCCGATTGAGATGAAATTTCATACACAGCTAGAACTCGTTAAAATGTAACTTGTGACGAAGCCCGAATTTTAAAATTCCTCCTAGAACTCGAGATATTTGATGTCAAAGACTAATGTTCAGTGTATGAGCGATGAAAAATTGACTCAACGGTTTTGAATAGTTTCGTTCAGCCGATTGAGATGAAATTTCATACACTGCTAGAATTCATAAAGATGTAACTTATGACGAAGCCCGAATTTTAAAATTCCTCCTAGAACTCGAGATATTTGATGTCAAAGACTAATGTTGAGTTTATGAGCGATGAAAAATTGACTCAACGGTTTTGAATAGTTTCGTTCAGCCGATTGAGATGGAATTGCATACACAGCTAGAACTCGTAAAAATGTAACTTGTGACGAAGCCCGAATTTTAAAATTCCTCCTAGAACTCGAGATATTTGAAGTCAAAGACTAATGTTGAATGTATGAGCGATGAAAAATTGACTCAACGGTTTTGAATAGTTTCGTTCGTCCGATTAAGATGAAATTTGATACACAACTAAAACTTGTCAAAGTGCAAGTTGCTACGAAGCCCGAATTTCAAAATTCGACCTAGAAATCGAGATATTTGAGGTCAAAGGCTAATGTTCAGTGAATGAGCGATGAAAAATTGACTCGACGGTTTTGAATAGTTTCGCTCAGCCGATTGAGATGAAATTTCATACACAGCTAGAACTCGTTAAAATGTAACTTGTGACGAAACCCGAATTTTAAAATTCCTCCTAAAACTCAAGATATTTGAGGTCAAAGACTAATGTTCAGTGTATGAGCGATGAAAAATTGACTCAACGGTTATGAATAGTTTCGTTCATCCGATTGAGATGAAATTTGATACACAACTAGAACTCGTTAAAGTGCAAATTGTGACGAATCCATAATTTAAAAATTCGACCTAGAACTCGACATATTTGAGGTCAAAGACTAATGTTAAGTATATGAGCGATGAAAAATTGACTCAACGGTTTTGAATAGTTTCGTTGAGCCGATTGAGATGAAATTTCACACACAGGTTGAACTCGTAAAAATGTAACTTGTGACGAAGCCCGAATTTTAAAATTCATCCTAGAACTCGAGATATTTGAGGTCAAAGACTAATGTTAAGTATATGAGCGATGAAAAATTGACTCAACGATTTTGAATAGTTTCGTTCAGCCGATTGAGATGAAATTTCATACACAGCTAGAATTCGTAAAAATGTAACTTGTGACGAAGCCCGAATTTTAAAATTCATCCTAGAACTCGAGATATTTGAGGTCAAAGACTAATGTTCAGTGTATGAGCGATGAAAAATTGACTCAACGGTTATGAATAGTTTCGTTCATCCGATTGAGATGAAATTTGATACACAACTAGAACTCGTTAAAGTGCAAATTGTGACAAATCCAGAATTTTAAAATTCGACCTAGAACTCGAGATATTTGAGGTCAAAGACTAATGTTCAGTTTATGAGCGATGAAAAATTGACTCGGTTTTGAATAGTTTCGTTCAGCCGATTGAGATGAAATTTCATACACAATAAATTCATACTCACTTGGTAAAGTTGATTTGACGCTCAGCAAAGCCGTTTCGCCGACTTGTAACGTGTCGGAAATTCTCTCGTCCAGATTATCCGGAACGATTTCCATCCAAGCTCTTGCAGCCGATAAAGCGTCGTTTATTTCTTCTTCTAGTTGTTGACCGTCTAATTCTTTTGACCAACCTTCGTCTTTCATACGACCAACCCTGAAAAATAAATATTATTGTTTTTTTAGATGTTTTCTAGATGGTTTCTAGATGTTTTATAGATTTTTACAAGTTTTTAATTGTTTTCTAGAATTTTTTCTAAGTTTCTAGTTTTCTAGATGTTTTTAGACATTTTTTATATGTTTTCTAAATGTTTTCTAGATGATTTCCAGATGTTTCTAGATGTTTTATAGATGTTTTAAGATGTTTCTAGATGTTTTTGGATGTTTCTAGATATTTCTAGATGTTTTTGGATGTTTCTAGATATTTCTAGATGTTTTTGGATATTTATAGCTATTTCTAGATATTTTATAGATGTTTCCAGTTGTTTCTAGATGTTTTTAGATGTTTCTAGATGTTTTTGGATGATTATAGATATTTCTAGATGTTTTTGGATATTAATAGCTATTTCTAGATGTTTTATAGATGTTTTAAGATATTTCTAGATGTTTTTGGATATTAATAGCTATTTCTAGATGTTTTATAGATGTTTTAAGATGTTTCTAGATGTTTCTAAAAGTTTCTAGATGTTTCTAGACGTTTTGTAGATGTCTCCTAATTGTTTTCTAGATGATTTCCAGATGGTTCTAGATGTTTTATAGATATTTCTAGACAGTTTTTAGTTAGATGTTTCCTAATTATTTTCTAGATAATTTCCAGATGTTTCTAGATGTTTTATGGATGTTTTCCAAATTTCCAGTTGTTTTCTAGATTTTTCCATGTTTAGAATTTTATGGATGTTTTCTATATGTTTCCAGATGTTTTATAATTATTTTCCAAGTTTCCAGTTGTTTTCTAGATATTTATAGTTTTCTAGATGTTTTATAGAAACCTTTAAGAGGTTTCCTAGTTGTTTTCAAGACGTTTCTAGATGTTTCTGGATGTTTTATATATTTTTACAAGTTTCAAGTTGTTTTCTAGATTTTTTCTATACCTTTTTTAGATGTTTCCTAATTGTTTTCTAGATGCTTTATAGATTTTTTCCAAGTTTCTAGTTTTCTAGATGTTTTTAGATATTTTTTAGATGTTTCCTAATTGTTTTCTATATGATTTCCAGATGTTTTATAGATTATTTCAAAGTTTCTAGTTTTCTGGATATTTTCTAGATGTTTCTAAATGTTTTATAGATTTTTCAATTTTCTAGTATTCTGTTTTATAGATTATTATGTTTTTTAGATGTTTTTAGATGTTTCTAGATATTCCTAGTTTTCTGGATATTCTATAGATGTTTCTAGATGGTTTCCAGATGTTTAATAGTTGTTTTCCAAGTTTCTAGTTATTTTCTAGATTTTTCTAAGTTTCTAGTTGTTTTCTTGATTTTCCAAGTTTCTAGTTTTCTAGATGTTTCTACATGTTTTTTTAGAGGTTTCCTAGTTGTTTTCTATGTTTCCTAGATGTTTCTAGATGTTTTATGGATGTTTTCCAAGTTTCCAGTTATTTTCTAGATTTTTTTAAGTTTCTAGTTTTCTAGATATTTTCTAGATGTTTCTAGTTTTATAGATGTGTTTTTTTTTTTGGTTTCCTAGATGTTTTCTAGAGGTTTATAAGTTGTGTTCTAGATGTTTTTCTATATGTTTTATAGATATTTTCCAAATTTTTAGTTGTTTTCTAGATTTTTCTAATTTCCTAGTTTTCTAGATATTTTCTAGATTTTTTTAGTTTTTTAGATGCTTTGTAGACTTTTTAGAGGTTTCTTGATTGTTTCGAGATGTTTTTTAGATATTGCTAGATGTTTTATAAATTTTTCTAAGTACCCAGTTTTCTAGATGCTTTCTAGACGTTTTTTAGATTTTTCACAGTTGTTTTCTAGATGTTTTATAGTTGTTTCCAAGTTTATAGTTTTCTAGATGTTTCTAGATGTTTTATGGATGCTTTCCAACTTTCCAGTTGTTTTCTAGATTTTTAGAATTTTCTAGAAGTCTTCTAGACACTTTTAAAGGTTTCCTAAATGTTTTATAGTTGTTTTCTAGATGTTCTCTAGATGTTTCAAGATGTTTCATAATGTTTTCTAGATTTTTTCTAAGTTTTTAGATGTTTTCTAGATGTTTTCTAGATGTTTTCTGGATTTATCCAAAGTTCAAGTTGTTTTCCAGATGTTTATAGATGTTTCATAGTTTTATAGATGTTTTCTAGATGTTTTGAGATATTTTATGGTTGTTTTCTAGATGTTTCTAGATTGTCTTTAAGTTTCTAGTTGTTTTATAAATATTTCTAGTAGTTTTCTAGATGTTTCTAGATGTTTTCTAGATGTTTTATAGATGTTTCATTATTTTTTTCTATATTTTTTATATTTTCTATATTTTCTATATTTTCTATATTTTCTATATTTTCTATATTTTCTATATTTTCTATATTTTCTATATTTTCTATATTTTCTATATTTTCTATATTTTCTATATTTTCTATATTTTCTATATTTTCTATATTTTCTATATTTTCTATATTTTCTATATTTTCTATATTTTCTATATTTTCTATATTTTCTATATTTTCTATATTTTCTATATTTTCTATATTTTCTATATTTTCTATATTTTCTATATTTTCTATATTTTCTATATTTTCTATATTTTCTATATTTTCTATATTTTCTATATTTTCTATATTTTCTATATTTTCTATATTTTCTATATTTTCTATATTTTCTATATTTTCTATATTTTCTATATTTTCTATATTTTCTATATTTTCTATATTTTCTATATTTTCTATATTTTCTATATTTTCTATATTTTCTATATTTTCTATATTTTCTATATTTTCTATATTTTCTATATTTTCTATATTTTCTATATTTTCTATATTTTCTATATTTTCTATATTTTCTATATTTTCTATATTTTCTATATTTTCTATATTTTCTATATTTTCTATATTTTCTATATTTTCTATATTTTCTATATTTTCTATATTTTCTATATTTTCTATATTTTCTATATTTTCTATATTTTCTATATTTTCTATATTTTCTATATTTTCTATATTTTCTATATTTTCTATATTTTCTATATTTTCTATATTTTCTATATTTTCTATATTTTCTATATTTTCTATATTTTCTATATTTTCTATATTTTCTATATTTTCTATATTTTCTATATTTTCTATATTTTCTATATTTTCTATATTTTCTATATTTTCTATATTTTCTATATTTTCTATATTTTCTATATTTTCTATATTTTCTATATTTTCTATATTTTCTATATTTTCTATATTTTCTATATTTTCTATATTTTCTATATTTTCTATATTTTCTATATTTTCTATATTTTCTATATTTTCTATATTTTCTATATTTTATTTTCTATATTTATTTATTTCATATATTTATAAAATTTATAAAATTTATAAAATTTATAAAATTTATAAAATTTATAAAATTTATAAAATTTATAAAATTTATAAAATTTATAAAATTTATAAAATTTATAAAATTTATAAAATTTATAAAATTTATAAAATTTATAAAATTTATAAAATTTATAAAATTTATAAAATTTATAAAATTTATAAAATTTATAAAATTTATAAAATTTATAAAATTTATAAAATTTATAAAATTTATAAAATTTATAAAATTTATAAAATTTATAAAATTTATAAAATTTATAAAATTTATAAAATTTATAAAATTTATAAAATTTATAAAATTTATAAAATTTATAAAATTTATAAAATTTATAAAATTTATAAAATTTATAAAATTTATAAAATTTATAAAATTTATAAAATTTATAAAATTTATAAAATTTATAAAATTTATAAAATTTATAAAATTTATAAAATTTATAAAATTTATAAAATTTATAAAATTTATAAAATTTATAAAATTTATAAAATTTATAAAATTTATAAAATTTATAAAATTTATAAAATTTATAAAATTTCAATTTTTAATAATTTCGCAAAAAATATTTTTAACCATTACCTTTGATGTAATTTTCCACCTCTTATTTCGTTTTTCAAGGTCGTCACCAAAGCGTTGCTTTTCACCAGAAGATCATCATCTTTTAGTTCACATTTGACTATCTTCTCTTTATCGCTAATTTGTCTCAAATGTCTATCCTGCTGGATAACCAAATTTACCGTATAAAACATTTGGATTTTCCCATTTTCATTCGATACGGAACTTAATCTCACACCGCAACCGGAAGTCGGAAGACTTATATGAATTTTTGTTGACAAATCACCTAAAAAAATAATAAAACTTTGTCGGTTTTTTGGATTTTTAAAACAGTCTGGCAACCTCGCATTTAAATTAATTATTTTTTAATATTTTAAATAATTTATTATATTTCGTTATATTTAAGATTTATAAAAATCTCTGGCAAACCGGCATTGTATTTATTTAATCGTTACTTTTTATATATTTTCTGAATTTTGATGTTTTTTAAATAATCTGGCAACCCCGTATTTGTTCGATATTTACTTAAATTATAAGTTTTTAGGTAAATCTTAAATTTCTCATACATTTCGTTAGTTTTAAGGTTTCTAAATAAGTCTGGCAACCCCGCAATTACAATAATTTACCTGTTGATTTGCACTCTTGCGCGAAATCTTTGGCAAATAAAAGACCTTTAAACGGTAACTTCGTAGAAACGGAAACGTTGAAATTATCAGCATCGCACGCGAAATTTACTTCTTCGATTTTATTAATGGCTATCGGTAGAGGATATCTTAAACTCGGAGGAAACGCCGGTCGAACAGACACAACCGACATTGTTAAAATATAGAGCGGACATAACAGAAGAGATTTTGCCATATTGCATCCGGATCTGAAAAAGAAAAACAAAAATAAAATCGTTGGAATTTGCAAACTTGATTGTTAAAATTACAATAAATAATGACAGTTAGGCAACCAGTATTACACATTATATTTGAAATTATGATTTATTAGTATTATTAAATATTTATTTAAATACAATTCTAATTTATATTTTAGAATTTTTTACATATATATATATAACCGAGTAATAAAATAATTTAGTTTTAAGAAATATTATTTTATATATACACTGGAGAAATTATGTTGGCAATACTGAACTCGTAGTACCAATATTACTAATTAATAATTCGAATTGTGACTTGTAGACTAATTATAATAATAAACTATAGTATTTTTATATTATTATTAAATAAAAATGTAGAACAGAATAAAAATATACTAATTCAGACATGGGAAAAATTTTGCATTTATTTTATGAGAAAAAAAAATACAAAAAATTTCTACTCATACGGGGGTTTGAACCCTGGTCTAGTAAAATGGTGACAGAGTTAATCAAACCAGTATTACAAGTTTTATTTAAAATTATGATTTATAGATTAATTATTTATTAAAATAAAAATAATCTACGGTTTTTTATATTAATATTATCTTTAAATTTGAATTTAAATTGAAAACAGAATAAAAAGTAAAATTAACTAATTTGGACAATTAATTAGGCAACCAATATTACACGATATTTAAAGACAAGCAGCAATTTTATATGTTTTACAAATCTTACGTAAAGCTTTATTAACATATTTAATTTCTAAAAGCAAATATTATATTTAATAATTATTCTTATAAATTATTAGTAAAAATTTGTATTTATTTTATGAGAAATAAAAACAAAAATTTTCTGTTCGTACGGGGGTTTGAACCCTGGTCTAGTATAATAATGACAGAGAAATCTACTAGATAATCAACGTGTTTTATTAAAAATTATGATTTATAGACTAATCATTTATTGAAATAAAAATAATTTATAGTATTTCTATACTGATATTATCTTTAAATTTGAATTAGAATTGAAAAGAGAATAAAAAGTAAAATTAACTAATTTAGACAAATAATAATGCAACCAATATTACACTATGTTTAAAGACTTATGTTGTCAAGTGTATTTTATATATTTTACAAATCTTACGTAATCTTTATTAACATTTTTAATATCTGAAAGCAAATACTAAATATTTATTAATTATTCCTAAAACTTATTAATAAAAATTTGTATTTATTTTATGAAAAAAAATATAAAAAATTTCTTCTCGTTCGGGGGTTTGAACCCTGGTCTAACAAAATAATGACAGAAATCTATTAGATAATCAATATGCTTTATTTAAAATTATGATTTATAGATTAATTATTTAATAAAATAAAAATAAACCAAGGTATTTTATACTATTGTTATCTATAAATTAGAATTAAAATTGAACAGAATAAAAAGTAAAATTTACCAATTTAGACAAATAATTATGCAACCAATATTACACTATATTTAAAGACTATTGTTGTCAAGTGTATTTTATTTGTTTTATAAATCTTTGCGTAAGCTTTATTAACATATTTAATTTCCAAAAGCAAATATTTTAAATTTAATAATTATTCCTATCACTTAATAATGAAAATATGTATTTATTTAAAAAAAAAAAAATAGAAAAAATTTCTTTCCGTACGGGGGTTTGAACCCTGATCTAGTAAAATAGTCACAGAGAAATCTTCTAGTGAATCCACCAGTATTACAAGTTTTATTTAAAATTATGATTTTTAGACTAATTATATATTAAAATAAAAATAAAACATGGTATTTATATAATATTATTACCTATAAATTTGAATTAAAAGTAAAATTTACTAATTTAGACAACTGGTTATGCAACCAATATTACACTATATTTAAAGACTAATGTTGTCAAGTGTATTTTATATATTTTACAAATCTTACGTAAGCTTTATTAACATTTTTAATATCTGAAAGCAAATACTAAATATTTATTAATTATTCCTAAAACTTATTATTAAAAATTTGTATTTATTTTATGAAAAAAAAAACAAAAAATTTCTGTTCGTACGGGGGTTTGAACCCTGGTCTAGTAAAATAATGACAGAGAAATCTTCAAGTTAATAAACCAGTTTTATTTAAAATTATGATTTATGAACTAATTATTTATTAAATTATAATTTAAACTTTCATTATAATTTAAATTTATCTCAATTTAATGTTTAAATTAAAAAAAAATATATAGAAATTAACTTTTATATTATACTAGTTAGGCAACCAATATAACAAATTATTAATTCCAATTGTGATTTGTAAACTAATAATTTATTAAAATAAAATAAACTATAGTATTTTTATACTATTATTATCAATAAATTTGAATTAAAATGGAAAACGGAATAAAAAGAATCAGTTACTAATTTTAACAACTAGTTCTGCAACCAATAATACACATTAAAGACGAATTTGCACCAATGTGTGTTATAATTCTTTGCGTACACTTTACTAACATATTTAATATCAATTTAATAATTATTCTTATAATTTATTTATAAAAATTTATATTTATTTTATAAAATACAAAAAAAAAATTCTTTTCGTACGGGGATTTGAACCCTAATAAAGTAAAATAATGACAGAGAAATCTCCTATTTTATGTGTTTTACAAATCTTTGCGTAATTTTTATTAACATATTTAATTTCTAAAAGAAAATATTATATATTTAATAATTACTGCTATAACTTATTAACAAAAATTTGTATTTATTTTATAAAAAAAAAATAAAAAAAAAATTTTCCGTACGGGGAGTTGAACCCTGGTCTAGTAAAATAATGACAGAGAAATCTTCTAGATTACAAGTTATATTTAAAATTATGATTTATAGACTAATTATTTATTAAATTATAATTTAAACTTTGTTTATAATTTAAATTTATCTCAATTTAATGTTTAAATTAAACAAAAATATATAGAAATTAACTTTTATATTATACTAGTTAGGCAACCAATATAACAAATTATTAATACCAATTGTGATTTATAAACTAATAATTTATTAAAATAAAATAAACTATAGTTATATATTATACTATTATTATCTATAAAATTGAACTAAAATAGAAAATAGAATAAAAAGAAAAACTTACAAATTTTAACATCTAGTTATGCAACCAATATTACACACATGTGTTATAAATTTTTGCATTCCCTTTACTAACATATTTAAATATCTAAAAACAAATATTATATATTTATTAATTATTCCTATAATTTATTAATAAAAATTTCTATTTATTTTATAAAAAACAAAAAAAAAATTCTTTCCGTACGGGGATTTGAACCCTGACTAAATAAAATAATGACTAGTTATACAACCAGTATTACAAATATATTATTTAAGCCTTCTTGTTTAATTTTTAATAAAAACAAAATCTTTGACCCACTCAATTATTATTTTATTATTATTTATTTGTTTGTCATGTGAACGTCATAACACCTTTAAGAAAAATTATCAGTTTTTTTAACAAATCCATTAATTCATTTTCATTTCTAAATTACCAGTGATTATGTTACCGTCATTTTCTTTGCAATATCGTAAAGTTTTTAATAAATTCGGCGGTTCAGTATTTCCACATGTTATTAAACAGAATTTTAGCAATCTCAATAAGGCCTTAGTTAGATTCGAAAATACTAAACAGCTTGATTTAATCCCGAGATGTTTGGTTTCGCAACGATTTAATGGTAAGTGATAATTTTTATTTAAATTTTTATTAGTACAATTTTTAATACAGTGTTGCCACGTACTATAAAATTTCATTTTTATTTGCTTAAAAGACGATTAAAGTGTGTCGTCACAAATGTCATTTTTGTTAAGTCCAAAGAATTTGTGTTTGGTGTTTTTATTCTTAAGAAGGCTGGAGCTGTCAAATTTGATTTTGACAAGAATGACATTTGTGACGTCATTACTTTTATCCTCTAGTACGAATTTATTTAAGCGTTGTTGTCAGATGTAAAATTGTGGTGGATTTTATATATTTTATTTAATTATCGATTTTTTTGTTTTTGATTATTTTTCGATTGTTTTTACTTTTATTTGAATTGCGATTTTTTTTTTTAGAAAAATGTTTTTTTTGTCAAAATTTTTGATTTTCTACCAAAATTTCGATATTATTTATTTTGAATTTTTTATGTGAAAAATCAATTTTTTACGTGAAAAATCAATTTTTTACTTTATTTTAGATATTTCGATTTTTTTATGTTTTTTGACTATTTGTGCTCTTTGGTCCTATTTTTTGTTTTTACTATTTTTCCTATTTATTTTTCATGTTTTCCATTGTTTTTTCCAATTTTTCATTATTTTTCAGTATTTTTCTCTATTTTTCCCTATTTTCTCCATTTTTCCCCATTTTTCCTAATTTTTCCCAATTTTTGCCCAATTTTCCTCCATTTTTTCTAGTTATCCCATTTTTTTCTAATTTTTTTCTTATTTTCCCATTTATTTTTATTTTTTTTTTGTTTTTCATTATTATTATTTTTCCTCAATTGTCCCTTTTTTTTCCTATTTTTTCTTATTTTCCCCATTTTTTCTCATTTTTTCCAATATTTCCGAATGTTCCCGCATTTCCCCCATATTTTCACATTTTTCCCTATTTTTCCCCATTATTCACAATTTTTTCCTGTTTTTGCTATATTTCTATTTATTTTTCCCCATTTTCCCTTTTTTCCTATTTTTTCCCTGTTTCCCCTATTTTTTGCTCTTTTTCGTTGTTTTTCTCTATTTTTCCCCATTTTTCCCTATATTTTCTATTTTTCCCATTTTTTTTATTTTTTCCTGTTCTTCATAACATTTTCTTTTTTTCCCTGTTTCTCTCTATTTTTCCCTATTTTTGCCTATTTTTTTGCTATTTATTTCTATTTTTCCCTATTGTTTCCTTTTTCCCTATTGTTCCCTATTTTTCCATATTTTTTCTATTTTTTCAGCACTTTTCCCTATTTTTCACCAATTTTCCCAATCGTTCCCATTTCTTTCTATTTTCCGATTTATCATTAATTTTCCCTATTTCTCCAATTTTCCAATTGTTTTTTCCCTGTTTTTCCTTATTTTTTTCAATTTTTTCCATTTTTCCCTTTTTTTCTTTATTTCCGATATATTTTCCTGTTTTTTCCTAATTTTCCCATTTTTTCCCATTTCTTTTTATTTTTTCCTGTTCTTTATTGTTTTTCCTTTTTTTTCCATTTTAATATTTTCCCATTTCTTCCTATTTTTCGATTATTCATTAATTTTCCGTATTTTTTCCCATTTTCCAATATTTTTTCGTATTTTTGCCAATTTTTCTTATTTTTCTCGATTTTCTCCATTTTTTCCTTTTTATCTTTATTTTTCCGATATATTTTCCTGTTTTTCCCAATTTTTTTGCTATTTTTCCGATTTCGGTTAGGTTAGGTTTTAATATTTTCCCATTTCTTCCTATTTTTCGATTATTCATTAATTTTCCGTATTTTTTCCCATTTTCCAATATTTTTTCGTATTTTTGCCAATTTTTCTTATTTTTCTCGATTTTCTCCATTTTTTCCTTTTTATCTTTATTTTTCCGATATATTTTCCTGTTTTTCCCAATTTTTTTGCTATTTTTCCGATTTCTTTCTATTTTTTTCCTGTTCTTCATTATTTTTCCTTTTTTTTTTTCTTATTTTCCATATTTTTCCCTTTTTTTTAAAATATTTTTCTTTTATATTTTGCTATTTATTCCTATTTTTCCATATTTTTCACAATTTTTTCCCATTTTTGCAATTTTTCCCACTTTTCCTGTTTCTATTTATTGATTCCTATTTTTTCCCCATTCTCCTATTTTTCCTATTTTTCCCTGTTTCTCCCTATTTTTCCCTGTTTCTCCCTATTTTTCCCTGTTTCTCCCTATTTTTGGCTATTTTTCGTTATTTTTCCCATTTTTTCCTATTTTTTCCATTTCTCTCTATTTTTTCCTGTTTTTCATTATTTTTCCCTATTTTCAATATTTTGGCCTATTTTTCTTTATTTTTTGGTATTTATTTCCATTTTTCGCGATTGTTTCCCTATTGTTCCCTATTTTTCCTAATTTTTCTCCATTTTTCAGCACTTTTTTCTATTTTTCTCCAATTTTCCCTATTTTTTCCTACTTTTCCCTATTTATTTTCCTACTTTTCCCATTTTTTTAATATTTTTCCATTTCTTACAATTTACCGATTTTTCGTTATTTTTCCCCATCTTTTTTATTTTCCAATATTTTTTCCTATTTTTCCCTGTTTTTCCTTATTTTTTCAATTTTCTACATTTTTCCCTTTTTTTCTTTATTTTTCCCTTTTTTCGATAAATTTTCCTGTTTTTTCCCTGTTTTTTCCCTGTTTTTCCTATTTTTTTGCCTTTTTCCCATTTCTTTCTATTTTTTCTTTCCTTTTTTTCCCAATTTTCCCTATTTTTCCCACTTCTCCCATTTTTTAATAGTTTCCCATTTCTTCCCATTTTGCGATTTTTCATTACTTTTCCCCATTTTTTCCTATTTTCTAATATTTTTTCCATTTTGTCCCATTTTTCCCTGTTTTTCCCTATTTTTCCCAATTTTTTTCTATTTTTCCCATTTCTTTCTATTTTTTTCCTGTTCTTCATTATTTTTCCTTTTTTTTTCTTATTATCCATATTTTTCCCTTTTTTTAAAATATTTTTCTCTATTTTTCTTTTATATTTTGCGATTTATTCCTATTTTTCATTATTTTTCCTATTTTTCCCATATTTTTCCAATTTTCCAATGTTTTTTTCTATGTTTTTCCCATTTTTCTCCTTTATTTTTACGTGTTATTTTTCCCTATTTTTTCCTATTTTTCCCTTTTTTCCGTTATTCTTCTCTAATATTTCTCCATTTTTCTTTATTTTTACAGATTTTTCTTTGAGACCCTTTTGATTCAAATTTTTCCTTATTTTCCCTGTTTTTCCCTATTTTTCCATATTTTTCCCAATTTTTCTCTTTTCATTCTTATTTTTCCTCATTTTTCCCTATTTTCCATAGTTTTCTCGTTTATTCCTCATTTTTCTCCATTGTCCCCATTTTTCACCATTAATTTTCCCTATTTTTCTTTTTTTCCCAATTTTTTCCCCATTTTTTTCCTTATTTTCCCCTATTTTTGGGTATTCTTCTCTATTTTTTCACCATTTTTCATTATTTTTCCCGATTTTCTATTTTTCCCCATTTTTCAAAATTTTTCTTTGATTTTTTATAAATTTTTCCCTATTTTTACCCATTTTGTGTTTTTCCCTATTTTTTCATTTTTCCCCATTTTTTCCCTATTTTTCAACTTATTTTTCCTTATTTTTTCATATTCTTTGCTGTTTTCCTCTATTTTCCCACATTGTCATTATTTTTTCCAATTTTTCCTTATTGTTCCCTATTTTTCTCTAATTTTTCACTATTTTTCCCTAATTTTCCCAATTTTTCTAATTTTCCCCTATTTTTTTCCTATTTTTCCCATAACTTTGTTTTTTTTTTCATTTTTTTTTAATATCACAATTTCTTCCTATTTTTCATTATTATTCCTGGTTTTTCTTATTTTTTCCAATTTTTTTGTTTTTTTTCCAATTATTCCAAATATTTTAATATTTTACCTTGTTTTATCCTGTTTATTCCAATTTTTTCCCATTTTCCCTGTTTTTACCTGTTTTTTCCTGTTTTTTCCATTTTTTCCCTATTTTTCCCAATTTTTTCCTATTTTTCAATATTTTTTCCCATTACTTTCCCATTTTTCATTATTTTTCCCGATTTTCTATTTTCCCCATTTTTCCATATTTTTCTGTATTTTTTCCCTATTTTTCCCTATTTTTTCCGATATTCTATTTTTCCCGATTTTTCCATATTTTTGTCTTTTCATCTTTGTTTTTCCCTATTTTTCGCTGTTTTTATTTATTTTCCCTATTTTTTTTTTATCCCCTATTTTTCATCATTTTTTTCAATTTTTCGTTATTGCTCTTTTTTTTGCTTATTTATAACTATTTTTCCCTATTTTTCCCATTTTCCTCTATTTGTATATTCCTGTTTTTCATTATTTTTTCCTATTTTTTCTGGTTTTTTCCCTACTTTTTCCTATTTTTTCCCTATTTTATCCTATTTTTCCCCATATGTCCCCTTTTTGCCTAATTTTATCCTGTTTATTAAAATTTTTCCCTATTTTCCCCATTTTTCCCATTTTTTCATATTTTTCGATGTTCTTCTCAATTTTTTCCCCATTTTTCATTATTTTTCCATATTTTATTCTATTTTTCCCCATTTTCCTTATTTTTCCCGATATTTTATTTTTCCATATTTTTCCATATTCTTCTCTTTTCATCCTTGTTTTTCCCTATTTTTCTATTATTTTCCTTATTTTCCCCATGTTCCCTTTTTTTCCCTTTTCATCCTTATTTTTCAAATTTTTCGCCGTTTCCCCCCTCTATTTTCTCCCATTTTTCATTATATTTTTCAAATTTTTCCTAATCGGTCCTTATTTTTCTCTTATTTTCACTATTTTTCCCTGTTTTCCCTAATTTTTCCTATTTTTCCCTATTTTTCCCTATTTTTCCCTATTTTTCCCTATTTTTCCCTATTTTTCCCTATTTTTCCCTATTTTTCCCTATTTTTCCCTATTTTTCCCTATTTTTCCCTATTTTTCCCTATTTTTCCCCATTTTTTTCTATTTTTCCTTTTTTTTTCCCAATTTTTTTCTATTTTTCCTTATATTTACCCAGTTTTCATTATTTATTCCCATTTTTATTTATTTTACTCAATTTTTCTCTTATATCAATTTTCTTAATTCCAGCAACCAATGCTAGTCCAATTCTAGACATCCCCTGCCTCCCTCCGACATGGGGGGACACCAGCCAATCCAAATTAACCGAATTCATCTTAAACGCCAGTTGCAAAATTCCACCGTGCTGCAAACCTAAACCGTGTTGCGCCATAAAGAACAAGAAGAAGAGGAAAAAGTGCAAAAAGAAGAAGAAGAAGAAGAAGCGTTGCAAAAAGAAGATGAAGAAGTGCAAAAAGAAGAAGAAGAAGTGCAAGAGGATTAAGAAATGCTGTAAGAAGATCAAGAAGAAGTGCAAGAAGAAGAAGTGTAAATAATGAAATATTAATAGTAACCACTCGTACGTGAAACATGTATAGAATATATATTGGGGAATCCCCTTAGTAAAAGAATACGTTAAAAAAGTTTTTTAACTGAAGAATTTAAATTTTTTGGGGATTCCACAGATAGGCTGACATATGACAGATGACATATGACAGATGACAGCTGACAAATGAAACTTGAGTAATTTATTTTTTATTTTGCAAAAATTTATTTATATAAGAAAATGGGTAATAAATTTTACATTTTAAATTAGCTGTTTTTATGTATTTTAAATGATAACTGCGCAGTCGCAATAGTAAAAAGGCACTATGGACTATCTTTGTTATTATTGGTCCGATTTTAACAGGATAAACGTTAAATTATAAAAAATTTCGTTCTCTTAAAATATCGTAATTTTTTTATTTTTGATTAAGACGTTGACTACCAATAACTGACTACTAGTTAATTCATAGTTGGCATTCAAACGTGTTAAAAAATGTAAATATTCCGTTAATTGGTACTTTAGTCACTCCCGGTTGTATTTTTATTTGCTAATTCTTGATCTAGAACGGCCACGATTTCACGTAAAAAAATTTAAATAATTTATTGTTTTGAAATTTGTTATTAAGTGTTAAATAAAAAAAATTCGATTTCTATTGGATAATTACGGAATTTAATTAATTGATTGAAAAATTAGATTTTTTTTTTTATTTCTGGATTTAATTATAAATCTGAAAATAATTTTAATAATTGGAAGTTCCACAAGGTTTGTGTCTAGGACCATAGTTAAATTTAATAGTGGTAAGTATTATTGCTTTATGTTAGATTCTTTAATAAATTGAAAAAAGATTGTCGAATTTACATAGTGATTCAAAAAATTTATAAAATATTTACGAAAAAATACAGGGTGATTAAAAAAAAACGTAAATAATGGATAAATGAACATTTTGCTTTGTACACCCTGTATAATTGATTTGACAAAAAAATTTATTGATTATAAAAGTTTCTAAATCTAATAGAATTTTTTAAAATGAAAAAAATTTGAAAATTATACAGGGTGATACCAAGACATCATAAATTATGAATAAGAAAAAACATATTTCTTTGTACACCCTGTATTTTTTATATTGCAAAAAAAATTATTCGTCATAAAAGTTTCTAAAATAAATAAACTTAATAAAAATAAACAAATTTTTTTTGAAAATATACAGGGTGATAACATAAAAACATAAATTATGAATAAGAACATATTGCTTAGTACATCCTGTATTTTTAAAATTGTAAAAAAAATTGTTAGTTATAAAAGTTTCTAAAACAAAGAAACTTTATGAAAAGAAACAAAAAATTATTGAAAATATACGGGGTGATAACAAAAAAAGTCAATAATGAATAGAAGAAAGTTTTGCTTTGTACACCCTGTATTTTTTATTTGACAAAAAAAATTATTCATAATAAAATTTTCTAAATCTAAAAATTTTTATTAAAATGAGAAAAAATATCAAAATTTTACAGGGTGATTACAAAAAAAAGTAAATAATGAATAAAAAAAGAACGTTTTGCTTTGTACACCCTGTATTTTTTATTTTGCAAAAAAAAATTATTGATTATAAAAGTTTCTAAATCTAATAGACTTTATTAAAATTAGAAAAAATATCGAAATTATACAGGGTAATTACAAAAAATTAAACGTAAATAATGTATAAAAAAAAAGAACATTTTGCTTTGTACACCCTGTATTTTTTATTTGACAAAAAAATTATTGATTATAAAAGTTTCTTAACCAAATAAGCTTCATTAAAATGTACAAAAAATATTGAAAATATACAGGGTGACAGCAAAAAATCATAAAATATGAATAAGAAAGAACATATTTCTTTGTACACCCTGTATTTTTTATTTTGCAAAAAAAAATTATTGATTATAAAAGTTTCTTAACCAAATAAGCTTCATTAAAATGTACAAAAAATATTGAAAATATACAGGGTGACAACAAAAAAGCATTAAATATGAATAAGGAACATATTTCTTTGTACACCCTGTATTTTTAATTTTGCAAAAAAAATTATTGATTATAAAAGTTTCTAAAATAAAGAAACTTCATGAAAATGAACAAAAAAATATTGAAAATATACAGGGTGATACCAAAAAAGATAAATTATGAATAAGAAAGAACATATTTCTTTGTTCACCCTGTATTTTTAATATTTCAAAAAAATTTACTCATTATAAAAATTTCTAAACCAAAAAAACTTCATTAAAATGAACAAAAAAATTATGAAAATATACCGGATGATGACAGAAAACCATAAATTATGAATAAGAACATATTTGTTTGTACACCCTGTATATTTAATATTGCAAAAAAAATTCATAGTTATAAAAGATTCTAAAACAAATGAACGGTACAAAAAGAAACCAAAAAAATATTGAAAATATACAGGGTGATAACAAAAAAACATAAATTATAAATAAGAACATATTTGTTTGTACACCCTGTATTTTTAATATTACAAAAAAAAATTGTTGGTTATAAAAGTTTCTAAATCTAATAATCTTTATTAAAATGAGAAAAAAATATCAAAATTATACAGGGTAGGGTGATTTCAAAAAAAAAGTAAATAATGAATAAAAAAGAACGTTTTGCTTTGTACACCCTGTATTTTTTATTTGACAAAAAAAATTATTGGTTATAAAAGTTTCTAAAACAAAGAAACTTCATGAAAATAAACAAAAACATATTGTAAACATACAGGGTGATAACAAAAAAGTATAAATTATGAATAAGAAAGAACATATTTCTTTGTACACCCTGTATATTTAATATTGCAAAAAAAAATTGTTGGTTATAAAAGTTTCTAAATCTAACAATCTTTATTAAAATGAGAAAAAATATCAAAATTATACAGGGTGATTACAAAAAAAAAGTAAATAATGAATAGAAAAAGAACGTTTTGCTTTGTACACCCTGTATTTTTTATTTGACAAAATAAATTATTGATTATAAAAGTTTCTAAATCTAATAAACTTTATTAAAATCAGAAAAAAATATCAAGATTATACAGGGTGATTACAAAAAATAGTAAATAATGAATAGAAAAAGAACGTTTTGCTTTGTACACCCTGTATTTTTTATTTGACAAAAAAAATTATTGATTATAAAAGTTTCTAAATCTAATAATCTTTATTAAAATGAGAAAAAATATCAAAATTATACAGGGCGACTACAAAAAAAAAGTAAATAATGAATAAAAAAGTACGTTTTGCTTTGTACACCCTGTATTTTTATTTTGACAAAAACAATTATTGATTATAAAAGATTCTAAATCTAATAGTATTTATTAAAATGAAAAAAAATATCAAAATTATACAGGATGATTACAAAAAAAAAGTAAATAATGAATAAAAAAATAACGTTTTGCTTTGTACACCCTGTATTTTTTATTTGACAAAAAAAATTATTGATCATAAAAGTTTCTAAATCGAATAATCTTTTTTAAAATGAAATAAAATATCAAAATTATACAGGGCGACTACAAAAAAAAGGAAATAATGAATAAAAAAAGAACGTTTTGCTTTGTACACCCTGAATTTTTTATTTGACAAAAAAAATTATTGATTATAAAAGTTTCTAAATCTAATAAAATTTATTAAAATGAGAAAAAATATCAAAATGTTACAGGGTGATTACAAAAAAAAAGTAAATAATGAATAAAAAAAGAACGTTTTGCTTTGTACACCCTGTATTTTTTATTTGACAAAAAAAATTATTGATTATTAAAGTTTCTAAATGTAATAATCTTTATTAAAATGAGAAAAAATATCAAAATTATACAGGGTGATTACAAGAAAAAGTAAATAATGAATAAAAAAAGAACGTTTTGCTTTGTACACCCTGTATTTTTTATTTGACAAAAAAAATTATTGATTATTAAAGTTTCTAAATCTAATAATCTTTATTAAAATGAGAAAAAATATCAAAATTATACAGGGTGATTACAAGAAAAAGTAAATAATGAATAAAAAAAGAACGTTTTGCTTTGTACACCCTGTATTTTTTATTTGACAAAAAAAATTATTGATTATTAAAGTTTCTAAATCTAATAATCTTTATTAAAATGAGAAAAAATATCAAAATTATACAGGGTGATTACAAGAAAAAGTAAATAATGAATAAAAAAAGAACGTTTTGCTTTGTACACCCTGTATTTTTTATTTGACAAAAAAATTTATTGATTATTAAAGTTTCTAAATCTAATAATCTTTATTAAAATGAGAAAAAATATCAAAATGTTACAGGGTGATTACAAGAAAAAGTAAATAATGAATAAAAAAAGAACGTTTTGCTTTGTACACCCTGTATTTTTTATTTGACAAAAAAAATTATTGATTATTAAAGTTTCTAAATCTAATAATCTTTATTAAAATGAGAAAAAATATCAAAATTATACAGGGTGATTACAAGAAAAAGTAAATAATGAATAAAAAAAGAACGTTTTGCTTTGTACACCCTGTATTTTTTATTTGACAAAAAAAATTATTGATTATTAAAGTTTCTAAATCTAATAATCTTTATTAAAATGAGAAAAAATATCAAAATTATACAGGGTGATTACAAGAAATAGTAAATAATGAATAAAAAAATAACGTTTTGCTTTGTACACCCTGTATTTTTAATTTTGCAAAAAAAATTATTGATTATAAAAGTTTCTAAATGTAATAATCTTTATTAAAATGAGAAAAAATTTCAAAGTTATACAGGGTGATTACAAAAAAAAAGTTAATGAATAAAAAAAGAACGTTTTGCTTTGTACACCCTGTATTTTTTATTTGACAAAAAAAATTATTGTTTATAAAAGTTTCTAAATCTAATAGACTTTAATAAAGTGAGAAAAAATATCAAAATTATACAGGGTGATTACAAAAAAAAAGTAAAAAATCAATAATTAATAACGTTTTGCTTTGTACACCCTGTATTTTTTATTTGACAAAAAAAATTATTGATTATAAAAGTTTCTAAATCTAATAATCTTTATTAAAATGAGAAAAAATATCAAAATTTTACAGGGTGATTCCAAAAAAAAGTAAATAATGAATAAAAAAAGAACATTTTGCTTTGTACACCCTGTATTTTTTATTTGACAAAAAAAATTATTGATTATAAAAGTTTCTAAATCTAATAATATTTATTAAAATGAAAGAAAATATCAAAATTATACAGGGTGATTACAAAAAAAAAGTAAATAATCAATAAAAAATAACGTTTTGCTTTGTACACCCTGTATTTTTTATTTGACAAAAAAAATATTGATCATAAAAGTTTCAAAATCTAATAGACTTTAATAAAGTGAGAAAAAAATATCAAAATAATACAGGGTGATTACAAAAAAAAGTAAATAATGAATAAAAAAAGAACGTTTTGCTTTGTACACCCTGTATTTTTTATTTGACAAAAAAAATTATTGATTATAAAACTTTCTAAATCTAATAATCTTTTTTAAAATGAAAAAAAATATCAAAATTATACAGGGCGACTACAAAAAAAAGTAAATAATGAATAAAAAAAGAACGTTTTGCTTTGTACACCCTGTATTTTTTATTTGACAAAAAAAATTTTGAATTATTAAAATTTCTAAATCTAATAATATTTATTAAAACGAGAAAAAATATCAAAATTATACAGGGCGATTACAAAAAAAAGTAAATAATCAATAAAAAAAAAACATTATGCTTTGTACACCCTGTATTTTTTATTTGACAAAAAAAAATATTTATTATAAAAGTTTCTAAATATAATTGAATTTATTAAAATGAGAAAAAATATCAAAATTATACAGGGTGATTAAAAAAAAAAGTAAATAATGAATAAAAAAAGAACGTTTTGCTTTGTACACCCTGTATTTTTTATGTGACAAAAAAAATTATTCATTATAAAAGTTTCTAAATCTAATAATGTTTATTAAAACGAGAAAAAATATCAAAATTATACAGGGTGATTACAAAAAAGAGTAAATAATCAATAAAAAAATAACGTTTTATTTTGTATTTGACTAAAAAAATTATTAATTATAAAAGTTTTTAAATCTAATAAACTTTATTAAAATAAGAAAAAAATATCAAAATTATACAGGGTGATTACAAAAAAAATGAAATAATGAATAAAAAAAGAACGTTTTGCTTTGTACACCCTGTATTTTTAATATTACAAAAAAAATTATTGATTATAAAAGTTTCTAAAACAAAGAAACTTTATGAAAATAAACAAAAAAATATTGTAAACATACAGGGTGATAACAAAAAAGAATAAATTATGAATAAGAAAGAACATATTTCTTTGTACACCCTGTATTTTTAATTTTGCAAAAAAAATTATTCATTATAAAAGTTTCTAAAATAAAGAAACTTTATGAAAATTACCAAAAAAATATTGAAAATATACAGGGTGATTACAAAAAAACATAAAATATGAATAAGAAAGAACATATTTCTTTGTACACCCTGTATTTTTAATTTTGCAAAAAAAATTATTGATTATAAAAGCTTCTAAACCAAATAAACTTTATGAAAATGTACAAAAAAATCTTTAAAATATACAGGGTGATAACAGAAAAACATAAAATATTAATAAGAAAGAACATATTTCTTTGTACACCCTGTATTTTTAATTTTGCAAAAAAAATTATTGATTATAAAAATTTCCAAACTAAATAAACTTTACTAAAATAAATAAAAAAATGATGAAAATATACAGGGTGATAACACAAAATCATAAAATATGAAAAAGAAAAAAAATATTTCTTTGTACACCCTGTATTTTTAATGTTGCAATAAAAAATATTGATTATAAAAATTTCTAAATCTAATAATCTTTATTAAAATGAGAAAAAATTTCAAAGTTATACAGGGTGATAACAAAAAAAAAGTTAATGAATAAAAAAAGAACGTTTTGCTTTGTACACCCTGTATTTTTTATTTGACAAAAAAAATTATTGTTTATAAAAGTTTCTAAATCTAATAGAATTTTTTAAAATGAGAAAAAATATCAAAATTATACAGGGTGATTACAAAAAAAAGTAAATAATCAATAAAAAAATAACTTTTTGATTAGTACACCCTGTATTTTTTATTTGACAAAAAAAAATATGAATTATAAAAGTTTCTAAATATAATTGAATTTATTAAAATGAGAAAAAATATCAAAATTATACAGGGTGATTCAAAAAAAAAGTAAATAATGAGTAAAAAAAGAACGTTTTGTTTTGTACACCCTGTATTTTTTATTGGACAAAAAAAATTATTGATAATAAAAGTTTGTAAATCGAATAATCTTTATTAAAATCTGAAAAAAATATCAAAATTATACAGGGTGATTACAAAAAATAGTAAATAATGAATAGAAAAGGAACGTTTTGCTTTGTACACCCTGTATTTTTTATTTGACAAAAAAAATTATTCATAATAAAATTTTTTAAATCTAAAAATTTTTATTAAAATGAGAAAAAATATCAAAATTATACAGGGTGATTACAAAAAATAGTAAATAATGAATAGAAAAGGAACGTTTTGCTTTGTACACCCTGTATTTTTTATTTGACAAAAAAAATTATTCATAATAAAATTTTTTAAATCTAAAAATTTTTATTAAAATGAGAAAAAATATCAAAATTATACAGGGTGATTACAAAAAAAAGTAAATAATGAATAGAAAAAGAACGTTTCGCTTTGTACACCCTGTATTTTTTATTGGACAAAAAAAAATTATTGATAATAAAAGTTTCTAGATCTAATAATCTTTATTAAAATGAAAAAAAATATCAAAATTATACAGGGTGATTCCAAAAAAAAGTAAATAATGAATAAAAAAAGAACGTTTTGTTTTGTACACCCTGTATTTTTTATTTGACAAAAAAAATTATTCATAATAAAATTTTCTAAATCTAAAAATTTTTATTAAAATGAGAAAAAATATCAAAATTATACAGGGCGATTACAAAAAAAAGTAAATAATGAATAAAAAAAGAACGTTTTGCTTTGTACACCCTGTATTTTTTATTTGACAAAAAAAAGTTATTGATTATAAAAGTTTCTAAATCTAATGATCTTTATTGAAATGAGAAAAAAATATCAAAACTATACAGGGCGACTACAAAAAAAAAGTAAATAATGAATAAAAAAAGAACGTTTTGCTTTGTACACCCTGTATTTTTTATTTGACAAAAAAAATTATTGATTATAAAAGTTTCTAAATCTAATAGACTTTATTAAAATGAGAAAAAATATCAAAATTATACAGAGTGATTACAAAAAAAAGTAAATAATCAATAAAAAAATAACGTTTTGCTTTGTACACCCTGTATTTTTTATTTGACAAAAAAAATTATGGATTATAAAAGTTTCTAAATCTAATAGACTTTATTAAAATGAGAAAAAATATCAAAATTATACAGGGTGATTACAAGAAAAAGTAAATAATGAATAAAAAAAGAACGTTTTGCTTTGTACACCCTGTATTTTTTATTTGACAAAAAAAATTATAAATTATAAAAGTTTCTAAATCTAATAATCTTTATTAAAATGGGAAAAAATATCAAAAGTATACAGGGCGACTACAAAAAAAAAGAAAATAATGAATAAAAAAAGAACGTTTTGCTTTGTACACCCTGTATTTTTTATTTGACAAAAATAATTATTGATTATAAAAGTTTCTAAAATAAAGAAACTTCATGAAAATTAACAAAAAAATATTGAAAGTATACAGGGTGACAACAAAAAATCATAAAATATGAATAAGAAAGAACATATTTCTTTATACACCCTGTATTTTTAATATTGCAAAAAAAATTATTGGTTATAAAAGTTTCAAAATCCAATAAACTTTAATAAAATGAGAAAAAATATCAAATATATACAGAGTGATTACCGGAAAACATAATATATCTAAATATATTTAAATAGATCGTGCAACGTCGCAAAAAAAAAAAAAACAAAAAGTGAAATTATAAAATCCATTGTTAAAAAAAAATCTTTTCTAATTTTATTCATAATTAACATTATATTCGTATTTAATAATTTAACCAGTGAGAAAGTAAAAAAATCAACAAATTATTCCAATGTTGCAACATCAAAACGTTTCGCAAAAATTCCGTTAAACAATGGAAGAAAAAAATTAAAATATTTCAATTAAAAACGCATCAAATCATAAAAATAATTAACAGTACAATGGCCTGTCTATTGTTCCGTCATTTGTATTGTAAAATATCTACGAGGTGTAATCAAAAAGAACTTTATTTATTGTAACATTGTATAGAATTTAAAAAAATATATAATTTTTTTTTTATTAATTTAAACTAATGAGAATCTTCCTCAAAGTTTATAATTTAATAATAAAATAAATAAAAAATAAACGAGTTTTATAAATAGAATAGGAACCGCGTAAAGAGAGAGAGGGAGCAACGAGAAAAATGATAGAACCAATTATTTAATGAGTAGCATTGTGGGGTAAAGATTCGACCATGTTTAAATGTGTCAAATGTTTTTTTTTTCAATTTTTTTTTAATTTTTTCTGATTTTTTTCGAATTTTTCTGATTTTATGCGATGTGCAAAATGTTTTTTTTTAAATTATACCTACTTTTGAAACACCCTGTATATTTTCGATTCTTTTTCCCATTTCAATGAAATTTATTAGATTTAGAAACTTTTATCAAGAATAAAATTTTCTATCAAATAAAATATACAGGATGTACAAATCAAAATGATTTTTTTTTAATTATACCTATTTTTTGAATCACCCAGTACATCTTTGATATCTTTTTTCGATTTTGGTAAAATCTATTATATTTAGAAACTTTTATAAACAATAATTTTTTTTATAAAATCAAATATACAGGATGTACAAAGCAAAATGATCTTTTTTTTAATTATACATATTTTTTGAATCACCCAGTACATTTTTGATATCTTTTTTCGATTCTAGTAAAATTTATTAGATTTAGAAACTTTTATCAAGAATAATTTTTTTTATAAAATCAAATATACAGGATGTTCAAAGCAAAATAATCTTTTTTTTAATTATACCTATTTTTTGAATCACCGTGTAGATTTTTGATATTTTTTTTCGTTTTTAGTAAAATTTATTAGATTTAGAAACTTTTATCAAGAATAAATTTTTTTATAAAATCAAATATACAGGATGTACAAATCAAAATAATCTTTTTTTAATTATACCTATTTTTTGAATCACCCAGTACATTTTTGATATCTTTTTTCGATTTTAGTAAAATTTATTAGATTTAGAAATTTTTATCAAGAATAATTTTTTTTATAAAATCAAATATACAGGATGTACAAAGCAAAATGATCTTTTCTTTAATTATAACTATTTTTTGAATCACCCTGTACATTTTTGATATTTTTTTTCAATTTTGGTAAAATTTAATACATTTAGAAACTTTTATCAAGAATAAATTTTTTTATAAAATCAAATATACAGGATGTACAAAGCAAAATGATCTTTTTTATAATTATACCTATTTTTTGAATCACCCAGTACATTTTTGATATCTTTTTTCGATTTTGGTAACATTTATTAGATTTAGAAACTTTTATGAAGAATAATTTTTTTTATAAAATCAAATATACAGGATGTACAAAGCAAAATAATCTTTTTTTTAATTATACCTATTTTTTGAATCACCCAGTACATTTTTGATTTCTTTTTTCGATTTTGGTAAAATTTATTAGATTTAGAAATTTTTATCAAGAATAAATTTTTTTATAAAATCAAATATACAGGATGTACAAAGAAAATTATCTTTTTTTTAAACATACCCACTTTTTGAATCACCCCGTACATTTTTGATATCTTTTTTCGATTTTGGTAAAATTTATTAGATTTAGAAACTTTTATCAAGACTAATTTTTTTTATGAAACCAAATATACAGGATGTCCAAAAAAAAATGATCTTTTTTTTAATTATAACTATTTTTTGAATCACCCAGTACATTTTTGATATCTTTTTTCGATTTTAGTAAAATTTATTAGATTTAGAAACTTTTATCAAGAATAATTTTTTTTATAAAATCAAATATACAGGATGTACAAAGCAAAATGATCTTTTCTTTAATTATACCTATTTTTTGAATCACCCTGTACATTTTTGATATCGTTTTTCGATTTTAGTAAAATTTATTAGATTTAGAAACTGTTGCGGCATGGATTGCCTCTTAATTTTAATTTAATACTTTTATCGCGAATCAGCTCAGATTGGCTATATTCAAGTGTAAAAGGACACACAGTCGTATTTGTACCTGGTACCAGCTCACATCGAGAGCAATATCAAGTGTGTGTGTGAAGTGCCCATGCCGGCCCATATAACGACGAGATTCACCCGGTAAGTTAATCTGAGCTTTCGAATTGTGTCTTAAAGGGTTTACAACCCCATACGCTACAGAAACTTTTATCAAGAATAATTTTTTTTATAAAATCAAATATACAAGATGTACAAAGCAAAATGATCTTTTCTTTAATTATAACTATTTTTTGAATCACCCTGTACATTTTTGATATTTTTTTTCAATTTTGGTAAAATTTAATACATTTAGAAACTTTTATCAAGAATAATTTTTTTTATAAAATCAAATATACAGGATGTACAAAGCAAAATGATCTTTTTTATAATTATACCTATTTTTTGAATCACCCAGTACATTTTTGATATCTTTTTTCGATTTTGGTAACATTTATTAGATTTAGAAACTTTTATCAAGAATAATTTTTTTTATAAAATCAAATATACAAGATGTACAAAGCAAAATGATCTTTTCTTTAATTATAACTATTTTTTGAATCACCCTGTACATTTTTGATATTTTTTTTCAATTTTGGTAAAATTTAATACATTTAGAAACTTTTATCAAGAATAATTTTTTTTATAAAATCAAATATACAGGATGTACAAAGCAAAATGATCTTTTTTATAATTATACCTATTTTTTGAATCACCCAGTACATTTTTGATATCTTTTTTCGATTTTGGTAACATTTATTAGATTTAGAAACTTTTATCAAGAATAATTTTTTTTATAAAATCAAATATACAAGATGTACAAAGCAAAATGATCTTTTCTTTAATTATAACTATTTTTTGAATCACCCTGTACATTTTTGATATTTTTTTTCAATTTTGGTAAAATTTAATACATTTAGAAACTTTTATCAAGAATAATTTTTTTTATAAAATCAAATATACAGGATGTACAAAGCAAAATGATCTTTTTTATAATTATACCTATTTTTTGAATCACCCAGTACATTTTTGATATCTTTTTTCGATTTTGGTAACATTTATTAGATTTAGAAACTTTTATCAAGAATAATTTTTTTTATAAAATCAAATATACAAGATGTACAAAGCAAAATGATCTTTTCTTTAATTATAACTATTTTTTGAATCACCCTGTACATTTTTGATATTTTTTTTCAATTTTGGTAAAATTTAATACATTTAGAAACTTTTATCAAGAATAATTTTTTTTATAAAATCAAATATACAGGATGTACAAAGCAAAATGATCTTTTTTATAATTATACCTATTTTTTGAATCACCCAGTACATTTTTGATATCTTTTTTCGATTTTGGTAACATTTATTAGATTTAGAAACTTTTATCAAGAATAATTTTTTTTATAAAATCAAATATACAAGATGTACAAAGCAAAATGATCTTTTCTTTAATTATAACTATTTTTTGAATCACCCTGTACATTTTTGATATTTTTTTTCAATTTTGGTAAAATTTAATACATTTAGAAACTTTTATCAAGAATAATTTTTTTTATAAAATCAAATATACAGGATGTACAAAGCAAAATGATCTTTTTTATAATTATACCTATTTTTTGAATCACCCAGTACATTTTTGATATCTTTTTTCGATTTTGGTAACATTTATTAGATTTAGAAACTTTTATCAAGAATAATTTTTTTTATAAAATCAAATATACAAGATGTACAAAGCAAAATGATCTTTTCTTTAATTATAACTATTTTTTGAATCACCCTGTACATTTTTGATATTTTTTTTCAATTTTGGTAAAATTTAATACATTTAGAAACTTTTATCAAGAATAATTTTTTTTATAAAATCAAATATACAGGATGTACAAAGCAAAATGATCTTTTTTATAATTATACCTATTTTTTGAATCACCCAGTACATTTTTGATATCTTTTTTCGATTTTGGTAACATTTATTAGATTTAGAAACTTTTATCAAGAATAATTTTTTTTATAAAATCAAATATACAGGATGTACAAAGCAAAATAATCTTTTTTTTAATTATACCTATTTTTTGAATCACCCAGTACATTTTTGATTTCTTTTTTCGATTTTGGTAAAATTTATTAGATTTAGAAATTTTTATCAAGAATAAATTTTTTTATAAAATCAAATATACAGGATGTACAAAGCAAAATTATCTTTTTTTTAAACATACCCACTTTTTGAATCACCCCGTACATTTTTGATATCTTTTTTCGATTTTGGCAAAATTTATTAGATTTAGAAACTTTTATCAAGAATAATTTTTTTTATGAAACCAAATATACAGGATGTCCAAAAAAAAATGATCTTTTTTTTAATTATAACTATTTTTTGAATCACCCAGTACATTTTTGATATCTTTTTTCGATTTTAGTAAAATTTATTAGATTTAGAAACTTTTATCAAGAATAATTTTTTTTATAAAATCAAATATACAGGATGTACAAAGCAAAATGATCTTTTCTTTAATTATACCTATTTTTTGAATCACCCTGTACATTTTTGATATCGTTTTTCGATTTTAGTAAAATTTATTAGATTTAGAAACTTTTATAAACAATAATTTTTTTTATAAAATCAAATATACAGTATGTACAAAGCAAAATGATCTTTTCTTTAATTATACCTATTTTTTGAATCACCCAGTACATTTTTGATATTTTTTTTTCGGTTTTGGTAAAATTTATTAGATTTAGAAATTTTTATCAAGAATAAATTTTTTTATAAAATCAAATATACAGGATGTACAAAGAAAATTATCTTTTTTTTAAACATACCCACTTTTTGAATCACCCCGTACATTTTTGATATCTTTTTTCGATTTTGGTAAAATTTATTAGATTTAGAAACTTTTATCAAGACTAATTTTTTTTATGAAACCAAATATACAGGATGTCCCAAAAAAAATGATCTTTTTTTTAATTATAACTATTTTTTGAATCACCCAGTACATTTTTGATATTATTTTTCGATATTAATAAAATTTATTAGATTTAGAAACTTTTATCAAGAATAATTTTTTTTATAAAATCAAATATACAGGATGTTCAAAGCAAAATGATCTTTTTTTTAATTATACCTATTTTTTGAATCACCCAGTACATTTTTGATATTTTTTTTCGATTTTAGTAAAATTTATTAGATTTAGAAACTTTTATCAAGAATAATTTTTTTTATAAAATCAAATATACAGGATGTACAAATCAAAATAATCTTTTTTTAATTATACCTATTTTTTGAATCACCCAGTACATTTTTGATATCTTTTTTCGATTTTAGTAAAATTTATTAGATTTAGAAACTTTTATCAAGAATAATTTTTTTTATAAAATCAAATATACAGGATGTACAAAGCAAAATGATCTTTTCTTTAATTATACCTATTTTTTGAATCACCCTGTACATTTTTGATATCGTTTTTCGATTTTAGTAAAATTTATTAGATTTTGAAACTTTTATCAAGAATAATTTTTTTTATAAAATCAAATATACAGGATGTACAAAGCAAAATGATCTTTTCTTTAATTATACCTATTTTTTGAATCACCCTGTACATTTTTGATATCGTTTTTCGATTTTAGTAAAATTTATTAGATTTAGAAACTTTTATAAACAATAATTTTTTTTATAAAATCAAATATACAGTATGTACAAAGCAAAATGATCTTTTCTTTAATTATACCTATTTTTTGAATCACCCAGTACATTTTTGATATTTTTTTTTCGGTTTTGGTAAAATTTATTAGATTTAGAAATTTTTATCAAGAATAAATTTTTTTATAAAATCAAATATACAGGATGTACAAAGAAAATTATCTTTTTTTTAAACATACCCACTTTTTGAATCACCCCGTACATTTTTGATATCTTTTTTCGATTTTGGTAAAATTTATTAGATTTAGAAACTTTTATCAAGACTAATTTTTTTTATGAAACCAAATATACAGGATGTCCAAAAAAAAATGATCTTTTTTTTAATTATAACTATTTTTTGAATCACCCAGTACATTTTTGATATTATTTTTCGATATTAATAAAATTTATTAGATTTAGAAACTTTTATCAAGAATAATTTTTTTTATAAAATCAAATATACAGGATGTTCAAAGCAAAATGATCTTTTTTTTAATTATACCTATTTTTTGAATCACCCAGTACATTTTTGATATTTTTTTTCGATTTTAGTAAAATTTATTAGATTTAGAAACTTTTATCAAGAATAATTTTTTTTATAAAATCAAATATACAGGATGTACAAATCAAAATAATCTTTTTTTAATTATACCTATTTTTTGAATCACCCAGTACATTTTTGATATCTTTTTTCGATTTTAGTAAAATTTATTAGATTTAGAAACTTTTATCAAGAATAATTTTTTTTATAAAATCAAATATACAGGATGTACAAAGCAAAATGATCTTTTCTTTAATTATACCTATTTTTTGAATCACCCTGTACATTTTTGATATCGTTTTTCGATTTTAGTAAAATTTATTAGATTTTGAAACTTTTATCAAGAATAATTTTTTTTATAAAATCAAATATACAGTATGTACAAAGCAAAATGATCTTTTCTTTAATTATACCTATTTTTTGAATCACCCAGTACATTTTTGATATTTTTTTTTCGGTTTTGGTAAAATTTATTAGATTTGGAAATTTTTATCAAGAATAAATTTTTTTATAAAATCAAATATACAGGATGTACAAAGCAAAATGATCTTTTTTTAATTATACTGATTTTTTGAATCACCCTGTACATTTTTGATATTATTTTTCGATATTAATAAAATTTATTAGATTTAGAAACTTTTATCAAGAATAATTTTTTTTATAAAATCAAATATACAGGATGTTCAAAGCAAAAAATGATCTTTTTTTTAATTATACCCATTTTTTGAATCACCCAGTACATTTTTGATATTTTTTTTTAATTTTGGTAAAATTTATTAGATTTAGAAACTTTAATCAAGAATAATTTTTTTTTTAAATCAAATATACAGGATGTACAAAGCAAAATGATCTTTTTTTTTAATTATACCTATTTTTTGAATCACCTAGTACATTTTTGATATTTTTTTTCGATTTTAGTAAAATTTATTAGATTTAGAAACTTTTATCAAGAATAAATTTTTTTTATAAAATCAAATATTCAGGATGTACAAAGCAAAATGAACGTATTAAAAATTATACCTATTTTTTGAATCATCCTATATATATTGTTAAAATTCTATCTCATTTTAATAAAAAATAAGTAGAAGGGGAAACTTTTATCAAGAATAAAAGTTTCTGTCAAATCAAATATACAGGATGTGCAAAGCAAAATGAACCTATTAAAAATTATACCTATTTTTTGAATCACCCTATATATTAATAAAATTCTATCACATTTTAATAAAAAATAAGTTGAAGGGGAAACTTTTATCAAGAATAAAATTTTCTGTCAAATCAAATATACAGGATGTGCAAAGCAAAATGAACCTATTACAAATTATACCTATTTTTTGAATCACCCTATATATATCATTAAAATTCTATCTCATTTTAATAAAAAATAAGCAGAAGAAGAAACTTTTATCAAGAATAAAATTTTCTCTCAAATCAAATATACAGGATGTGCAAAGCAAAATGAACCTTTTAAAAATATACCTATTTTTTGAATCACCCTATATATTATTTAAATTCTATCTCATTTTAATAAAAAATAAGTAGAAGGGGAAACTTTTATCAAGAATAAAATTTTCTGTCAAATCAAATATACAGGATGTGCAAAGCAAAATGAACCTTTTAAAAATTATACCTATTTTTTGAATCACCCTATACATTATTAAAATTCGATCACATTTTAATAAAAAATAAGTAGAAGGGGAAACTTTTATCAAGAATAAAATTTTCTGTCAAATCAAATATACAGGATGTGCAAAGCAAAATGAACCTTTTAAAAATTATACCTATTTTTTGAATCACCCTATACATTATTAAAATTCTATCACATTTTAATAAAAAATAAGTAGAAGGGAAAACTTTTATCAAGAATAAAATTTTCTGTCAAATCAAATATACAGGATGTGCAAAGCAAAATGAACCTTTTAAAAATATACCTATTTTTTGAATCACCCTATATATTATTAAAATTCTATCTCATTTTAATAAAAAATAAGTAGAAGGGGAAACTTTTATCAAGAATAAAATTTTCTGTCAAATCAAATATACAGGATGTGCAAAGCAAAATGAACCTTTTAAAAATTATACCTATTTTTTGAATCACCCTATACATTATTAAAATTCTATCTCATTTTAATAAAAAATAAGTAGAAGGGGAAACTTTTATCAAGAATAAAATTTTCTGTCAAATCAAATATACAGGATGTACAAAGCAAAATGAACCTATTAAAAAATTATACCCATTTCTTGAATCACCCTGTTTATTTTCGATATTTTTTATGATTTTAATAAAATTTATTAGATTTAAAAACATTTATCAAAAATAATATTTTCTATAAAATAAAATATACAGGATGTGCAAAGTAAAATGATTATTTTTCAAATTATACCTATTTTTTGAATCACCCTGTATATTTTCAATATTTTTTTAAAGATTGTATTAAAATTTATTAGATTATAAAACTTTTACATGAAATAAAATTTTCTATAAAATAAAATATACAGGATGTGCTAAGCAAAATGGTCTATTTTTTCAATTATACCTATTTTGGAATCACCCTGTACAATTTTAATATTTTTTTCAGATTTGAATAAAATTTATTATATTTAGAAACTTTTATCAAGAAAAAAATTTTGTATCAAGTCAAATATATATACAGGATGTATGTTTTTTAATAATAATTTACGTATTTTTTAAATCACCCTATAAATTTCCAATATTTTTTTTATACAGAATGTGCAAATTTCAATATTTTTTATAAATGATACTGATTGTTTCAAATTATAATTTATTTTTTTACACATTACCCTGTACATTTTCATTAATTTTTTAATTTAAAAACAATATTCAATAAATTTTGAAAATAATTAAATTAGACAATAATTGAAGATTTACAGTGTTGCAAAAATGTTCTAAAATTCGCAAATCTCGTGTTCTAAAAAATATATTATCGAATTACCCTGTATTTTTCTCATTTTTAGCTAAATTTACTTGTATTATTCAAGCTATATTATTTAATAATTTTTTTTTAATGTATAATTTATTATTTTATTCTAATAGATAAAATTACACAGTGACCTAAAAAAAAAGCGCGAGTTGAACGACACAAATAACATACACGTTAAATCTTCTGACCTTGACATAACAAAGAACCAAAATCGTTGGTTACTTAATCTAAAGGTACCGCTATCTATTAGAAAATAGACACGACAATACGAAAGATTTATTATACCGTAATTATTGATTTAAAAATTTAAATAACAATATTATAGAGCACAAAATTTCCTTTAACTTTTATATTTAACTTTTATTTTTAATTCCCCATAGTTTTGCCGCTAGAGGGCGAAATCTATACACATTTAGATTTTTTTGACTAATTTTTAAATTTTAAGGATAAACAATGAACTTTGGTGCAAAATGTTTTAGTACAAAGTTGTAGAGCATTAAATTCCCTACAATTTTTGTATCAAACTTTTTTCTGAATTTCCAATAGTTGCGCCACTAGAGGGCGCGCAAAAATGTTCATGTATGTTTTCCCAAGTTTATCTAGATTTTGAGGACAAACTATGCGTTTTGGTACAAAACGTTCTTATGCAAAGTTGCAGATCGTAAAATTATCTACAATTTTTGTTTATAACTTTATCCAGAATTTTCAATAGATGCGCCGCTAGAGTGCGCGCAAAAAATGTGCAAGTAGGTTTTTCCTAGTTTTTCCAGTTTTTGAGGACAAACAGTGCATTTTAGTGCAACATATTTTAATCAAAAGTTATAGAGCATAAAATTGCCTACAATTTTTGTCACCAATTTTTTTAAAAATTTCCAATAGTTACGCCACTAGAGGGCGCGCAAAAAATGTGCTGGTAGATTTCTACTAGTTTTTCAGATTTTCAGGACAAACAATGCATTTTGGTACAAATTTTTTTTGAGCAAAGTTGTAGAATATTACATTCTATACAATTCTCGTCTAAACTTTTTCCTGAATTTCTGATAGTTGCGCCACTAGATGGCGCGCAAAAAATGTGCTATTAGATTTCCACTGGTTTTTCAGATTTTCAGGACAAACAATGCATTTTGGTACAAATTTTTTTTGAGCAAAGTTGTAGAATATTACATTCTATACAATTCTCGTCTAAACTTTTTCCTGAATTTCTGATAGTTGCGCCACTAGATGGCGCGCAAAAAATGTGCTATTAGATTTCCACTGGTTTTTCAGATTTTCAGGACAAACAATGCATTTTGGTACAAATTTTTTTAAAACAAAGTTGTAGAATATTATATTCTCTACAATTCTTGTCTAAAACTTTTTCCTGAATTTCTGATAGTTGCGCCACTAGAGGGCGCGAAAAAAATGTTCTAGTAGGTTTCTACTAGTTTTTCAGATTTTCAGGACAAAAAATGCATTTTGGTACAAATTTTTTTAGAGGAAAGTTGTAGAATATTAAATTCTCTACAATTCTTGTCTAAAACTTTTTCCTGAATTTCTGATAGTTGCGCCACTAGATGGCGCGCAAAAAATGTGCTGGTAGGTTTCTACTAGTTTTTCAGATTTTCAGGACAAACAATGCATTTTGGTACAAATTTTTTTAAAGCAAAGTTGTAGAATATTATATTCTCTACAATTCTTGTCTAAAACTTTTTCCTGAATTTCTGATAGTTGCGCCACTAGAGGGCGCGAAAAAAATGTGCTAGTAGGTTTCTACTAGTTTTTCAGATTTTCAGGACAAAAAATGCATTTTGGTAAAAAATTTTTTAGAGGAAAGTTGTAGAATATTAAATTCTCTACAATTCTTGTCTAAAACTTTTTCCTGAATTTCTGATAGTTGCGCCACTAGATGGCGCGCAAAAAATGTGCTAGTAGGTTTCTACTAGTTTTTCAGATTTTCAGGACAAACAATGCATTTTGGTACAAATTTTTTTAAAGCAAAGTTGTAGAATATTATATTCTCTACAATTCTTGTCTAAAACTTTTTCCTGAATTTCTGATAGTTGCGCCACTAGAGGGCGCGAAAAAAATGTGCTAGTAGGTTTCTACTAGTTTTTCAGATTTTCAGGACAAAAAATGCATTTTGGTAAAAATTTTTTTAGAGGAAAGTTGTAGAATATTAAATTCTCTACAATTCTTGTCTAAAACTTTTTCCTGAATTTCTGATAGTTGCGCCACTAGATGGCGCGCAAAAAATGTGCTAGTAGGTTTCTACTAGTTTTTCAGATTTTCAGGACAAACAATGCATTTTGGTACAAATTTTTTTAAAGCAAAGTTGTAGAATATCATATTCTCTACAATTCTTGTCTAAAACTTTTTCCTGAATTTCTGATAGTTGCGCCACTAGAGGGCGCGAAAAAAATGTGCTAGTAGGTTTCTACTAGTTTTTCAGATTTTCAGGACAAACAATGCATTTTGGTAAAAATTTTTTTAGAGGAAAGTTGTAGAATATTAAATTCTCTACAATTCTTGTCTAAAACTTTTTCCTGAATTTCTGATAGTTGCGCCACTAGATGGCGCGCAAAAAATGTGCTAGTAGGTTTCTACTAGTTTTTCAGATTTTCAGGACAAACAATGCATTTTGGTACAAATTTTTTTAAAGCAAAGTTGTAGAATATTATATTCTCTACAATTCTTGTCTAAAACTTTTTCCTGAATTTCTGATAGTTGCGCCACTAGAGGGCGCGAAAAAAATGTGCTAGTAGGTTTCTACTAGTTTTTCAGATTTTCAGGACAAAAAATGCATTTTGGTAAAAATTTTTTTAGAGGAAAGTTGTAGAATATTAAATTCTCTACAATTCTTGTCTAAAACTTTTTCCTGAATTTCTGATAGTTGCGCCACTAGATGGCGCGCAAAAAATGTGCTAGTAGGTTTCTACTAGTTTTTCAGATTTTCAGGACAAACAATGCATTTTGGTACAAATTTTTTTAAAGCAAAGTTGTAGAATATTATATTCTCTACAATTCTTGTCTAAAACTTTTTCCTGAATTTCTGATAGTTGCGCCACTAGAGGGCGCGAAAAAAATGTGCTAGTAGGTTTCTACTAGTTTTTCAGATTTTCAGGACAAAAAATGCATTTTGGTAAAAATTTTTTTAGAGGAAAGTTGTAGAATATTAAATTCTCTACAATTCTTGTCTAAAACTTTTTCCTGAATTTCTGATAGTTGCGCCACTAGATGGCGCGCAAAAAATGTGCTAGTAGGTTTCTACTAGTTTTTCAGATTTTCAGGACAAACAATGCATTTTGGTACAAATTTTTTTAAAGCAAAGTTGTAGAATATTATATTCTCTACAATTCTTGTCTAAAACTTTTTCCTGAATTTCTGATAGTTGCGCCACTAGAGGGCGCGAAAAAAATGTGCTAGTAGGTTTCTACTAGTTTTTCAGATTTTCAGGACAAACAATGCATTTTGGTACAAATTTTTTTAGAGCAAAGTTGTAGAATATTATATTCTCTACAATTCTTGTCTAAAACTTTTTCCTGAATTTCTGATAGTTGCGCCACTAGAGGGCGCGCAAAAAATGTGATAGTAGGTTTCTACTAGTTTTTCAGATTTTCAGGACAAACAATGCATTTTGGTACAAATTTTTTTTAAAGCAAAGTTGTAGAATATTATATTCTCTACAATGCTTGTCTAAAACTTTTTCCTGAATTTCTGATAGTTGCGCCACTAGAGGGCGCGCAAAAAATGTGCAAGTAGGTTTCTACTAGTTTTTCAGATTTTCAGGACAAACAATGCATTTTGGTACAAATTTTTTTAGAGCAAAGTTGTAGAATATTATATTCTCTACAATTCTTGTCTAAAACTTTTTCCTGAATTTCTGATAGTTGCGCCACTAGAGGGCGCGAAAAAAATGTGCAAGTAGGTTTCTACTAGTTTTTCAGATTTTCAGGACAAACAATGCATTTTGGTACAAATTTTTTTAGAGCAAAGTTGTAGAATATTATATTCTCTACAATTCTTGTCTAAAACTTTTTCCTGAATTTCTGATAGTTGCGCCACTAGAGGGCGCGAAAAAAATGTGCAAGTAGTTTTCTACTAGTTTTTCAGATTTTCAGGACAAACAATGCATTTTGGTACAAATTTTTTTAGAGCAAAGTTGTAGAATATTATATTCTCTACAATTCTTGTCTAAAACTTTTTCCTGAATTTCTGATATTTGCGCCACAAGAGGGCGCGCAAAAAATGTGCTAGTAGGTTTCTACTAGTTTTTCAGATTTTCAGGACAAACAATGCATGTTGGTACAAATTTTTTTAGAGTAAAGTTGTAGAATATTATATTCTCTACAATTATTGTCTAAAACTTTTTCCTGAATTTCTGATAGTTGCGCCACTAGAGGGCGCGCAAAAAATGTGCTAGTAGGTTTCTACTAGTTTTTCAGATTTTCAGGACAAACAATGCATTTTGGTACAAATTTTTTTAAAGCAAAGTTGTAGAATATTATATTCTCTACAATTCTTGTCTAAAACATTTTATTGAATTTCTGATAGTTGCGCCACAAGAGGGCGCGCAAAAAATGTGCAAGTAAATTTTTCCAGTTTTCCAGATTTTGTGGACAAACAATGCACTTTCGTGAAAAATATTATGAAACAAAGTTGTAGAGTCTAAAATTATCTACAATTTTTATATGAAACTTTTTTCATAATTTCCAACAGTTGCGCCACTAGAGAATGCGCAAAAAATGTGCATGTAGGTTTTACTTAATTTTTCCAGATTTTGAGAACAAACAATGCAATTTAGTGCAAAATGTACTAGTACATAGTTGTAGAGCATCAAATTTACTACAATTTTTGTATAAAACTTATTGCTGAATTTCCAATAGTTCCGCCGATAGAGGGCGCGCAAAAATGTGCGAGTAGGTTTTTCCTAGTTTTTCCAGATTTTGAGGAAAACCATGCATTGTGGAACAACATGTTAAGGTAGAAAATTATAGAGCATAAAATTACCTACAATTTCTGTATTAATCTTTTTTCAGAATTTTAAATAGTTGTACCACTAGAGGGCGCGCAAAAGAAGTGCATGTACATTTTTCCTAGTTTTACCAATTTTGAGGACAAATAATGTATTTTAGTACAAAATGTTCTTATGAAAAGTTGTAGATCATAAAATTACCTACAATTTTTGTCTTTAACTTTTTCCAGAATTTTTAACAGTTGCGCCACGAGATGGCGCGCAAAAATGGATTTGTTGGTTTTCTGTACTTAATTCAGATTTTGACGACAAATAATGCATTTGGGTACAAAATGTTCTCATGCAAAGTTGTAGATAATAAAATTCCCTACAATTTTTGTATTCAACTTTTTCCAGAATTTTCAATAGTTGTGCCACTAGATGGCGCGCAAAAATAGATTTGTAGGTTTTCTGTACTTTTTCCAGATTTTGAGGACAAATAAAGCATTTAGGTACAAAATGTTCCAATGCAAAGTTGTAGATCATAAAATTCTCTACAAGTTTTGTATTTAACTTTTTCCAAAATTTTCAATAGTTGTGCATCTAGATGGCGCGCAAAAATGGATTTGTAGGTTTTCTGTACTTTTTCCAGATTTTGAGGACAAATAAAGCATTTTTGTACAAAATGTTCTAATGCAAAGTTGTAGATCATAAAATTCCCTACAATTTTTGTATTTAACTTTTTCCAAAATTTTGAATAGTTGTGCCACTAGATGGCGCGGTAAAAATGGATTTGTAGGTTTTCTGTACTTTTTCCAGATTTTGAGGACAAATAAAGCATTTGGGTACAAAATGTTCTGATGCAAAGTTGTAGATCATAAAATTTCCTACAATTTTTGTCATTATCTTTTTTCAGAATTTTCAACAGTTGTGCCACTAGATGGCGCGCAAAAATGGATTTGTAGGTTTTCTGTACTTTTTCCAGATTTTGACGATAAATAATGCATTTTGGTACAAAATGTTTTCATGCAAAGTTGTAGATCATAAAATTCCCAACAATTTTTGTATTTAACTGTTTCTATAATTTTCAATAGTTGCTCCACTAGATGGCGCGCAAAATGTATTTGTAGGTTTTCTGTACTTTTTCCAGATTTTGAGGATAAATAAAACATTTGTGTACAAAATCTTCTGAAACAAAGTTGTAGATCATAAAATTCCCTACAATTTTTGTATTTAACTTTTTCCAGAATTTTCAATAGTTGCTCCACTAGATGGCGCGCAAAAATGGACTTGTAGGTTTTCTGTACTTTTTCCAGATTTTGAGTACAAACAATGCATTTTAGTGCAAGAAATTTTAGTGAAAAGTTATAGACTATAAAATTCCCTACAATTTTTGTCAATAATTTTTTCCAAAATTTCCAATAGTTACGCCACTAGATGGCGCGCAAAAATGTGCTAGTAAGTTTCTACTAGTTTTTCAGATTTTCAGGACAAACAATTCACTTTCGTGAAAAATATTATAAAACAAAGTTGTAGAGTATAAAATTCCCTACCATTTTTGTATGAAACTTTTTCCATAATTTCCAATAGTTGCGCCACTAGAAAATGCGCAAAAAATGTGCATGTAGGTTTTCCGTAAGTTTTCCAGATTTTGGGGTCAAATAATGCACTTTATTGCCAAATGTTTTGGAGCAAAGTTATAGAGTAACAAATTTCCTACAATGTTTGTATTTAACTTTTTCAGGAATATCCAACAGTTACGTCACTAGAGGGCGCGCAAAAAATATGCATGTAGGTTTTCCCTAGTTTTTCCAGATTTTGGCTTCAAATAATGCACTTTAGTGTAAGAGTAAGAAATTCCCTATAATTTTTGTATTTATCTTTTTCCAGAATATCCAATAGCTGCGCCACTAGAGGGCGCACAAAAAATGTGCATGTAGGTTTTCCCTAGTTTTTCCAGATTTTGGCGTGAAATAATACACTTAGTGCAAAATGTTTTAAAACAAAGTTATAGAGTAAAAAATTCCCTACAATTTTTGTACGTATCTTTTTCCAGAATATCCAATAGCTGAGCCTCTAGAGGGCGCGCAAAAATGTGTATATAGGTTTTTCCTAGTTTTTCCAGATTTTGGGGTCAAATAATGCACTTTAGTGCAAAATGTTCTAGAACAAAGTTATAGACTAACAAATTCCCTACAATTTTTTTCTTCAACTTTTTTCAAAATATCCAATAGTTATGCCACTAGAGGGCGCACAAAAAATATGCATGTAGATTTTCTCTAGTTTTTCCAGATTTTGGGGTCAAATAATGCACTTTAGTACAAAATGTTCTAAAGCAAAGTTATAGAGTAATAAATTCCCTATTATTTTTGTATCTATGTTTTTTTTGAATTCACCATAATTTCACCGCTAGAAGACGAAATAAATACACAATTATTACATTGTATTTAAAATAATCCTATTTCGAGAAAGTACTGTGGTGACACAACTGATTTTTTTATATACAGAGTGTGTTAGCTTAAATTAATATAATAATAACTATTCCCATTGATATTTCTAATACAGTGTTGCAATATTTACTTAAAATATACAGATATAGATATTTTTTTATATAAAAATCCGTATCGTTGGTTAAATAGTTACTACCAATAAAAAAAGTGAAAATCCTGATAAAAGTAAACAATAGAGATGTATCTACAAGACGTAACGTAGTTTATTTAATTTCCGAATATATTCGCTATGTAAAATAAAATAAGCGAAGAAAGTTCTTTTGTGTTTGTGTTTTGTTTTAATTAATTATATACGAACAGTCAAAGTGTAATTAGAAAATCAGTTCCATTTCGAAGCAGAGCGAAATTTCATTGAATTAATTAATCTATTTTCTAGGAAATTGATAGTTATAATTATCGTTATTATAAAATATAACAGTGAAATTAATTTTTTTGTAATTATTATATAGATGAAGATTTAATCCCGGAAGAATCCGGATGTTGTTATTAAAAATGTTAATTATATATAAATGGAAATTTCCGGAATAAAAATAAAAATAATATCGTTTAAATAATAAAAATGATTTGAGAATATAATTAGGGAAATTTTCGGAAATTTGGCAACGCCGCTTACAAAATTTTAATATTGTGCAAAAATAAATAATAATAAATGGTAAAAAGTTATTAAAAGGTATTTAATCTAATAAGTTTTATTAAAATCGGTAAAATATCGAAAATGTACAGGGTGATTCAAAAATATATTATTAAAAAAATTACATTTTGTTTTGTACATCCTGTATTTTTTAGGTCACGAAAAAAATTATTGGTTATAAAAGTTACAAAATTAAATAAATTTTATTAAAATGGTCAAAAATATCGATAATATATAGGGTGATTACAAAAAAAACATGTAAAATGTGAATAAAAAAGAACATTTTACTTTGTACACCCTATATTTATTAATTGACAAGAAATTTTATACTTTGTAAAAGTTGCTAAATCGAATAAACTATATTAAAATGCAAGAAAAATCAACAAATATATAGTGCGATTCAAAAATATAAGTAAATTTTCATTAAAACCACATTTTTCTTTATACACCCTGTATTTTTAATTTGACAGAAAATTGTATTCTTTGTAAAAGTTGCTAAATCCAATAAACTATATTAAAATGCAAGAAATATCAACAAATATATAGTGCGATTCAAAAATATAAGTAAATTTTCATTAAAATAACATTTTTCTTTGCACACCCTGTATTTTTTATTTGACAGAAAATTTTATTTTTTGTAAAAGTTGCTAAATTAAATAAACTATATTAATATGCAAAAAAAGAAGAAAAACATACAGTGTGAATTAAAAAACTTGTGAAGTTTAATAATAATAATAATTTCTCTTTGTACACCCTGTATTTTTTAATTGACAAAAAATTTTATTCTTTCTAAAAGTTGCTAAATCCAATAAACTATATTAATATGCAAAAAAAGAAGAAAAACATACAGTGTGAGTTAAAAAACTTGTCAAGTTTAATAATAATAATAATTTCTCTTTGTACACCCTGTATTTTTTAATTGACAAAAATTTTTATTCTTTATAAAAGTTGCTAAATCCAATTAACTATATTAATATGCAAAAAAAGAACAAAAACATACAGTGTGAATTTAAAAACTTGTTAAGTTTAATAATAATAATAATTTCTCTTTGTACACCCTGTATTTTTTAATTGACAAAAATTTTTATTCTTTCTAAAAGTTGCTAAATCCAATGAACTATATTAGAATGGAAGAAAAAGCAAAAAATATATAGTGCGAGTCAAAAAATAAGTAAATTTTCATTAAAATAACATTTATCTTTACACACCCTGTATTTTTAATTTGACAGAAAATTGTATTCTTTGTAAAAGTTGCTAAATCCAATAAACTAAATTAAAATGCAAAAAAAATTAATAAATATATAGTGTGATTCAAAAAATAAGTAAATTTTCATTAAAATAACATTTTTCTTTGGACACCCTGTATTTTTTATTTGACAGAAAATTTTATTCTTTATAAAAGTTGTTAAATCCACTAACTTTATTAAAATGCAAGAAAAATCAATAAATATACAGTGCGATTCAAAAAATAAGTAAATTTTCATTAAAATAACATTTATCTTTACACACCCTGTATTTTTAATTTGACAGAAAATTGTATTCCTTGTAAAAGTTGCTAAATCCAATAAACTAAATTAAAATGCAAAAAAAATTAATAAATATATAGTGTGATTCAAAAAATAAGTAAATTTTCATTAAAATAACATTTTTCTTTGCACACCCTGTATTTTTTATTTGACAGAAAATTTTATTTTTTGTAAAAGTTGCTAAATCCAATAAATTAAATTAAAATGCAAAAAAAATTAATAAACATATAGTGCGATTCAAAAATATAAGTAAATTTTCATTAAAATAACATTTTTCTTCGGACACCCTTTATTTTTTATTTGACAGAAAATTTTATTTTTTGTAAAAGTTGCTAAATCCAATAAACTTTATTAAAATGCAAGAAAAATCAACAAATATATAGTGCGATTCAAAAATATAAGTAAATTTTCATTAAAACCACATTTTTCCTTACACACCCTGTATTTTTAATTTGACAGAAAATTGTATTTTTTGTAAAAGTTGCTAAATCCAATAAACTATATTAAAATACAAGAAAAATCAACAAATATATAGTGCGATTCAAAAATATAAGTAAATTTTCATTAAAACCACATTTTTCTTTGAACACCCTGTATTTTTTATTTGACAGAAAATTTTATTGTTTATAAAAGTTGCTAAATCCAATAAACTATATTAATATGTAAAAAAAGAACAAAAATATACAGTGTGAATTAAAAAACTTGTGGTTTTATTTATAATAATAATTTCTCTTTGTACACCCTGTATTTTTTAATTGACAAAAATTTTTATTCTTTCTAAAAGTTGCTAAATCCAATTAACTATATTAATGTGAAAAAAAGAACAAAAATATACAGTGTGAATTAAAAAACTTGTGAAGTTTTATTAATATTAATAATTTATCTTTGTACACCCTGTATTTTTTAATTGATAAAAAATTTTATTCTTTCTAAAAGTTGCTAAATCCAATAAACTTTATTAAAATGCAAAAAAAATAAAAAAAACATAAAGTGTGAATCAAAAAACATGTGACTTTTTATTAATAATTTTTTTTTTTTTACACCCTGTATTTCTTAATTGAAAAAAAAATTTATCTTCATTTATTTTTCATTATTTATTAATAGCACTTTTTTCTTAAAATCTGCTGAAATTTTTTTTTATCAAATAATAAGAAAAAGTTTGTTAAAAACAATTTGTATTTTTCCCAAATTTAGGTAAATTTTCGGAAATTTGGCAACGACGCTTAAAAAATTTTATGTGGAAAAAAATAATAATTACAAAGTGGTAAAAAATTATCACGAATTAAAATTTTTTAATCCAATAAATTTTATTAAAATTGGTAAAATATCAAAAATGTACAGGGTGATTTAAAAAATGGCTTTATTACTAAAAAAATTACATTTTGCTTTGCACATCCTGTATTTTTTACTTGACAAAAAAAATTATTGGTTATAAAAGTTACAAAATTAAATAAATTTTATTAAAATGGTAAAAAATATCGATAATATATAGGGTGATTACAAAAAAAACATGTAAAATATGAATAAAAAAGAACATTTTACTTTGTACACCCTGTATTTTTTACTTGTCAAAAAAAATTATTGATCATAAAAGTTACAAAATTAAATAAATTTTATTAAAATGGTAAAAAAATATCGATAATATATAGGGTGATTACAAAAAAAACATGTAAAATATGAATAAAATAGAAGATTTTAATTTGTACACCCTGTATTTTGTACTTGTCAAAAAAAATAATTGGTTATAAAAGTTACAAAATTAAATTAATTTTATTAAAATGGTAAAAAATATCGATAATATATAGGGTGATTCCAAAAAAACAAGTAAAATCTGAATAAAATAGAAGATTTTAATTTGTACACCCTGTATTTTTTACTTGTCAAAAAAAAATTATTGGTTATAAAAGTTACAAAATTAAATAAATTTTATTAAAATGGTAAAAAATATCGATAATATATAGGGTGATTACAAAAAAAACATGTAAAATATGAATAAAAAAGAACATTTTACTTTGTACACCCTGTATTTTTTACTTGTCAAAAAAAATTATTGATCATAAAAGTTACAAAATTAAATAAATTTTATTAAAATGGTAAAAAATATCGATAATATATAGGGTGATTACAAAAAAAACATGTAAAATATGAATAAAAAAGAACATTTTACTTTGTACACCCTGTATTTTTTACTTGTCAAAAAAAATTATTGATCATAAAAGTTACAAAATTAAATAAATTTTATTAAAATGGTAAAAAAATATCGATAATATATAGGGTGATTACAAAAAAAACATGTAAAATATGAATAAAAAAGAACATTTTACTTTGTACACCCTGTATTTTTTACTTGTCAAAAAAAATTATTGATCATAAAAGTTACAAAATTAAATAAATTTTATTAAAATGGTAAAAAAATATCGATAATATATAGGGTGATTACAAAAAAAACATGTAAAATATGAATAAAATAGAAGATTTTAATTTGTACACCCTGTATTTTGTACTTGTCAAAAAAAATAATTGGTTATAAAAGTTACAAAATTAAATTAATTTTATTAAAATGGTAAAAAATATCGATAATATATAGGGTGATTACAAAAAAACATGTAAAATATGAATAAAAAAGAACATTTTACTTTGTATTTTTTACTTGACAAAAAAAAATTATGGTTATAAAAGTTACAAAATTAAATAAATTTTATTAAAATGGTAAAAAATATCGATAATATATAGGGTGATTACAAATAAAACATGTAAAATATGAATAAAAAAGAACATTTTACTTTGTACACCCTGTATTTTTTACTTGTCAAAAAAAATTATTGATCATAAAAGTTACAAAATTAAATAAATTTTATTAAAATGGTAAAAAATATCGTTAATATATAGGGTGATTACAAAAAAACATGTAAAATATGAATAAAAAAGAACATTTTAATTTGTACACCCTGTATTTTTTACTTGACAAAAAAAATTATGGTTATAAAAGTTACAAAATTAAATAAATTTTATTAAAATGGTAAAAAATATCGTTAATATATAGGGTGATTACAAATAAAACATGTAAAATATGAATAAAAAAGAACATTTTACTTTGTACACCCTGTATTTTTTACTTGTCAAAAAAAATTATTGGTTATAAAAGTTACAAAATTAAATAAATTTTATTAAAATGGTAAAAAATATCGATAACATACAGGGTGATTACAAAAAAACTGTCAAATATTGTATAGTTTTATTAATAATAATAATTTCTCTTTGTACACCCTGTATTTCTTAATTGCAAAAAAAATTTATCTTCATTTGTTTTTCATTATTTATTAATAGCACTTTTTTCTTAAAATCCGCTGAAATTTTTTTTTATCAAATAATAAGAAAAAGTTTGTTAAAACAATTTGTATTTTTCCCAAATTTAGGTAAATTTTCGGAAATTTGGCAACGACGCTTAAAAAATTTTATGTGCAAAAAAAATAATAATTACAAAGCGATAAAAAAATTATCACTAATTTAAATTTTTTAATTCAATAAATTTTATTAAAATTGGTAAAATATCAAAAATGTACAGGGTGATTTTAAAAATGGCTTTATTACTAAAAAAATAACATTTTGCTTTGCACATCCTGTATTTTTTACTTGACAAAAAAAATAATTGGTTATAAAAGTTACAAAATTAAATAAATTTTATTAAAATGGTAAAAAATATCGATAATATATAGGGTGATTACAAATAAAACATGTAAAATATGAATAAAAAAGAACATTTTACTTTGTACACCCTGTATTTTTTACTTGTCAAAAAAAATTATTGATCATAAAAGTTACAAAATTAAATAAATTTTATTAAAATGGTAAAAAATATCGTTAATATATAGGGTGATTACAAAAAAACATGTAAAATATGAATAAAAAAGAACATTTTAATTTGTACACCCTGTATTTTTTACTTGTCAAAAAAAATTATTGATCATAAAAGTTACAAAATTAAATAAATTTTATTAAAATGGTAAAAAATATCGTTAATATATAGGGTGATTACAAAAAAACATGTAAAATATGAATAAAAAAGAACATTTTAATTTGTGCACCCTGTATTTTTTACTTGACAAAAAAAATTATGGTTATAAAAGTTACAAAATTAAATAAATTTTATTAAAATGGTAAAAAATATCGTTAATATATAGGGTGATTACAAAAAAACATGTAAAATATGAATAAAAAAGAACATTTTACTTTGTACACCCTATATTTTTTAATTGACAAATTTTTTTATTCTTTCTAAAAGTTGCTAAATCCAATCAACTACATTAATATGCAAAAAAAAGAAGAAAAACATACAGTGTGAATTAAAAAACTTGTCAAGTTTAATAATAATAATAATTTCTCTTTGTACACCCTGTATTTTTTAATTGACAAAAATTTTTATTCTTTCTAAAAGTTGCTAAATCCAATGAATTAAATTAAAATGCAAAAAAAATCAACAAATATATAGTGCGATTCAAAAATATAAGTAAATTTTCATTAAAAGAACATTTTACTTTGTACACCCTATATTTTTTAATTGACAAATTTTTTTATTCTTTCTAAAAGTTGCTAAATCCAATCAACTACATTAATATGCAAAAAAAAGAAGAAAAACATACAGTGTGAATTAAAAAACTTGTCAAGTTTAATAATAATAATAATTTCTCTTTGTACACCCTGTATTTTTTAATTGACAAAAATTTTTATTCTTTCTAAAAGTTGCTAAATCTAATAAACTATATTAATATGTAAAAAAAGAACAAAAATATACAGTGTGAATTAAAAAACATGTGAAGTTTTATTAATAATAATAATTTCTCTTTGTACACCCTGTATTTTTTAATTGACAAAAATTTTTATTCTTTCTTAAAGTTGCTAAATCCAATGAATTAAATTAAAATGCAAAAAAAATCAACAAATATATAGTGCGATTCAAAAATATAAGTAAATTTTCATTAAAATAACATTTTTCTTTGGACACCCTGTATTTTTTATTTGATAGGAAATTTTATTCTTTATAAAAGTTGTTAAATCCAATAAACTTTCTTAAAATGCAAGAAAAATCAATAAATATATAGTGCGATTCAAAAAATTAGTAAATTTTCATTAAAACCACATTTTTCTTTGCACACCCTGTATTTTTTATTTGACAGGAAATTTTATTCATTGTAAAAGTTGCTAAATCCAATAAATTAAATTAAAATGCAAAAAAAATTAATAAATATATAGTGCGATTCAAAAAATAAGTAAATTTTCATTAAAATAACATTTATCTTTACACACCCTGTATTTTTAATTTGAAAGAAAATTGTATTCTTTGTAAAAGTTGCTAAATCCAATGAATTAAATTAAAATGCAAAAAAACTTAATAAATATATAGTGTGATTCAAAAAATAAGTAAATTTTCATTAAAATAACATTTTTCTTTGCACACCCTGTATTTTTTATTTGACAGAAAATTTTATTCTTTGTAAAAGTTGCTAAATCCAATAAACTTTATTAAAATGCAAGAAAAATTAATAAATATATAGTGCGATTCAAAAAATAAGTAAATTTTCATTAAAATAACATTTTTCTTTACACACCCTGTATTTTTAATTTGACAGAAAATTCTATTCTTTGTAAAAGTTGCTAAATCCAATGAATTAAATTAAAATGCAAAAAAACTTAATAAATATATAGTGTGATTCAAAAAATAAGTAAATTTTCATTAAAATAACATTTTTCTTTGCACACCCTGTATTTTTTATTTGACAGAAAATTTTATTTTTTGTAAAAGTTGCTAAATCCAATAAACGATATTAAAATGAAAAAAAAATCAACAAATATATAGTGCGATTCAAAAAATAAGTAAATTTTCATTAAAACCACATTTTTCTTTGCACACCCTGTATTTTTTATTTGACAGGAAATTTTATTCTTTATAAAAGTTGTTAAATCCAATAAACTGTATTAAAATGCAGGAAAATTCAACAAATATATAGTGCGATTCAAAAATATAAGTAAATTATTGGTTATAAAAGTTACAAAATTAAATAAATTTTATTAAAATAGTAAAAAATATCGATAATATATAGGGTGATTACAAAAAAAACATGTAAAATATGAATAAAAAAGAACATTTTACTTTGTACACCCTGTATTTTTTAATTGACAAAAATTTTTATTCTCTCTAAAAGTTGCTAAATCCAATAAACTATATTAATATGCAAAAAAAGAACAAAAACATACAGTGTGAATTAAAAAACTTGTCAAGTTTAATAATAATAATAATTTCTCTTTGTACACCCTGTATTTTTTAATTGACAAAAATTTTTATTCTTTCTAAAAGTTGCTAAATCGAATAAACTATATTAAAATACAAGAAAAATTATCAAATATATAGTGCGATTCAAAAAATAAGTAAATTTATTTCATTAAAATATCATTTTTCTTTGCACACCCTGTATTTTTAATTTGACAAAAAATTTTATTTTTTGTAAAAGTTGCTAAATCCAATACATTAAATTAACATGCAAAAAAAATTAATAAATATATAGTGCGATTCAAAAAATAAGTAAATTTTCATTAAAATAACATTTTTCTTTGCACACCCTGTATTTTTTATTTGACAGAAAATTTTATTTTTTGTAAAAGTTGCTAAATCCAATAAACTATATTAAAATGAAAAAAAATCAACAAATATATAGTGCGATTCAAAAAAATAAGTAAAGTTTCATTAAAACCACATTTATCTTTACACACCCTGTATTTTTAATTTGACAGAAAATTTTATTTTTTGTAAAAGTTGCTAAATCCAATAAATTAAATTAAAATGCAAAAAAAATTAATAAATATATAGTGGGATTCAAAAAAACAAGTAAATTTTCATTAAAACCCAATTTTTCTTTGCACACCCTGTATTTTTTATTTGACAGGAAATTTTATTCTTTATAAAAGTTGTTAAATCCAATAAACTTTATTAAAATGCAAGAAAAATCGACAAATATATAGTGCGATTCAAAATATAAGTAAATTTTCATTAAAATAACATTTTTCTTTGCACACCCTGTATTTTTTATTTGACAGAAAATTTTATTCTTGATAAATGTTGCCAAATTCAATAGACTATAATAATATGCGAAAAAAATAAAAATATAAAGTGTGATTCGAAAAATATGTGAATTTTTATTAATAATAATAATTTATATTTGCACACCCTGTAATTTTTAATTGAGAAAAATTTTTATTTTTTGTAAAAGTTGCCAAATCCAATAAACGATATTTATATGCAAAATTCTCTAAACATTAATTAAACAAAAAAAAATTAAAATAATTTTGATAAAATTTCCAAAAATATTAAAAAATTATAAAAAAAAATACACCTAAATAATAAAATAATTTTGAATATTCAAATTTTCCCAAACATTGATTTTTGATAAATTTGACAACACTGCAATTACTTAATTTTACCAATATTTAAAAAACATCTTTTTTTTTTTATTAAAAAGAATTTATTTTTCTTAGGTAACTAAATATTATTTAAAATTAATTCAGTACTTACTATTTATTAATTTTTTAAATAACGATTAAAACAATAAATCACAAAATTTGGAATTTTCTAGCCGGTCATGAAATCGCGAATCCGCGTAGCATTTTATTTATTTATTTATTATTTTTTTGAAACAAATGAATCGCGCGAGTTTAAAGTTAAAACTAAATCTAGTGGCAGGTGAGCCACTTGAGCCAGGCCAGGTGAGCGTACGTAGCCGTAATCTGACAAATATACAGTTCGTTACGGGATTTCTGCGAGAATGGGAAAATAAGATTCTCGAGAGAATGAAAAAAAAAATTACTGTTTTGTTTCTTTCTTATTAGCGAATCGAATAATGAAAAAATTATTCAGTGGCGGGTTATTTTTTTATTGATTATGAATTTTTATAAATATTTATTTCAAAGGTTTAATTTTTTTATGTATAAAATAATATTTTAATTATTAGGAAAAATCAAATTTTGTTAATTAAACCAATTTTTTATTTATGAAAATGAAAAATGTACAGTGTGGTTCGAAAAATAAGTAAATTTTCATTAAAAAAATATTTTCTTTTACACACCCTGTATTTTCGATATGACAAAAAATTTTGTTCGTTATAAAAGTTGCTAAATCCAATTAACTCTATTAATATGAAAAAAAAATCAACAAATATATAGTGTGATTCGAAAAATAAGTAAATTTTCATTAAAAAAGCATTCTCCTTTGCACACCCTGTAGTTTTTATTTGACAAAAAATTTTGTTCGTTATAAAAGTTGCTAAATCCAATTAACTATATTATTATGACAAAAAAAATTAACAAATATATAGTGTGATTCGTAAAATTTGTAAATTTTTATTAGAAAAGCATTTTCTTTTCCACACCCTGTATTTTCGATTTGACAAAAAATTTTGTTCGTTATAAAAGTTGCTAAATCCAATTAACTATATTATTATGACAAAAAAATTAACAAATATATAATGTGATTCGAAAAATAACTAAATTTTCATTAAAAAAACATTTTCTTTTACACACCCTGTATTTTCGATTTGACAAAAAATTTTGTTCGTTATAAAAGTTGCTAAATCCAATTAACTCTATTAATATGAAAAAAAAATCAACAAATATATAGTGTGATTCGAAATATAAGTAAATTTTCATTTAAAAAACATTTTCTTTTACACACCCTGTATTTTCGATTTGACAAAAAATTTTGTTCGTTATAAAAGTTGCTAAATCCAATTAACTCTATTATTGTGACAAAAAAATTAACAAATATATAATGTGATTCGAAAAATAACTAAATTTTCATTAAAAAAACATTTTCTTTTACACACCCTGTATTTTCGATTTGACAAAAAAATTTGTTGGTTAGAAAAGTTGCTAAATCCAATTAACTCTATTAATATGAAAAAAAATCAACAAATATATAGTGTGATTCGAAAAATATGTAAATTTTCATTAAAAAAACATTTTCTTTTACACACCCTGTATTTTCGATTTGACAAAAAAATTTGTTGGTTAGAAAAGTTGCTAAATCCAATTAACTCTATTAATATGAAAAAAAATCAACAAATATATAGTGTGATTCGAAAAATATGTAAATTTTCATTAAAAAAACATTTTCTTTTACACACCCTGTATTTTCAATTTGACAAAAAATTTTGTTCGTTATAAAAGTTGCTAAATCCAATTAACTCTATTATTGTGACAAAAAAATTAACAAATATATAATGTGATTCGAAAAATAACTAAATTTTCATTAAAAAAACATTTTCTTTTACACACCCTGTATTTTCGATTTGACAAAAAAATTTGTTGGTTAGAAAAGTTGCTAAATCCAATTAACTCTATTAATATGAAAAAAAATCAACAAATATATAGTGTGATTCGAAAAATATGTAAATTTTCATTAAAAAAACATTTTCTTTTACACACCCTGTATTTTCGATTTGACAAAAAAATTTGTTGGTTAGAAAAGTTGCTAAATCCAATTAACTCTATTAATATGAAAAAAAATCAACAAATATATAGTGTGATTCGAAAAATATGTAAATTTTCATTAAAAAAACATTTTCTTTTACACACCCTGTATTTTCAATTTGACAAAAAATTTTGTTCGTTATAAAAGTTGCTAAATCCAATTAACTACATTATGATGACAAAAAAAATTAACAAATATATAGTGTGATTCGAAAAATAAGTAAATTTTCATTAAAAAAACATTTTCTTTTACACACCCTGTATTTTCGATTTGACAAAAAATTTTGTTGGTTATAAAAGTTGCTGAATATAAAAATCTATATTAATATGCAAAAAAATCAACAAATATACAGTGCGATTCGAAAAATTTGTAAATTTTCATTAACAAAGCATTTTCCTTTGCACACCCTGTATTTTTGATTGACCAGGAAATTTAATTTGAGCTTAAAGTTTCTAAATTCAGTAAACTTTACAAATATAAAATAAAATATCGAAAATGTACAGGGTGATTCAAAAATAACAAATTATTTAAAAAAAAAGATTATTATACTTTGCACACCCTGTAGATTTTATTTGACAAAAAATTTTGTTCGTTATAAAAGTTGCTAAATCCAATAAAGTATTTATTAATATGCAAAAAAAATAAATAATATACAGTGCGATTCGAAAAATTAGTAAATTTTCATTAATAAAGCATTCTCCTTTGCACACCCTGTAGTTTTTATTTGACAAAAAATTTTGAACGTAATAAAAGTTGCTAAATCCAATAAAGTATTTATTAATATGCAAAAAAAATAAATAATATACAGTGCGATTCGAAAAATTAGTAAATTTTCATTAATAAAGCATTCTCCTTTGCACACCCTGTAGTTTTTATTTGACAAAAAATTTTGAACGTAATAAAAGTTGCTAAATCCAATAAAGGTTTTATTAATTTGCAAAAAAAATTAATAATATACAGTGTGATTCGAAAAATTAGTAAATTTTCATTAAAAAAGCATTCTCCTTTGCACACCCTGTAGTTTTTATTTGACAAAAAATTTTGTTCGTTATAAAAGTTGCTAAATCCAATAAAGTTTTTATTAATATGCAAAAAAAATAATAATATACAGTGCGATTCGAAAAATTAGTAAATTTTCATTAAAAAAGCATTCTCCTTTGCACACCCTGTAGATTTTATTTGACAAAAAATTTTGATCGTTATAAAAGTTGCTAAATCCAATAAATTGTTTATTAATTTGCAAAAAAATAAATAATATACAGTGCGATTCGAAAAATAGGTAAATTTTCATTAAAAAAGCATTCTCCTTTGCACACCCTGTAGTTTTTATTTGACAAAAAATTTTATTCGTTATAAAAGTTGCTAAAACCAATAAATTATTTATTAATTTGCAAAAAAATTAAATAATATACAGTGCGATTCGAAAAATAGGTAAATTTTCATTAAAAAAGCATTCACCTTTGCACACCCTGTAGTTTTTATTTGATAAAAAATTTTGTTCGTTATAAAAGTTGCTAAATTGAATAAAGTTTTTATTGAAATGCAAAAAAGTTAATAATATACAGTGCGATTATAAAAATAAGTAAATTTTCATTAAAAAAGCATTCTCCTTTGCACACCCTGTATTTTTGATTGGCCAGGAAATTTAATTTGAGCTTAAAGTTTCTAAATTCAGTAAACTTTACAAATATAAAAAAAAAATATCGAAAATGTACAGGGTGATTCAAAAATAACCAATTATTTAAAAAAAAGATTATTATACTTTGCACACCCTGTATTTTTGATTGGTCAGGAAATTTAATTCGACCTTAAAGTTTCTAAATTCAGTAAACTTTACAAATCTAAAAAAAAAATATCGAAAATGTACAGGGTGATTCAAAAATAACAAATTATTTAAATAAAAAGATTATTATACTCTGCACACCCTGTAGATTTTATTTGACAAAAAATTTTGTTCGTTATAAAAGTTGCTAAATCTAATAAAGTTTTTATTAATATGCAAAAAAAATAATAATATACAGTGCGATTCGAAAAATTAGTAAATTTTCATTAAAAAAGCATTCTCCTTTGCACACCCTGTAGATTTTATTTGACAAAAAATTTTGTTCGTTATAAAAGTTGATAAATCCAATAAAGTTTTTATTAATATGCAAAAAAAATAATAATATACAGTGCGATTCGAAAAATTAGTAAATTTTCATTAAAAAAGCATTCTCCTTTGAACACCCTGTAGATTTTATTTGACAAAAAATTTTGTTGGTTATAAAAGTTGCTAAATTGAATAAAGTTTTTATTAAAATGCAAAAAAGTTAATAATATACAGTGCGATTATAAAAATAAGTAAATTTTCATTAAAAAAGCATTCTCCTTTGCACACCCTGTAGATTTTATTTGATAAAAAATTTTGTTCGTTATAAAAGTTGCTAACTCCAATAAAGTTTTTATTAATTTGCAAAAAAATTAATAATATACAGTGCGATTCGAAAAATAGGTAAATTTTCATTAAAAAAGCATTCTCCTTTGCACACCCTGTAGATTTTATTTGACAAAAAATTTTGTTCGTTATAAAAGTTGATAAATCCAATAAAGTTTTTATTAATATGCAAAAAAAATAATAATATACAGTGCGATTCGAAAAATTAGTAAATTTTCATTAAAAAAGCATTCTCCTTTGCACACCCTGTAGATTTTATTGGACAAAAAATTTTGTTCGTCATAAAAGTTGCTAAATCCAATAAAGTTTTTATTAATATGCAAAAAAAATTTAATAATATACAGTGCGATTCGAAAAAGTAGTAAATTTTCATTAAAAAAGCATTCTCCTTTGCACACCCTGTAGTTTTTATTTGACAAAAAATTTTGTTTGTTATAAAAGTTGCTAAATCCAATAAAGTTTTTATTAATATGCAAAAAAAATTAATAATATACAGTGCGATTCGAAAAATTAGTAAATTTTCATTAAAAAAGCATTCTCCTTTGCACACCCTGTAGTTTTTATTTGACAAAAAATTTTGTTCGGTATAAAAGTTGCTAAATCCAATAAAGTTTTTATTAATTTGCAAAAAAAATTAATAATATACAGTGCGATTCGAAAAATTAGTAAATTTTCATTAAAAAAGCATTCTCCTTTGCACACCCTGTAGTTTTTATTTGACAAAAAATTTTGTTCGTTATAAAAGTTGCTAAATCCAATAAAGTTTTTATTAATATGCAAAAAAATTTAATAATATACAGTGCGATTCGAAAAATTAGTAAATTTTCATTAAAAAAGCATTCTCCTTTGCACACCCTGTAATTTTTATTTGACAAAAAATTTTGTTCGTTATAAAAGTTGCTAAATCCAATAAAGTTTTTATTAATATGCAAAAAAAATTAATAATATACAGTGCGATTTGAAAAATTAGTAAATTTTCATTAAAAAAGCATTCTCCTTTGCACACCCTGTAGTTTTTATTTGACAAAAAATTTTGTTTGTTATAAAAGTTGCTAAATCCAATAAAGTTTTTATTAATATGCAAAAAAAATTAATAATATACAGTGCGATTCGAAAAATTAGTAAATTTTCATTAAAAAAGCATTCTCCTTTGCACACCCTGTAGATTTTATTGGACAAAAAATTTTGTTCGTCATAAAAGTTGCTAAATCCAATAAAGTTTTTATTAATATGCAAAAAAAATTTAATAATATACAGTGCGATTCGAAAAAGTAGTAAATTTTCATTAAAAAAGCATTCTCCTTTGCACACCCTGTAGTTTTTATTTGACAAAAAATTTTGTTTGTTATAAAAGTTGCTAAATCCAATAAAGTTTTTATTAATATGCAAAAAAAATTAATAATATACAGTGCGATTCGAAAAATTAGTAAATTTTCATTAAAAAAGCATTCTCCTTTGCACACCCTGTAGTTTTTATTTGACAAAAAATTTTGTTGGGTATAAAAGTTGCTAAATCCAATAAAGTTTTAATTAATTTGCAAAAAAAATTAATAATATACAGTGCGATTCGAAAAATTAGTAAATTTTCATTAAAAAAGCATTCTCCTTTGCACACCCTGTAGTTTTTATTTGACAAAAAATTTTGTTCGTTATAAAAGTTGCTAAATCCAATAAAGTTTTTATTAATATGCAAAAAAAATTAATAATATACAGTGCGATTCGAAAAATTAGTAAATTTTCATTAAAAAAGCATTCTCCTTTGCACACCCTGTAGTTTTTATTTGACAAAAAATTTTGTTTGTTATAAAAGTTGCTAAATCCAATAAAGTTTTTATTAATATGCAAAAATAATTAATAATATACAGTGCGATTCGAAAAATTAGTAAATTTTCATTAAAAAAGCATTCTCCTTTGCACACCCTGTAGTTTTTATTTGACAAAAAATTTTGTTGGGTATAAAAGTTGCTAAATCCAATAAAGTTTTTATTAATTTGCAAAAAAAATTAATAATATACAGTGCGATTCGAAAAATTAGTAAATTTTCATTAAAAAAGCATTCTCCTTTGCACACCCTGTAGTTTTTATTTGACAAAAAATTTTGTTCGTTATAAAAGTTGCTAAATCCAATAAAGTTTTTATTAATATGCAAAAAAAATTAATAATATACAGTGCGATTCGAAAAATTAGTAAATTTTCATTAAAAAAGCATTCTCCTTTGCACACCCTGTAGTTTTTATTTAACAAAAAATTTTGTTCGTTATAAAAGTTGCTAAATCCAATAAAGTTTTTATTAATATGCAAAAATAATTAATAATATACAGTGCGATTCGAAAAATTAGTAAATTTTCATTAAAAAAGCATTCTCCTTTGCACACCCTGTAGTTTTTATTTGACAAAAAATTTTGTTCGTTATAAAAGTTGCTAAATCCAATAAAGTTTTTATTAATATGCAAAAAAAATTAATAATATACAGTGCGATTCGAAAAATTAGTAAATTTTCATTAAAAAAGCATTCTCCTTTGCACACCCTGTAGTTTTTATTTGACAAAAAATTTTGTTCGTTATAAAAGTTGCTAAATCCAATAAAGTTTTTATTAATATGCAAAAAAAATTAATAATATACAGTGCGATTCGAAAAATTAGTAAATTTTCATTAAAAAAGCATTCTCCTTTGCACACCCTGTAGTTTTTATTTGACAAAAAATTTTGTTCGGTATAAAAGTTGCTAAATCCAATAAAGTTTTTATTAATTTGCAAAAAAAATTAATAATATACAGTGCGATTCGAAAAATTAGTAAATTTTCATTAAAAAAGCATTCTCCTTTGCACACCCTGTAGTTTTTATTTGACAAAAAATTTTGTTCGTTATAAAAGTTGCTAAATCCAATAAAGTTTTTATTAATATGCAAAAAAATTTAATAATATACAGTGCGATTCGAAAAATTAGTAAATTTTCATTAAAAAAGCATTCTCCTTTGCACACCCTGTAATTTTTATTTGACAAAAAATTTTGTTCGTTATAAAAGTTGCTAAATCCAATAAAGTTTTTATTAATATGCAAAAAAAATTAATAATATACAGTGCGATTTGAAAAATTAGTAAATTTTCATTAAAAAAGCATTCTCCTTTGCACACCCTGTAGTTTTTATTTGACAAAAAATTTTGTTTGTTATAAAAGTTGCTAAATCCAATAAAGTTTTTATTAATATGCAAAAAAAATTAATAATATACAGTGCGATTCGAAAAATTAGTAAATTTTCATTAAAAAAGCATTCTCCTTTGCACACCCTGTAGATTTTATTGGACAAAAAATTTTGTTCGTCATAAAAGTTGCTAAATCCAATAAAGTTTTTATTAATATGCAAAAAAAATTTAATAATATACAGTGCGATTCGAAAAAGTAGTAAATTTTCATTAAAAAAGCATTCTCCTTTGCACACCCTGTAGTTTTTATTTGACAAAAAATTTTGTTTGTTATAAAAGTTGCTAAATCCAATAAAGTTTTTATTAATATGCAAAAAAAATTAATAATATACAGTGCGATTCGAAAAATTAGTAAATTTTCATTAAAAAAGCATTCTCCTTTGCACACCCTGTAGTTTTTATTTGACAAAAAATTTTGTTGGGTATAAAAGTTGCTAAATCCAATAAAGTTTTTATTAATTTGCAAAAAAAATTAATAATATACAGTGCGATTCGAAAAATTAGTAAATTTTCATTAAAAAAGCATTCTCCTTTGCACACCCTGTAGTTTTTATTTGACAAAAAATTTTGTTCGTTATAAAAGTTGCTAAATCCAATAAAGTTTTTATTAATATGCAAAAAAAATTAATAATATACAGTGCGATTCGAAAAATTAGTAAATTTTCATTAAAAAAGCATTCTCCTTTGCACACCCTGTAGTTTTTATTTGACAAAAAATTTTGTTTGTTATAAAAGTTGCTAAATCCAATAAAGTTTTTATTAATATGCAAAAATAATTAATAATATACAGTGCGATTCGAAAAATTAGTAAATTTTCATTAAAAAAGCATTCTCCTTTGCACACCCTGTAGTTTTTATTTGACAAAAAATTTTGTTGGGTATAAAAGTTGCTAAATCCAATAAAGTTTTTATTAATTTGCAAAAAAAATTAATAATATACAGTGCGATTCGAAAAATTAGTAAATTTTCATTAAAAAAGCATTCTCCTTTGCACACCCTGTAGTTTTTATTTGACAAAAAATTTTGTTCGTTATAAAAGTTGCTAAATCCAATAAAGTTTTTATTAATATGCAAAAAAAATTAATAATATACAGTGCGATTCGAAAAATTAGTAAATTTTCATTAAAAAAGCATTCTCCTTTGCACACCCTGTAGTTTTTATTTAACAAAAAATTTTGTTCGTTATAAAAGTTGCTAAATCCAATAAAGTTTTTATTAATATGCAAAAATAATTAATAATATACAGTGCGATTCGAAAAATTAGTAAATTTTCATTAAAAAAGCATTCTCCTTTGCACACCCTGTAGTTTTTATTTGACAAAAAATTTTGTTCGTTATAAAAGTTGCTAAATCCAATAAAGTTTTTATTAATATGCAAAAAAAATTAATAATATACAGTGCGATTCGAAAAATTAGTAAATTTTCATTAAAAAAGCATTCTCCTTTGCACACCCTGTAGTTTTTATTTGACAAAAAATTTTGTTCGTTATAAAAGTTGCTAAATCCAATAAAGTTTTTATTAATATGCAAAAATAATTAATAATATACAGTGCGATTCGAAAAATTAGTAAATTTTCATTAAAAAAGCATTCTCCTTTGCACACCCTGTAGTTTTTATTTGACAAAAAATTTTGTTCGTTATAAAAGTTGCTAAATCCAATAAAGTTTTTATTAATATGCAAAAAAAATTAATAATATACAGTGCGATTCGAAAAATTAGTAAATTTTCATTAAAAAAGCATTCTCCTTTGCACACCCTGTAGTTTTTATTTGACAAAAAATTTTGTTCGTTATAAAAGTTGCTAAATCCAATAAAGTTTTTATTAATATGCAAAAATAATTAATAATATACAGTGCGATTCGAAAAATTAGTAAATTTTCATTAAAAAACCATTCTCCTTTGCACACCCTGTATTATTTATTTGACAAAAAATTTTATTTGTTATAAAAGTTGCTAAATCAAAAAAACTATATTAATAGTAAAAAAAAATCAATAAATATACAGTGCGATTCGTAAAATATGTAAATTTTCATTAAAAAACCATTCTCCTTTGCACACCCTGTATTTTTTATTTGACAAAAAATTTTGTTGGTTATAAAAGTTGCTAAATAAAAAAAACTATATTGATATAAAAAAAAAATCAACAAAAATACAGCGTGATTCAACAAAAATGTGAATTTTAATTAATAACAATAATTGTTCTTGGCACACCCCGTATTTTTTATTTGACAGATAATTTATTAATAATTTTTGTTAAAAATTTATATTTTAGATTTCTTCATTACATTTCAAGCTATTTATTAAAATTTTAAATATTTTTTGTCACTTAATTTTACATTATTTACAATAAAACAAAACAATTTTTTTACAAAACTTTTATTACACCTTGAGATAATGAAATTATAAAATAAATATGACCACAAAAAATTTACGTCATATAAGCAATTTGCCAATTTTCCTCAACAGTAAGAGGCCCTTCGATCTTCACCCCATCATCCTTATCGATAATCCCCAACTGATATTTAGGAAAACTTCTCGCATCCCTATAAAACAGCACTTCCATACATTTCTTAATCAAAGCCTTTGCTTCATTCAAATTCAAATTCGGTTTCTTATCCAAAGTTTCCCGAAGAATAGGAAGAGCAATATGAGCCCCATAACCCGTACATATAGTTTTATCCGTATAAGCTGTACCTAGTTTATCTACGGTACCCAAAAATGGAACCCCATCCTAAATAAATAAATAAATAAATAAAAATTATAGAAGAGATTTATTTATATAAATATAATTACCTGGAGCCCTCCTATAACAAGACTATTCCAAAACGGGTCTAATTTACTTCTACGTTGATACATAACACGTGTTAACCAACAATATAAAGATTTCGGTTTCATTTTTAAACCATCATCAATACAATCCTCATCGATACTAAAATTATTACATTTACTAATAAATATCAACAAAATTAATAATTACTTACATTTTTTGTTCAATAAAGCTTCTAACATACTGAAAATCGGCATAATCTCCACCAGCTCCTAGAATTATATTAGAATTAACTTCTATAACTCTAGGACAATTTTTATAACGCGCTAAAGATCCATAAGACGCTACTAAATCTCCAGCTATTAATACTCCTTTATCGTAAGTAATAGCTATTACAGAAGTCGATGTTGTTACTGGAGATCTAAAAAAATAACGATGTAATTCGCAATTCATATAAAGTTAGGTTATGTTACTTGGTATGAGTTATAGGATTTGTTATTGGTGTTATTGATGGAAAATTATAAGCAGCTCCCGGAGCTGGTCCGTTATGCCAAAAAGGCGGTGCTTGTTGTGTAGAATTAAACATTTTCCACTTATTTTTCGCACTAATACAATGACTATAACAAAATACTAAACTGACACTGACAACTGACAGGACAGTTGATTATTGAAATGTGTTTGTTTGATCTAATTACTATACAAGTGAGAAAGTGCTATAAAGTTTTATTAGTAAACAAAGATAAGTACTGTCCGTGTTACAAATAAACTTTTTATTTACAATATTTGTGTTGGTGTGCCTGTTTACTTTATGATTTATTTATTATTCATTCTTTACAGGATCGTACTTGAAGGAAAATTCTAACTTTTGTTATATAAATATTTTTTTTGTACTTTTGATAACTATAAACCTTAAAATATATAGTTAATAGGATGAATATTTCATATTTTGAGACAAATATTCCATAATGAAAGACAAGTATTCCATAAAAATAATTTGTGCTGAATCTAGATCCAAATAACGAAGCGGTTATTGAGAGACAAATATTCCATATCTGAAAACAAATATTGAATGTAATTTTTGATTAATCATTAACCCCGGTTATATTCGAATTTTGAATATTTCATATTGGGAGACAAATATTCCATATTGAAAGACAAGTATTCCATAAAAACAATTTGTACGGAATCTAGATCCAAATAAAGGAATGGCTATTGGGAGACAAATATTCCATTATGAAAGACAAGTATTCCATAAAAACAATTTGTACGGAATCTAGATCCAAATAAAGGAATGGCTATTGGGAGACAAATATTCCATATTGAAAGACAAGTATTCCATAAAAATAATTTGTACGGAATCTAGATCCAAATAAAGGTGCGGCTATTGAGAGACAAATATTCCATATCTGAAAACAAATATTGAATGTAATTTTTGATTAATCATTAACCCCGGTTATATTCGAATATTGAATATTTTATATTGGGAGACAAATATTCCATATTGAAAGACAAGTATTCCGTAAAAATAATTTGTACGGAATCTAGATCCAAATAAAAGAATGGCTATTGAGAGACAAATATTCCATATTGAAAGACAAGTATTCCATAAAAATAATTTGTACGGAATCTAGATCCAAATAAAGAAATGGCTATTGGGAGACAAATATTCCATATTGAAAGACAAGTATTCCATAAAAATAATTTGTACGGAATCTAGATCCAAATAAAGGTGCGGCTATTGAGAGACAAATATTCCATATCTGAAAACAAATATTGAATGTAATTTTTGATTAATCATTAACCCAGGTTAGATTCGAATACTGAATATTTCATATTTGGAGACAAATATTCCATAATGAAAGACAAGTATTCCATAAAAATAATTTGTACGGAATCTAGATCCAAGTAAAGGAATGGCTATTGAGAGACAAATATTCCATATTGAAAGACAAGTATTCCATAAAAATAATTTGTACGGAATCTAGATCCAAATAAAGAAATGGCTATTGGGAGACAAATATTCCATATTGAAAGACAAGTATTCCATAAAAATAATTTGTACGGAATCTAGATCCAAATAAAGGAATGGCTATTGGGAGACAAATATTCCATTTTGAAAGACAAGTATTCCATAAAAATAATTTGTACGGAATCTAGATCCAAATAAAGGAATGGCTATTGAGAGACAAATATTCCATTTTGAAAGACAAGTATTCCATAAAAATAATTTGTACGGAATCTAGATCCAAATAAAGAAATGGCTATTGGGAGACAAATATTCCATATTGAAAGACAAGTATTCCATAAAAATAATTTGTACGGAATCTAGATCCAAATAAAGGAATGGCTATTGGGAGACAAATATTCCATATTGAAAGACAAGTATTCCATAAAAATAATTTGTACGGAATCTAGATCCAAATAAAGGAATGGCTATTGAGAGACAAATATTCCATTTTGAAAGACAAGTATTCCATAAAAATAATTTGTACGGAATCTAGATCCAAATAAAGGAATGGCTATTGAGAGACAAATATTCCATTTTGAAAGACAAGTATTCCATAAAAATAATTTGTACGGAATCTAGATCCAAATAAAGGAATGGCTATTGGGAGACAAATATTCCATATCTGAAAACAAATATTGAATGTAATTTTTGATTAATCATTAACCCCGGTTATATTCGAATATTGAATATTTTATATTGGGAGACAAATATTCCATATTGAAAGACAAGTATTCCATAAAAATAATTTGTACGGAATCTAGATCCAAATAAAAGAATGGCTATTGAGAGACAAATATTCCATATCGAAAGACAAGTATTCCATAAAAATAATTTGTACGGAATCTAGATCCAAATAAAGGAATGGCTATTGGGAGACAAATATTCCATATTGAAAGACAAGTATTCCATAAAAATAATTTGTACGGAATCTAGATCCAAATAAAGGTGCGGCTATTGAGAGACAAATATTCCATATCTGAAAACAAATATTGAATGTAATTTTTGATTAATCATTAACCCCGGTTATATTCGAATATTGAATATTTTATATTGGGAGACAAATATTCCATATTGAAAGACAAGTATTCCGTAAAAATAATTTGTACGGAATCTAGATCCAAATAAAAGAATGGCTATTGAGAGACAAATATTCCATATTGAAAGACAAGTATTCCATAAAAATAATTTGTACGGAATCTAGATCCAAATAAAGAAATGGCTATTGGGAGACAAATATTCCATATTGAAAGACAAGTATTCCATAAAAATAATTTGTACGGAATCTAGATCCAAGTAAAGGAATGGCTATTGAGAGACAAATATTCCATATTGAAAGACAAGTATTCTATAAAAATAATTTGTACGGAATCTAGATCCAAATAAAGAAATGGCTATTGGGAGACAAATATTCCATATTGAAAGACAAGTATTCCATAAAAATAATTTGTACGGAATCTAGATCCAAATAAAGGAATGGCTATTGGGAGACAAATATTCCATATTGAAAGACAAGTATTCCATAAAAATAATTTGTACGGAATCTAGATCCAAATAAAGGAATGGCTATTGAGAGACAAATATTCCATTTTGAAAGACAAGTATTCCATAAAAATAATTTGTACGGAATCTAGATCCAAATAAAGGAATGGCTATTGAGAGACAAATATTCCATATTGAAAGACAAGTATTCCATAAAAATAATTTGTGTTGAATCTAGATCCAAATAAAGGAATGGCTATTGAGAGACAAATATTCCATATTGAAAGACAAGTATTCCATAAAAATAATTTGTGTTGAATCTAGATCCAAATAAAGGAATGGCTATTGAGAGACAAATATTCCATATTGAAAGACAAGTATTCCATAAAAATAATTTGTACGGAATCTAGATCCAAATAAAGGAATGGCTATTGAGAGACAAATATTCCATATTGAAAGACAAGTATTCCATAAAAATAATTTGTACGGAATCTAGATCCAAATAAAGGAATGGCTATTAGGAGACAAATATTCCATATTAAAAGACAAGTATTCCATAAAAATAATTTGTACGGAATCTAGATCCAAATAAAGGAATGGCTATTGGGAGACAAATATTCCATATTGAAAGACAAGTATTCCATAAAAATAATTTGTGTTGAATCTAGATCCAAATAAAGGAATGGCTATTGGGAGACAAATATTCCATATTGAAAGACAAGTATTCCATAAAAATAATTTGTACGGAATCTAGATCCAAATAAAGGAATGGCTATTGGGAGACAAATATTCCATATTGAAAGACAAGTATTCCATAAAAATAATTTGTACGGAATCTAGATCCAAATAAAGGAATGGCTATTAGGAGACAAATATTCCATATTAAAAGACAAGTATTCCATAAAAATAATTTGTGTTGAATCTAGATCCAAATAAAGGAATGGCTATTGGGAGACAAATATTCCATATTGAAAGACAAGTATTCCATAAAAATAATTTGTACGGAATCTAGATCCAAATAAAGGAATGGCTATTGAGAGACAAATATTCCATATTGAAAGACAAGTATTCCATAAAAATAATTTGTACGGAATCTAGATCCAAATAAAGGAATGGCTATTAGGAGACAAATATTCCATATTAAAAGACAAGTATTCCATAAAAATAATTTGTACGGAATCTAGATCCAAATAAACGAATGGCTATTGGGAGACAAATATTCCATATTGAAAGACAAGTATTCCATAAAAATAATTTGTACGGAATCTAGATCCAAATAAAGGAATGGCTATTGGGAGACAAATATTCCATATTGAAAGACAAGTATTCCATAAAAATAATTTGTGTTGAATCTAGATCCAAATAAAGGAATGGCTATTGGGAGACAAATATTCCATATTGAAAGACAAGTATTCCATAAAAATAATTTGTACGGAATCTAGATCCAAATAAAGGAATGGCTATTGGGAGACAAATATTCCATATTGAAAGACAAGTATTCCATAAAAATAATTTGTACGGAATCTAGATCCAAATAAAGGAATGGCTATTAGGAGACAAATATTCCATATTAAAAGACAAGTATTCCATAAAAATAATTTGTGTTGAATCTAGATCCAAATAAAGGAATGGCTATTGGGAGACAAATATTCCATATTGAAAGACAAGTATTCCATAAAAATAATTTGTACGGAATCTAGATCCAAATAAAGGAATGGCTATTGGGAGACAAATATTCCATATTGAAAGACAAGTATTCCATAAAAATAATTTGTACGGAATCTAGATCCAAATAAAGGAATGGCTATTAGGAGACAAATATTCCATATTAAAAGACAAGTATTCCATAAAAATAATTTGTACGGAATCTAGATCCAAATAAACGAATGGCTATTGGGAGACAAATATTCCATATTGAAAGACAAGTATTCCATAAAAATAATTTGTACGGAATCTAGATCCAAATAAAGGAATGGCTATTAGGAGACATATATTCCATATTGAAAGACAAGTATTCCATAAAAATAATTTGTACGGAATCTAGATCCAAATAAAGGAATGGCTATTAGGAGACATATATTCCATATTGAAAGACAAGTATTCCATAAAAATTATTTGTGCTGAATCTAGATCCAAATAAAGGAATGGCTATTAGGAGACAAATATTCCATATTGAAAGACAAGTATTCCATAAAAATAATTTGTACGGGATCTAGATCCAAATAAAGGAATGGCTATTGGGAGACAAATATTCCATATTGAAAGACAAGTATTCCATAAAAATAATTTGTACGGAATCTAGATCCAAATAAAGGAATGGCTATTAGGAGACATATATTCCATATTGAAAGACAAGTATTCCATAAAAATTATTTGTGCTGAATCTAGATCCAAATAAAGGAATGGCTATTAGGAGACAAATATTCCATATTGAAAGACAAGTATTCCATAAAAATAATTTGTACGGGATCTAGATCCAAATAAAGGAATGGCTATTAGGAGACAAATATTCCATATTGAAAGACAAGTATTCCATAAAAATAATTTGTACGGAATCTAGATCCAAATAAAGGAATGGCTATGGGGAGACATATATTCCATATCGGAAAACAAATATTGAATGTAATTTTTGATTACATACATTTTATTTACAATATTTGTATTATGATTTATTTATTATACGTGCTTTACAGGATTGTACTAGAAGAAAAAATCTAACTTAAAGTAATATAAAATAGAGAGAGAGAGAGAAAAAATATTATTTTTTTGTACTGTTGGTAACCATAAATATAAAAATATATAGTTAATATTAATGATATATAAACAAACCGATATAGATATATTTAATACTACAAATTCTGCGATTGGCATCTGATAATTGTTTAAAAGTGACAAATTGTCAGTTTAAAAGTGACAGTTATTAGTTTGAAAATGACAAAATGGGCAATGTCAACTAGAGTGACAACATACCAACATAAAATTTTGATGCATTTAGGGAAATATAATTTTATAATGTTGGTAATAATACTAGAATTAATTAATGCATATTTTAATATTTTCTTGCATATATACATTTATAAATGTTTGATTCTAAATAAAATTTATGTAAATTACCAACAAAAATGATAAATTATAAATATCCGGTTTTAATATGATAATATTAAGATAACAAGTTTGGTTATGGTAGGTACGGACCTGATAAATATTTTTATTGCATTTCCCCGGTATTCGAAAACAGCACAGTATATAGTTTATTGCGCTTTATTGTTAATGTGATTTGCAGTTTAATATTAGTTAATAATTTAAAGTTAATATAACAATTTTTTTTTAATAACAAAAAAAAATGGGTGTATTGCGGGTTACCGTCTCTTCAATATCCAGTTTTTTAGGTTTTTCATCGTTTATTACGTTTGCTATTTTAAAAAACTATCCAGCTGCTATTTTAGGATTCATATCAGGTAAAAATATAATTATAAATAATTTGTTTATATATTTATTAATAATCTTAACGGTTATAATTTAGATATCAATTTTTGTTAACATAATTCATAAGCCCGGCTAGCTCAGTCGGTAGAGCATGAGACTCTTAATCTCAGGGTCGTGGGTTCGAGCCCCACGTTGGGCGAAAATTTTTTTTATTTTTTTTTTTATAGGATCAACAGACGCAATATTATTTTATCTACATTATATAGAATATAAAAGAACACTATTAAGTTTATACGATAAAAATGATTTAAGAAGATTTTGTCGTTTGGGTATAATTATTGCTAGCGTGGGAATTCTTTGTCTTGGTTATTTTATTACGGTCCAAATAATGTTGAAAAAACGTAAGTTGAATAATTAATTTATTATTAAAATGTACAACGTTGCCACTTATTTTTAAAATACTATAATTTAATTTCTTCTTATTCTCGTTTTAAGGCCTCAGTTGCCTAGGCTATTCGGTCTATAATTGGATTTATAAATATTTAACTGAAAGGTACAATGTTGCCATTTCTTTTTAAAATACAATAATTTAATTATTTATTTGAAACATAATAATCGATATTTTAGCAATGATGCCTATCGCTGAGAGTGGTACTATACCTATAGTATGGTCGTTTGTGGTACTTAGAAGTGGTATATTATTGATGTATTACGGAATTAAATATCAAGAAACTGAAGAAGAAGATACTAGAAATATTTTAAATTCAGCTGTAGAAGCATAATTGTATTTAAACTGTATGACTTGTATAATTATGACTACTGTAATAATAATTTGATATTTTAATAAAACTATTTTTTATTTAATAGTTAGGGTGCTGTCTCTAGATCCAAATAAAAGTAGCGGTTATTTGGAGACAAGAATTCCATCAAAAATTTGAGGTTAGGTTATTATTATTTTGCTCCCAATTTTTGCGTGAGTGCATAAATTTTCAATACTATTTATTTGTTTTTTCAGTTTAGTAAGAAAAATGTATCATGTTTGATATGGATAAAATTAATGGTTTTTTAAAAGATTTAGATGGAAGTGAGACATATGCAGGCACGCCACTGGTAAAATCTTTATTTATTAAAAAAGATACAGCGACAAAAATGTCAAAAGTCGTCTATCCAGGGTTGCCAAGCTTTGAACAATTAGTTCCGAACTATACTTCGGTCGGGACAAGAAATGTTGCCGGGTTGAGTTTCTGAAATGTACTGAACATAAGCAATAAAATGTACTAGATTGTATAAAAATTTACGATACAGTGAAATAATGATCATATAGGGGAAAAAGTTTAAAATTATAAATAATAGGACATACTGTAGAAAAAAAAAAGAAAAACATAGACAAATATGGAAAAATGGCAAAAATTGGGAAAATAGGAGAAACTAGGCAAAACAAAAAAAATAGGGAAAAAAATTGCGATTGTGAAAAATGGAGAAAACAAGAAAAAATGGAGCAAAAAAGGGAAAAATGGCGAAAAAACATGAATAAATTGAACAAACTGAAAAATTTTTTAAATCAAATAAATTTTACAAAAAGTCGAAAAAAAATATAAAAAATGTACAGGGTGATTCAACAAATGGGTTTAATTAAACAAAGATCATTTTGCTTTGTACATCCTGTATATTATTTTATAAAAAAAATTTATTCTTGATAAAAGTTTCTAAATCTAATAAATTTAACTAAAATGGAAAAAAAATATCAAAAATGTACGGGGTGATTCAAAAAATAGGTATAATTACAAAAAAGATCATTTTGCTTTGTACATCCTGTATATTTGATTTTATAAAAAAAATTTATTCTTGATAAAAGTTTCTAAATCTAATAAATTTAACTAAAATTGAAAAAAAATATCAAAAATGTACAGGGCGATTCAAAAAATAGGTATAATTAAAAAAAAATCATTTTGCTTTGGACATCCTGTATAATTGATTTCATAAAAAAATTTATTCTTGATAAAAGTTTCTAAATTTAATAAATTTTACTAAAAAACAAAAAAAAATCAAAAATGTACGGGGTGATTCAAAAAATAGGTATAATTATAAAAAAGATCATTTTGCTTTGTACATCCTGTATATTTGATTTTATGAAAAAAATTATTCTTGATAAAAGTTTTTAAATCTTATGAATTTTACCAAAATCGGAAAAAAAATATCAAAAATGTACTGGGTGATTCAAAAAATGGGTATAATTAAAAAAAAAGATCATTTTGCTTTGTACATCCTGTATATTTGATTTTATAAAAAAATTTATTCTTGATAAAAGTTTTTAAATCTTATGAATTTTACCAAAATCGGAAAAAAAATATCAAAAATGTACTGGGTGATTCAAAAAATGGGTATAATTAAAAAAAAAGATCATTTTGCTTTGCACATCCTGTATATTTGATTTTATAAAAAAATTTATTCTTGATAAAAGTTTCTAAATTTAATAAATTTTACTAAAAAACAAAAAAAAATCAAAAATGTACGGGGTGATTCAAAAAATAGGTATAATTAAAAAAAGATCATTTTGCTTTGTACATCCTGTATATTTGATTTTATGAAAAAAATTATTCTTGATAAAAGTTTCTAAATCTAATAAATTTTACAAAAATTGAATAAAAACATCAAAAATATGTACAGGGTGATTCAAAAAATGGGTATAATTAAAAAAAAGATAATTTTGCTTTGCACATCCTGTATATTTGATTTTATAAAAAAATTTATTCTTGATAAAAGTTTTTAAATCTTATGAATTTTACCAAAATCGGAAAAAAAATATCAAAAATGTACTGGGTGATTCAAAAAATGGGTATAATTAAAAAAAAAGATCATTTTGCTTTGTACATCCTGTATATTTGATTTTATAAAAAAAATTTATTCTTGATAAAAGTTTCTAAATTTAATAAACTTTACTAAAAAATGGAAAAAAAATATCAAAAATGTACGGGGTGATTCAAAAAATAGGTATAATTACAAAAAAGATCATTTTGCTTTGTACATCCTGTATATTTGATTTTATAAAAAAAATTTATTCTTGATAAGTTTCTAAATCTAATAAATTTAACTAAAATTGAAAAAAAATATCAAAAATGTACAGGGCGATTCAAAAAATAGGTATAATTAAAAAAAAATCATTTTGCTTTGGACATCCTGTATAATTGATTTCATAAAAAAATTTATTCTTGATAAAAGTTTCTAAATTTAATAAATTTTACTAAAAAACAAAAAAAAAATCAAAAATGTACGGGGTGATTCAAAAAATAGGTAAATTAAAAAAAAGATCATTTTGCTTTGTACATCCTGTATATTTGATTTTATAAAAAAAATTTATTCTTGATAAAAGTTTCTAAATCTAATAAATTTTACTAAACTGGAAAAAAAATATCAAAAATGTACGGGGTGATTCAAAAAATAGGTATAATTAAAAAAAGATCATTTTGCTTTGTACATCCTGTATATTTGATTTTATAAAAAAAATTATTCTTGATAAAAGTTTCTAAATCTAATAAATTTTACTAAACTGGAAAAAAAATATCAAAAATGTACGGGGTGATTCAAAAAATAGGTATAATTACAAAAAAGATCATTTTGCTTTGTACATCCTGTATATTTGATTTCATAAAAAAAAATTATTCTTGATAAAAGTTTCTAAATCTAATAAATTTTACTAAAATGGATAAAAAATTTCAAAAATGTACGGGGTGATTCAAAAAATAGGTATAATTAAAAAAAAGATCATTTTTGCTTTGTACATCCTGTATATTTGATTTTATAAAAAAAATTATTCTTGCTAAAAGTTTCTAAATCTAATAAATTTTCCTAAAATCGAAAAAAAAAATATCAAAAATGTACAGGGTGATTCAAAAAATAGATATAATTAAAAAAAAGATCATTTTGTTTTGTACATCCTGTATATTTGATTTTATAAAAAAAATTATTCTTGATAAAAGTTTCTAAATCTGATAAATTTTCCCAAAATGGAAAAAAAAACATAAAAAATGTACAGGGTGATTCAAAAAATGGGTATAATTAAAAAAAAGATCATTTTGCTTTGCACATCCTGTATATTTGATTGTATAAAAAAATTTATTCTTGATAAAAGTTTCTAAATCTAATAAATTTGACTAAAATCGGAAAAAAAATATCAAAAATGTACTGGGTGATTCAAAAAATAGGTATTATTAAAAAAAGATCATTTTTGCTTTGTACATCCTGTATATTTGATTTTATAAAAAAATTTATTCTTGATAAAAGTTTCTAAATCTAATAAATTTTCCTAAAATCGGAAAAAAAATATCAAAAATGTACAGGGTGATTTAAAAAATGGGTATAATTAAAAAAAAGATCATTTTGCTTTGGACATCCTGTATATTTGATTTTATAAAAAAAATTATGCTTGATAAAAGTTTCTAAATCTAATAAATTTTACTAAAATCGGAAAAAAAATATCAAAAATGTACTGGGTGATTCAAAAAATAGGTATTATTAAAAAAAGATCATTTTTGCTTTGTACATCCTGTATATTTGATTTTATAAAAAAAATTTATTCTTGATAAAAGTTTCTAAATCTAATAAATTTGACTAAAATCGGAAAAAAAATATCAAAAATGTACTGGGTGATTCAAAAAATAGGTATTATTAAAAAAAGATCATTTTTGCTTTGTACATCCTGTATATTTGATTTTATAAAAAAAATTATTCTTGATAAAAGTTTCTAAATCTAATAAATTTTACTAAAATGGAAAAAAAATATCAAAAATGTACTGGGTGATTCAAAAAATAGGTATTATTAAAAAAAGATCATTTTTGCTTTGTACATCCTGTATATTTGATTTTATAAAAAAATTTATTCTTGATAAAAGTTTCTAAATCTAATAAATTTTCCTAAAATCGGAAAAAAAATATCAAAAATGTACAGGGTGATTTAAAAAATGGGTATAATTAAAAAAAAGATCATTTTGCTTTGGACATCCTGTATATTTGATTTTATAAAAAAAATTATGCTTGATAAAAGTTTCTAAATCTAATAAATTTTACTAAAATCGGAAAAAAAATATCAAAAATGTACTGGGTGATTCAAAAAATAGGTATTATTAAAAAAAGATCATTTTTGCTTTGTACATCCTGTATATTTGATTTTATAAAAAAAATTTATTCTTGATAAAAGTTTCTAAATCTAATAAATTTGACTAAAATCGGAAAAAAAATATCAAAAATGTACTGGGTGATTCAAAAAATAGGTATTATTAAAAAAAGATCATTTTTGCTTTGTACATCCTGTATATTTGATTTTATAAAAAAAATTTATTCTTGATAAAAGTTTCTAAATCTAATAAATTTGACTAAAATCGGAAAAAAAATATCAAAAATGTACTGGGTGATTCAAAAAATAGGTATTATTAAAAAAAGATCATTTTTGCTTTGTACATCCTGTATATTTGATTTTATAAAAAAATTTATTCTTGATAAAAGTTTCTAAATCTAATAAATTTTCCTAAAATCGGAAAAAAAATATCAAAAATGTACAGGGTGATTTAAAAAATGGGTATAATTAAAAAAAAGATCATTTTGCTTTGGACATCCTGTATATTTGATTTTATAAAAAAAATTATGCTTGATAAAAGTTTCTAAATCTAATAAATTTTACTAAAATCGGAAAAAAAATATCAAAAATGTACTGGGTGATTCAAAAAATAGGTATTATTAAAAAAAGATCATTTTTGCTTTGTACATCCTGTATATTTGATTTTATAAAAAAAATTTATTCTTGATAAAAGTTTCTAAATCTAATAAATTTGACTAAAATCGGAAAAAAAATATCAAAAATGTACTGGGTGATTCAAAAAATAGGTATTATTAAAAAAAGATCATTTTTGCTTTGTACATCCTGTATATTTGATTTTATAAAAAAAATTTATTCTTGATAAAAGTTTCTAAATCTAATAAATTTGACTAAAATCGGAAAAAAAATATCAAAAATGTACTGGGTGATTCAAAAAATAGGTATTATTAAAAAAAGATCATTTTTGCTTTGTACATCCTGTATATTTGATTTTATAAAAAAAATTTATTCTTGATAAAAGTTTCTAAATCTAATAAATTTGACTAAAATCGGAAAAAAAATATCAAAAATGTACTGGGTGATTCAAAAAATAGGTATTATTAAAAAAAGATCATTTTTGCTTTGTACATCCTGTATATTTGATTTTATAAAAAAAATTTATTCTTGATAAAAGTTTCTAAATCTAATAAATTTTACTAAAATCGGAAAAAAAATATCAAAAATGTACTGGGTGATTCAAAAAATAGGTATTATTAAAAAAAGATCATTTTTGCTTTGTACATCCTGTATATTTGATTTTATAAAAAAAATTTATTCTTGATAAAAGTTTCTAAATCTAATAAATTTTACAAACATCCGAAAAAATATAGGGTGATTCATAAATAGGTGTAAAAAAAAATCAATCGGAAAAATCAGAAAAAATTTGAAATTAAAAAATGTTTAATAATTATTATTATTTTTTTAAATTTTACATTGTTTTTTAAATTTAAAATTATTTAAAAAATTCTGAATTGTATTGTCGTTTACTATCTACTAACCTTAAATAAAACATCCTGTATATTTGTATTGGTATTTATTATCTACTATAAAAATAAAAGCGAGAAAAAAAAAGGAAAAAAAAACCATTTCAACTTAATTTTTTATCAATTTTTAAATCGGAAAACAATGGAAAATACAACGCATCAAAAAAATTAAATAAATAAAAAATACTAAAAATTTTACTTAATCACCAAATATAGTGACCACACTGTATAGAAATTGACTATTTTTTTTAATATCATTATTATTATTATTATTATTTATCAGAATCTCTTCTTTGATTCATACACGAATTATCCGAAAAACTTTTCGTAATTTTTTCGTGTTCCCTGTTGGAATTATTAGTTTTGTGACTGCTAGAACGCGTTATGGAAGGTTTAGCGAAAGATTTCGACGTTTGTGCCGATTGATTTGTACAATCTGTGGACGTACTGGCCCGTCTTGGGACATTTTTGGCCATGGAGGCCGCGTGCTCGGCTTCGTCCACTCTGATTGTTGTGAATCGTTGAGATTTTGTCACCTAAAAAAATATTAAATTTATCAACAAAGAAATAAAATTTATCAACAAAATATTTAAATTTATCAACAAACAAACCGAATTTTTCAACAAAAAATCGAATTTATCAAACAAATCGAATTTATCGACAAAAAATTTAAATTTATCAAAAAAAAAACCGAATTTATCAACAAAGAAATAAAATTTATCAATAAAAAATTAAAATTTATCAACAAACAAATCGAATTTCTCAACAATAAATCGATTTTATCAACAAATTGAATTTATCAACAAAAAACCGAATTTATCAACAAAGAAATAAAATTTATCAACAAAATATTTAAATTTATCAACAAACAAACCGAATTTTTCAACAAAAAATCGAATTTATCAAACAAATCGAATTTATCGACAAAAAATTTAAATTTATCAAAAAAAAAACCGAATTTATCAACAAAGAAATAAAATTTATCAATAAAAAATTAAAATTTATCAACAAACAAATCGAATTTCTCAACAATAAATCGATTTTATCAACAAATTGAATTTATCAACAAAAAACCGAATTTATCAACAAAGAAATAAAATTTATCAATATAAAATTAAAATTTATCAACAAAAAAATTTAATTTCTCAACAAAAAAACGAATTTATCAACAAATTGAATTTATCAACAAAAAACCGAATTTATCAACAAACAAATCGAATTTATCAATAAAAATCGAATTTATCAATAAATTGAATTTATCAACAAAGAAGTAAAATTTATCAACCAAAAATTGAATTTATCAACAAATCGAATTTATCAATAAAAATCGAATTTATCAACAAGTTGAATTTATCAACAAAGAAATAAAATTCATCGACCAAAAATTGAATTTATCAACAAACAAATTGAATTTATCAGCAAACAAATCGAATTTATCAATAAAAATCGAATTTATCAACAAGTTGAATTTATCAACAAAAAACCGACTTTATCAACAAATACATTATATTTATCAACCTAAAATTGAATTTATCAACAAACAAATCAAATTTATCAACAAACAAATCGAACTTATCAACAAATTGAATTTATCAACAAACAAATCGAATTTCTCAACAAAAAATCGAATTTATCAACAATTTTAATTTATCACCAAAAAATCGAATTTATCAACAAAGAAATAAAATTTATCCACAAAAATTGAATTTATCAACAAACAAATCGAATTTCTCAACAAAAAATCGAATTTATTAACAAAGAAATAAAATTTATCAACAAACAAATCAAATTTATCAACAAAGACATAAAATTTATCAACGAAAAATCGAATTAAACAACAAAGAAATAAAATTTATCAACAAATAATTGAATTTATCATCAAAGAAATAAAATTTATCAAAAATAATATTGAATTTATCAACAAAATGAACAAATTTATTAAAAAAAATCGACTTAACAAAAAAAAAACACGAAAATTATCAAAAAAATCGAATTTATCGACAAATTCAATTTATCAACAAAAAACAGAATTTATCAACAAAGAAATAAAATTCATCAACCAAAAATTGAATTTATCAACAAAAAAATCGAATTTATCATCAAATAAATAAAATTTTTCAACAATAAATCGAATTTATCAACAACCAAATAAAATTTATCAACAAAAAATCGAATTTATAAAAAAACCGAATTTATCAACAAAGATATAAAATTCATCAACCAAAAATTGAATTTATCAACAAACAAATCGAATTTCCCAACAAAAAACCGAATTTATCAACAAAGAAATAAAATTTATCAACCAAAAATTGAATTTATCAACAAAAAACTCGAATTTATCAAGAAAAACAAAATTTTTCAACCAAAAATTAAATTTATCAACACAGAACTAAAATTTATTAATAAAAAATTGAATGTATCAACAAAGAAATAAAATTTATCCACAAATAAAATTTAACTGAAAAATCAAATTTATCAACAAATAATCGAATTAAAGAAATAAATTTTATCAACAAAAAACTGAATTTATTTAAAAAAAATCGAATTTATCAACAAAAAAATAAAATTTATCAACAAACAAATCAAATGGTACATTAAAAAAAAATTAACTAAAAAAACAAACTTTTAAACAAAAAAATTAAATTTATCCGATAAAAAATGAATTTAGCAACAAAAACCAATTTATCAAAAAAAAAAAAAACAAATTAAATTGAAGAGAATAACTGAATTTATCAGAAAATATTGAATTTATCAAAAAAATTAAATTTAACAACAAAGAAATTAAATTTATCAGTAAAAATTAGCATACATTATTCAAATTAGAAGAATTGAGTAAAAATCAGCATAAATTGGTCAAATTAGCAGAATCGAGTAAAAATGAGCCCAGCATAAATTAGTCAAAATCAGCACAAATTAGTCACATCAGCAGAAATTAGTGAAATTATCAGAATTAAGTGAAAATCAGCTGAAATCAGTAAAAATCAGCATAAATTAGTCAAAATCAGCAGAAATCGGTAAAAAGCATCATAAATTAGTCAAAATCAGCATAAATTAGTCAAAATATCAGAATTAAATAAAAATCAGCAGAAATCGGTAAAAATCAGCATAAATTAGTCAAAATAAATCAGCATAAATTAGTCAAATTATCAGAATTGAGTAAAAATGAGCGGAAATCGGTAAAAATCAGCATAAATTAGTCAAAATAAATCAGCATAAATTAGTCAAATTATCAGAATTAAGTAAAAATGAGCAGAAATCGGTAAAAATCAGCATAAATTAGTCAAAATAAATCAGCATAAATTAGTCAAATTATCAGAATTGAGTAAAAATGAGCGGAAATCGGTAAAAATCAGCATAAATTAGTCAAAATAAATCAGCATAAATTAGTCAAATTATCAGAATTGAGTAAAAATGAGCGGAAATCGGTAAAAATCAGCATAAATTAGTCAAAATATCAGAATTAAGTAAAAATGAGCAGAAATCGGTAAAAATCAGAATAAATTAGTCAAAATAAATCAGCATAAATTAGTCAAATTATCAGAATTGAGTAAAAATGAGCGGAAATCGGTAAAAATCAGCATAAATTAGTCAAAATAAATCAGCATAAATTAGTCAAATTATCAGAATTAAGTAAAAATGAGCAGAAATCGGTAAAAATCAGCATAAATTAGTCAAAATAAATCAGCATAAATTAGTCAAATTATCAGAATTGAGTAAAAATGAGCGGAAATCGGTAAAAATCAGCATAAATTAGTCAAAATAAATCAGCATAAATTAGTCAAATTATCAGAATTGAGTAAAAATGAGCGGAAATCGGTAAAAATCAGCATAAATTAGTCAAAATATCAGAATTAAGTAAAAATGAGCAGAAATCGGTAAAAATCAGAATAAATTAGTCAAAATAAATCAGCATAAATTAGTCAAATTATCAGAATTGAGTAAAAATGAGCGGAAATCGGTAAAAATCAGCAGAAATCGGTAAAAAGCATCATAAATTAGTCAAAATCAGCATAAATTAGTCAAAATATCAGAATTAAGTAAAAATGAGCAGAAATCGGTATAAATCAGCATAAATTAGTCAAAATAAATCAGCATAAATTAGTCAAATTATCAGAATTAAGTAAAAATGAGCAGAAATCGGTAAAAATCAGCATAAATTAGTCAAAATAAATCAGCATAAATTAGTCAAATTATCAGAATTAGGTAAAAATCAGCAGAAATCGGTAAAAATCAGCAGAAATCGGTAAAAATCAGCATAAATTGGTCAAATCAGCAGAAATCGGTAAAAAGCATCATAAATTAGTCAAAATCAGCATAAATTAGTCAAAATATCAGAATTAAATAAAAATCAGCAGAAATCAGTATAAATTGGTCAACATAAATCAGCATAAATTAGTCAAATTATCAGAATTAAGTAAAAATGAGCAGAAATCGGTATAAATCAGCATAAATTGGTCAAATCAGCAGAAATCGGTAAAAAGCATCATAAATTAGTCAAAATATCAGAATTAAGTAAAAATGAGCGGAAATCGGTAAAAATCAGCATAAATTAGTCAAAATAAATCAGCATAAATTAGTCAAATTATCAGAATTAGGTAAAAATCAGCGGAAATCGGTAAAAATCAGCAGAAATCGGTAAAAATCAGCATAAATTGGTCAAATCAGCAGAAATCGGTAAAAAGCATCATAAATTAGTCAAAATCAGCATAAATTAGTCAAAATATCAGAATTAAGTAAAAATCAGCAGAAATCAGTATAAATTGGTCAAAATAAATCAGCATAAATTAGTCAAATTATCAGAATTAAGTAAAAATGAGCAGAAATCGGTAAAAATCAGCAGAAATCGGTAAAAATCAGCATAAATTGGTCAAATCAGCAGAAATCGGTAAAAAGCATCATAAATTAGTCAAAATCAGCATAAATTAGTCAAAATATCAGAATTAAGTAAAAATGAGCAGAAATCGGTAAAAATCAGCATAAATTAGTCAAAATAAATCAGCATAAATTAGTCAAATTATCAGAATTAAGTAAAAATGAGCAGAAATCGGTAAAAATCAGCAGAAATCGGTAAAAATCAGCATAAATTGGTCAAATCAGCAGAAATCGGTAAAAAGCATCATAAATTAGTCAAAATCAGCATAAATTAGTCAAAATATCAGAATTAAGTAAAAATGAGCAGAAATCGGTAAAAATCAGCATAAATTAGTCAAAATAAATCAGCATAAATTAGTCAAATTATCAGAATTAAGTAAAAATGAGCAGAAATCGGTAAAAATCAGCAGAAATCGGTAAAAATCAGCATAAATTGGTCAAATCAGCAGAAATCGGTAAAAAACATCATAAATTAGTCAAAATCAGCATAAATTAGTCAAAATATCAGAATTAAGTAAAAATGAGCAGAAATCGGTAAAAATCAGCATAAATTAGTCAAAATAAATCAGCATAAATTAGTCAAATTATCAGAATTAAGTAAAAATGAGCAGAAATCGGTAAAAATCAGCATAAATTAGTCAAAATAAATCAGCATAAATTAGTCAAATTATCAGAATTAGGTAAAAATCAGCAGAAATCGGTAAAAATCAGCAGAAATCGGTAAAAAGCATCATAAATTAGTCAAAATCAGCATAAATTAGTCAAAATATCAGAATTAAGTAAAAATGAGCAGAAATCAGTAAAAATCAGAATAAATTAGTCAAATCTGCAGTAATTAGAAAAATCAGCATAAATTAGTCAATATCAGCATAAATTAGTCAAATTAGCAAAATTGAGTAAAAATAAGCAGAAATCAATAAAAAATCAAAAAATTTGAAAAACATAAAACAAATAGTAAAAGAAAAAAAATATTAAGAAAATTAAAAAAATTGGAGAAAATTATACAAAAAAACTAACTTTAAACTTACAAAATTTCCAGCATCCTGCACACCGCTACAACCAGGCTGTCCCAAATCCTCCAAAAACTTCATCTTCTCTTCCCCCTTCCCCGCCGGACTATCGCTCGCCCTCCTCTGATTCCCCCCTCCCGCCATCTCCACATAATTAGATTTCCCGTGGAAACTCTTCGAGGAAATCCTAGAAATTTTCAACGGTTCGATAAATTTTTCTTTAACCACGACAACGCCCGCTTTGATTTTCGTCAATTCCGATTCTTTTTCCACTTTTTTCTCCGTATGGCGATTCAAATTTTTCCCGAAATCGATATTGTGCGATTTGATGGCGTTTTTGTGCTCCAAAAATTTCTCCTTAGACGTCGACCATTTGTCCGCATTGGCATACGACAAATTTTTCGACACGTTCGAAATTTCCTTATCGAAAATATTCGATTTATTAATGATCGTTTTCGATTCGTAATTCTTCGGTTGGACTCGTTCGGCGTTTTCGACCAATTTCGAATTTAATATGTTCGTACAAACGTTCACGTTTAAAGGAGGACTCGGTATATTTTGGTGGAAATTTGGCGAATTAAAAATGTCGGTTAAGGAATTGATGCGTGCGCTCGTTATGGTTCGGTTATTGGCGTCGATCGTGTCGATATCTTCGGTTACTGTGATGTCCAAGTCGGCGCTCGTTATCGTGGCGTCGTACGTGTTAAAATCGACCTCGGAGGCGGATACGGGCGTGATTTCGCCGCTTTCTGAACCTGGAAATGAGTAAAAATCAGCATAAATTAGTCAAATTAGAAGAAATTAGTCAAATCAGCATAAATTAGTCAAATCAGCAGAAATTAGTCAAAAATCAGCATAAATTAGTCAAATCAGCAGAAATTAGTCAAATCAGCAGAAAGTAGTCAAAAATCAGCAGAAATTAGTCAAAAATCAGCAGAAATTAATGAAATCAGCATAAATTAGTCAAATCAGCATAAATTAGTCAAATCAGCATAAATTAGTCAAATTAGCGTAAATTAGTGAAATCAGCATAAATTAGTCAAATCAGCAGAAATCAGTAAAATTCAGCAGAAATTAGTCAAATCAGCATAAATTAGTCAAATGAGCATAAATTAATCAAATGAGAAGAAATTAGTCAAATCAGCATAAATTAGTCAAATCAACATAAATTAGTCAAATCAGCATAAATTATCAAATCAGCATAAATTAGTCAAATAAGCATAAATTAATCAAATGAGAAGAAATTAGTCAAATCAGCATAAATTAGTCAAATCAACATAAATTAGTCAAATCAGCATAAATTATCAAATCAGCAGAAATTAATCAAATCAGCAGAAATTAGTAAAAATCAGCAGAATTTATTAAAATTAAAAAATATCAGTCAAATCAGCAGAAATTAGTCAAATCAGAAGAAATTAGCCAAATCAGCATAAATTAATCAAATCAGAAGAAATTAGTGAAATCAGCATAAATTAGTCAAATCAGCAGAAATCAGTAAAATTCAGCAGAAATTAGTCAAATCAGCATAAATTAGTCAAATTAGCGTAAATTAGTGAAATCAGCATAAATTAATCAAATCAGCATAAATTAATCAAATCAGCATAAATTAGTCAAATAAGCATAAATTAATCAAATCAGAAGAAATTAATCAAATCAGAAGAAATTAGTCAAATCAGCATAAATTAGTCAAATCAGCATAAATTAGTCAAATCAGCATAAATTAGTCAAATCAGCAGAAATTAATCAAATCAGCAGAAATTAGTAAAAATCAGCAGAATTTATTAAAATTAAAAAATCAGTCAAATCAGCAGAAATTAGTCAAATCAGCAGAAATTAGTCGAATCAGAAGAAATTAGCCAAATCAGCATAAATTAATCAAATCAGAAGAAATTAGTCAAATCAGCATAAATTAATCAAATCAGAAGAAATTAGTCAAATCAGCATAAATTGGTCAAATCAGCATAAATTAGTCAAATCAGCATAAATTAGTCAAATCAGCAGAAATCAGTAAAAATTAGCAAAACGTAAGATCAGCAGGAATTCGTCAAATCAGCATAAATTAGTCAAATCAGCATAAATTAGTCAAATCAGCATAAATTAGTCAAATCAGCATAAATTAGTCAAATTAGTTAAATTTGAAGAAATTAGTCAAATCAGCAAAAATCAGTAAAAATTAGCAAAAAGTAAAATAAGCAGGAATTAGTCAAATCAGCAGAAACCAAAAAAATATGCGGAAATTAGTCAAATCAGCAAAAATTAAGTCAAATCAGCAGAATTTAGTAAAAATCAGCAGCAATCAGTAAAAATTAGCAAAAGTCAAATCAGCAGAAATTAGTCAAATCAGCAGAATTTATTAAAAATCAGCAGAAATCAGTAAAAATTAGCAAAAGTCAAATCAGCAGAAATTAGTCAAATCAGCAGAATTTATTAAAAATCAGCAGAAATCAGTAAAAAATAGCAAAAAGTAAAATCAGCATAAATTAGTCAAATCAGCATAAATTAGTCAAATCAACATAAATTAGTCAAATCAGCATAAATTAGTCAAATCAGCAGAAATTAGTAAAAATCAGCAGAAATTAGTCAAATCAGCATAAATTAGTCAAATCAGCATAAATTAGTCAAATCAACATAAATTAGTCAAATCAGCAGAAATTAATCAAATCAGCAGAAATTAGTAAAAATCAGCAGAAATTAGTCAAATCAGCATAAATTAGTCAAATCAGCATAAATTAGTCAAATCAACATAAATTAGTCAAATCAGCAGAAATTAATCAAATCAGCAGAAATTAGTAAAAATCAGCAGAAATTAGTCAAATCAGCATAAATTAGTCAAATCAGCATAAATTAGTCAAATCAGCAGAAATTAATCAAATCAGCAGAAATTAGTAAAAATCAGCAGAATTTATTAAAATTAAAAAATATCAGTCAAATCAGCAGAAATTAATCAAATTAATAGAACTGGGTAAAAATCAGAAGAAATGAGTAAAAATTGCAGTAAAAAAACAGCAGAAAATGGTAAAAAAATCTGCAAAAAGTAGTAAAACCAGCGTAAAGTAGTAAAAAAAAAAACAGCTGCAAACGTTACAAAAATAATTGAAACATTGAAAAAACCAAAAAACAATTGGTAAAATATTTTGAATTAATTATTATTAAAATATATTGTTACCTCTTGGTTTTGTGTTATTTGAATAATATTCGGAAAATTCCATCGAATCCGAACCGTCCTTATCGAAGGAATCCAACAACATCCCGACGCTTCCCAAATCCTGATCTAAACCGGGAGCGGTCGGGAACATTTTGTTTAAATTGTCAACTGTTATCCTATAACAAAAAAATATTTATTAAAAAACAAGTTAATTGTATTAAAAATCACTTAAAACTGTCAGAAACTACTTAAAACTGTCAAAAACTAATTAAAACTGTCAAACCACTTAAAACTGTCAAAAAGTTTTTAAAACAGTCAAAAAAAAAACTTAAAATTGTCAAAAACTACTTTTAAATTGTCAAAAAGTTTTTAAAACTGTCAAAAATAAACTTAAAACTGTCAAAAACCACTTGAAAGTGACAAAAAGTTTTTAAAACTGTCAAAAACCACTTAAAAGTGTCAAAAAGTTTTTAAAACTGTCAAAAACCACTTAAAACTGTCAAAAATAAACTTAAAACTGTCAAAAACCACTTAAAAGTGACAAAAAGTATTTAAAACTGTCAAAAAAAAACTTAAAACTGCCAAAAAAAAACTTAAAACTGTCAAAAAGTTTTTAAAACTGTCAAAAAGTTTTTAAAACTGTCAAAAAGTTTTTAAAACTGTCAAAAACCACTTAAAAGTGTCAAAAAGTTTTTAAAACTGTCAAAAAAAAATTAAAACTGTCAAAAAAAACTTAAAACTGTCAAAAACTACTTTTAAAGTGTCAAAAAGTTTTTAAAACTGTCAAAAAAAAACTTAAAACTGTCAAAAATAAACTTAAAACTGTCAAAAACCACTTAAAAGTGTCAAAAAGTTTTTAAAACTGTCAAAAAAAAAATTAAAACTGTCAAAAAAAACTTAAAACTGTCAAAATCTACTTTTAAAGTGTCAAAAAGTTTTTAAAACTGTCAAAAACCACTTAAAACTGTCAAAAATAAACTTAAAACTGTCAAAAACCACTTAAAAGTGACAAAAAGTATTTAAAACTGTCAAAAAAAAACTTAAAACTGCCAAAAAAAAACTTAAAACTGTCAAAAAGTTTTTAAAACTGTCAAAAAGTTTTTAAAACTGTCAAAAAGTTTTTAAAACTGTCAAAAACCACTTAAAAGTGTCAAAAAGTTTTTAAAACTGTCAAAAAAAAATTAAAACTGTCAAAAAAAACTTAAAACTGTCAAAAACTACTTTTAAAGTGTCAAAAAGTTTTTAAAACTGTCAAAAAAAAACTTAAAACTGTCAAAAATAAACTTAAAACTGTCAAAAACCACTTAAAAGTGTCAAAAAGTTTTTAAAACTGTCAAAAAAAAAATTAAAACTGTCAAAAAAAACTTAAAACTGTCAAAATCTACTTTTAAAGTGTCAAAAAGTTTTTAAAACTGTCAAAAACCACTTAAAAGTGACAAAAAGTTTTTAAAACTGTCAAAAAAAACTTAAAACTGTCAAAAACTACTTTTAAAGTGTCAAAAAGTTTTTAAAACTGTCAAAAACCACTTAAAAGTGACAAAAAGTTTTTAAAACTGTCAAAAACCACTTAAAAGTGTCAAAAAGTTTTTAAAACTGTCAAAAACCACTTAAAAGTGTCAAAAAGTTTTTAAAACTGTCAAAAACCACTTAAAAGTGACAAAAAGTTTTTAAAAATGTCAAAAACCACTTAAAAGTGTCAAAAAGTTTTTAAAACTGTCAAAAAAAAACTTAAAACTGTCAAAAAAAAACTTAAAACTGTCAAAAATAAACTTAAAACTGTCAAAAACCACTTAAAAGTGTCAAAAAGTTTTTAAATCTGTCAAAAACCACTTAAAAGTGACAAAAAGTATTTAAAACTGTCAAAAAAAAACTTAAAACTGTCAAAAAAAAACTTAAAACTGTCAAAAATAAACTTAAAACTGTCAAAAACCACTTAAGTGTCAAAAAGTTTTTAAATCTGTCAAAAACCACTTAAAAGTGACAAAAAGTATTTAAAACTGTCAAAAAAAAACTTAAAACTGTCAAAAAAAAACTTAAAACTGTCAAAAACCACTTAAAAGTGTCAAAAAGTATTTCAAACTGTCAAAAAAAAACTTAAAACTGTCAAAAATAAACTTAAAACTGTCAAAAACCACTTAAAAGTGTCAAAAAGTTTTTAAAACTGTCAAAAAAAAAATTAAAACTGTCAAAAAAAACTTAAAACTGTCAAAAACTACTTTTAAAGTGTCAAAAAGTTTTTAAAACTGTCAAAAACCACTTAAAAGTGTCAAAAAGTTTTTAAAACTGTCAAAAACCACTTAAAACTGTCAAAAATAAACTTAAAACTGTCAAAAACCACTTAAAAGTGTCAAAAAGTATTTCAAACTGTCAAAAAAAAACTTAAAACTGTCAAAAATAAACTTAAAACTGTCAAAAACCACTTGAAAGTGACAAAAAGATTTTAAAACTGTCAAAAACCACTTAAAAGTGTCAAAAAGTTTTTAAAACTGTCAAAAACCACTAAAAGTGACAAAAAGTTTTTAAAACTGTCAAAAACCACTTAAAAGTGTCAAAAAGTTTTTAAAACTGTCAAAAAAAAAATTAAAACTGTCAAAAAAAACTTAAAACTGTCAAAAACTACTTTTAAAGTGTCAAAAAGTTTTTAAAACTGTCAAAAACCACTTAAAAGTGACAAAAAGTATTTAAAACTGTCAAAAAAAAACTTAAAACTGTCAAAAAAAAACTTAAAACTGTCAAAAACCACTTAAAAGTGTCAAAAAGTATTTCAAACTGTCAAAAAAAAAATTAAAACTGTCAAAAATAAACTTAAAACTGTCAAAAACCACTTGAAAGTGACAAAAAGATTTTAAAACTGTCAAAACCACTTAAAAGTGACAAAAAGTTTTTAAAACTGTCAAAAAAAAAATTAAAACTGTCAAAAAAAACTTAAAACTGTCAAAAACTACTTTTAAAGTGTCAAAAAGTTTTTAAAACTGTCAAAAACCACTTAAGAGTGTCAAAAAGTTTTTAAAACTGTCAAAAACCACTTAAAACTGTCAAAAATAAACTTAAAACTGTCAAAAACCACTTGAAAGTGACAAAAAGATTTTAAAACTGTCAAAAACCACTTAAAAGTGTCAAAAAGTTTTTAAAACTGTCAAAAACCACTTAAAAGTGTCAAAAAGTTTTTAAAACTGTCAAAAAAAAAATTAAAACTGTCAAAAAAAACTTAAAACTGTCAAAAATAAACTTAAAACTGTCAAAAACCACTTAAAAGTGACAAAAAGTATTTAAAACTGTCAAAAAAAAACTTAAAACTGTCAAAAAAAAACTTAAAACTGTCAAAAATAAACTTAAAACTGTCAAAAACCACTTAAAAGTGTCAAAAAGTATTTAAAACTGTCAAAAAAAACTTAAAACTGTCAAAAATAAACTTAAAACTGTCAAAAACCACTTAAAAGTGACAAAAAGTTTTTAAAACTGTCAAAAAAAAACTTAAAACTGTCAAAAAAAAAACTTAAAACTGTCAAAAACCACTTAAAAGTGTCAAAAAGTTTTTAAAACTGTCAAAAACCACTTAAAAGTGTCAAAAAGTTTTTAAAACTGTCAAAAAAAAAATTAAAACTGTCAAAAAAAACTTAAAACTGTCAAAAACCACTTAAAAGTGTCAAAAAGTTTTTAAAACTGTCAAAAACCACTTAAAAGTGACAAAAAGTATTTAAAACTGTCAAAAAAAAACTTAAAACTGTCAAAAAAAAACTTAAAACTGTCAAAAATAAACTTAAAACTGTCAAAAACTACTTTTAAAGTGTCAAAAAGTTTTTAAAAACTGTCAAAAAAAAACTTAAAACTGTCAAAAAAAAACTTAAAACTGTCAAAAATAAACTTAAAACTGTCAAAAACCACTTAAAAGTGACAAAAAGTTTTTAAAACTGTCAAAAAAAAACTTAAAACTGTCAAAAAAAAAACTTAAAACTGTCAAAAACCACTTAAAAGTGACAAAAAGTATTTAAAACTGTCAAAAAAAACTTAAAACTGTCAAAAACCACTTAAAAGTGACAAAAAGTATTTAAAACTGTCAAAAAAAAACTTAAAACTGTCAAAAAAAAACTTAAAACTGTCAAAAATAAACTTAAAACTGTCAAAAACCACTTGAAAGTGACAAAAAGTATTTAAAACTGTCAAAAAAAAACTTAAAACTGTCAAAAACCACTTGAAAGTGTCAAAAAGTTTTTAAAACTGTCAAGAACCACTTAAAACTGTCAAAAATAAACTTAAAACTGTCAAAAACCACTTGAAAGTGACAAAAAGATTTTAAAACTGTCAAAAACCACTTAAAAGTGTCAAAAAGTTTTTAAAACTGTCAAAAACCACTTAAAAGTGTCAAAAAGTTTTTAAAACTGTCAAAAAAAAAATTAAAACTGTCAAAAAAAACTTAAAACTGTCAAAAATAAACTTAAAACTGTCAAAAACCACTTAAAAGTGACAAAAAGTATTTAAAACTGTCAAAAAAAAACTTAAAACTGTCAAAAAAAAAACTTAAAACTGTCAAAAACCACTTAAAAGTGACAAAAAGTATTTAAAACTGTCAAAAAAAACTTAAAACTGTCAAAAACCACTTAAAAGTGACAAAAAGTATTTAAAACTGTCAAAAAAAACTTAAAACTGTCAAAAATAAACTTAAAACTGTCAAAAATAAACTTAAAACTGTCAAAAACTACTTTTAAAGTGTCAAAAAGTTTTTAAAACTGTCAAAACCACTTAAAAGTTTCAAAAAGTTTTTAAAACTGTCAAAAAAAAAATTAAAACTGTCAAAAAAAAACTTAAAACTGTCAAAAACTACTTTTAAAGTGTCAAAAAGTTTTTAAAACTGTCAAAAACCACTTAAGTGTCAAAAAACATTTAAAAAACTGTCAAAAATTATTTAAAAGTGTCAAAAATAAACTTAAAACTGTCAAAAACCACTTAAAAGTGACAAAAAGTATTTAAAACTGTCAAAAAAACTTAAAACTGTCAAAAATAAACTTAAAACTGTCAAAAACCACTTAAAAGTGACAAAAAGTATTTAAAACTGTCAAAAAAAACTTAAAACTGTCAAAAACCACTTAAAAGTGACAAAAAGTATTTAAAACTGTCAAAAAAAAACTTAAAACTGTCAAAAAAAAACTTAAAACTGTCAAAAATAAACTTAAAACTGTCAAAAACCACTTAAAAGTGTCAAAAAGTTTTTAAAACTGTCAAAAACCACTTAAAAGTGACAAAAAGTATTTAAAACTGTCAAAAAAAAACTTAAAACTGTCAAAAATAAACTTAAAACTGTCAAAAACTACTTTTAAAGTGTCAAAAAGTTTTTAAAACTGTAAAAACCACTTAAGTGTCAAAAAACATTTAAAAAACTGTCAAAAATTATTTAAAACTGTCAAAAAAAAACTTAAAACTGTCAAAAAATAAACTTAAAACTGTCAAAAACCACTTAAAAGTGTCAAAAAGTATTTAAAACTGTCAAAAAAAACTTAAAACTGTCAAAAATAAACTTAAAACTGTCAAAAACCACTTAAAAGTGACAAAAAGTATTTAAAACTGTCAAAAAAAACTTAAAACTGTCAAAAACCACTTAAAAGTGACAAAAAGTATTTAAAACTGTCAAAAAAAAACTTAAAACTGTCAAAAAAAAACTTAAAACTGTCAAAAATAAACTTAAAACTGTCAAAAACCACTTAAAAGTGTCAAAAAGTTTTTAAAACTGTCAAGAACCACTTAAAACTGTCAAAAATAAACTTAAAACTGTCAAAAACCACTTGAAAGTGACAAAAAGATTTTAAAACTGTCAAAAACCACTTAAAAGTGTCAAAAAGTTTTTAAAACTGTCAAAAACCACTTAAAAGTGTCAAAAAGTTTTTAAAACTGTCAAAAAAAAAATTAAAACTGTCAAAAAAAACTTAAAACTGTCAAAAATAAACTTAAAACTGTCAAAAACCACTTAAAAGTGACAAAAAGTATTTAAAACTGTCAAAAAAAAACTTAAAACTGTCAAAAAAAAAACTTAAAACTGTCAAAAACCACTTAAAAGTGACAAAAAGTATTTAAAACTGTCAAAAAAAACTTAAAACTGTCAAAAACCACTTAAAAGTGACAAAAAGTATTTAAAACTGTCAAAAAAAACTTAAAACTGTCAAAAATAAACTTAAAACTGTCAAAAATAAACTTAAAACTGTCAAAAACTACTTTTAAAGTGTCAAAAAGTTTTTAAAACTGTCAAAACCACTTAAAAGTTTCAAAAAGTTTTTAAAACTGTCAAAAAAAAAATTAAAACTGTCAAAAAAAAACTTAAAACTGTCAAAAACTACTTTTAAAGTGTCAAAAAGTTTTTAAAACTGTCAAAAACCACTTAAGTGTCAAAAAACATTTAAAAAACTGTCAAAAATTATTTAAAAGTGTCAAAAATAAACTTAAAACTGTCAAAAACCACTTAAAAGTGACAAAAAGTATTTAAAACTGTCAAAAAAAACTTAAAACTGTCAAAAATAAACTTAAAACTGTCAAAAACCACTTAAAAGTGACAAAAAGTATTTAAAACTGTCAAAAAAAACTTAAAACTGTCAAAAACCACTTAAAAGTGACAAAAAGTATTTAAAACTGTCAAAAAAAAACTTAAAACTGTCAAAAAAAAACTTAAAACTGTCAAAAATAAACTTAAAACTGTCAAAAACCACTTAAAAGTGTCAAAAAGTTTTTAAAACTGTCAAAAACCACTTAAGTGTCAAAAAACATTTAAAAAACTGTCAAAAATTATTTAAAACTGTCAAAAAAAAACTTAAAACTGTCAAAAAAAAAACTTAAAACTGTCAAAAACCACTTAAAAGTGACAAAAAGTATTTAAAACTGTCAAAAAAAAACTTAAAACTGTCAAAAATAAACTTAAAACTGTCAAAAACTACTTTTAAAGTGTCAAAAAGTTTTTAAAACTGTCAAAACCACTTAAAAGTTTCAAAAAGTTTTTAAAACTGTCAAAAAAAAAATTAAAACTGTCAAAAAAAAACTTAAAACTGTCAAAAACTACTTTTAAAGTGTCAAAAAGTTTTTAAAACTGTCAAAAACCACTTAAGTGTCAAAAAACATTTAAAAAACTGTCAAAAATTATTTAAAAGTGTCAAAAATAAACTTAAAACCGTTTTAAAACCTCTAAAACCCATTTACAATTCGATAAAAACGGTTTAATCTAAAATTTCAATTAATTTTTATAAAAAAAAACAACTCAAAAGCACTTAAAAATATTTTAAAAAACCGTTTAAATAAAATAGCAAAAATAAATTCACAGAAATTATATAAATGTTAAAAAAAAATAAAAAATTTAATGTGATTTTTGAACCACTCAAAACCACTTAAAAAACATTAATTAGAAACCACTTTAAAATATTTAAATAAAGTTTAAATAAGTTACAAATTGGAAAAAAGCAAAAAACATTAATTAAAAACCATTTAAAAATTGTAAAAAAAAACCATTTAAAATTTTTTTAAAAACCACTTAAAATTTTTTGAAACCACTTAAAAAATATTTTAAAATTGATCCGAATTTCCAAAAATATGAAAAAAAATTAATTATTAAAAAACATTTAAAAATTGTAAAAAAAAACCACTTAAATTTTTTTAAAAAACCACTTAAATTTTTTGAAACCACTTAAAAATATTTTAAAATTGATCCGAATTTCCAAAAATTTGAAAAAAAAATTAATTATTAAAAAACATTTAAAAATTTGTAAAAAAAACCACTTAAATTTTTTTAAAAAACCACTTAAATTTTTTGAAACCACTTAAAAAATATTTTAAAATTGATCCGAATTTCCAAAAATTTGAAAAAAAAATTAATTATTAAAAAACATTTAAAAATTTGTAAAAAAAACCACTTAAATTTTTTTAAAAAACCACTTAAATTTTTTGAAACCACTTAAAAAATATTTTAAAATTGATCCGAATTTCCAAAAATTTGAAAAAAAAATTAATTATTAAAAAACATTTAAAAATTTGTAAAAAAAAAACCACTTAAAATTTTTTTTAAAAACCACTTAAAATTTTTTGAAACCACTTAAAAATATTTAAAAAATGATCCGAATTTCCAAAAATATGAAAAAAAAATTAATTATTAAAAAACATTTAAAAATTGTAAAAAAAACCATTTTTATTAAAAAAATAATTTAAATGTTTATTTTTAAAATATCAAGTGATAATTTAATTTTGAACGCACTGTATATAAATTTTTATAAATTGTATCAAAAAATCTAGTACTTACCTTAAAAAACGTGAAAAAATGAATTTTTAAACTGTCATTATTTAACCGGTCTACTTAATAATCAACTGTTTCTTCAAATATTTTGTGCAATAATAAAATTGTTTATCAATGTTATTGTTAAATTTTATTGAATATCAATAATCAATAATTAGATAATTAAATTGAGCCATGTTAAAAACAAGTGACTAAAAAAAATATATCGGAACGATATTACTACAATAAAAAGTGGCTGCTAACTGTACTTTAGTCGAGACCGAATTACAAAGCAGAAAAATTACCGAACAGGCATCTAATGTGACGTACATTTCAGCTAAATTGACATAAATGACAACTGAGTGACATAAATGACAGTTAGTGACATAAATGACAGCAAGGTGACAGATGAATGACGTAAATGACAGATGAAGTGAAATAATTGACAGATCGTAACATAAATGACAGCTAAAGTGATAAAAAAGACAATTATTGACATAAATGACAGCAAGGTGACAGATGAATGACGTAAATGACAGTTGAAGTGAAATAATTGACAGATCGTGACATAAATGACTGATAAAGTGAAATAAATGACAGCCAGTGACATGAATGACAGCTAAAGTGATTAAAAAGACAATTATTGACATAAATGACAGCCAGATGACAGATGAATGACGTAAATGAAGGCTGAAGTGATATAATTGACAGCTTAAGTGACATAAATGACAACGTAGTGACATAAATGACAGCCAGTGACAAAAATGAAAGTTAGTGACATAAATGACAGCAAGGTGATAGATGAATGACGTAAATGACAGTTGAAGTGAAATAATTGACAGATCGTGACATAAATGACTGGTTAAGTGAAATAAATGACAGCCAGTGACATAAATGACAGCCAAAATGACAAAAATGACAATTAGTGACAGCAAGGTGACAGATGAATGACGTAAATGACGGCTGAAGTGATATAATTGACAGCTTAAGTGACATAAATGACAACGGAGTGACATAAATGACAGTTAGTGACATAAATGACAGCCAGTGACAGATGAATGACGTAAATGTCAGTTGTTATGAAATAATTGACAGATCGTGACATAAATGACAGCTAAGGTGATAAAAAAGACAATTATTGACATAAATGACAGCAAGGTGACAGTTGAAGTGAAATAAATGACGGCCAGTGACATAAATGACTGATAAAGTGAAATAAATGACAGCCAGTGACATAAATGACTGCTAAGGTGATAAAAAAGACAATTGACATAAATGACAGCAAGGTGACAGATGAATGACGTAAATGACAGTTGAAGTGAAATAATTGACAGATCGTAACATAAATAACTGGTAAAGAGAAATTAATGACAGCCAGTGACATAAATGACAGCTAAAGGGATAAAAAAGACAATTATTGACATAAATGACAGCAAGGTGACAGATGAATGACGTAAATGACAGTTGAAGTGAAATAAATGACGGCCAGTGACATAAATGACTGATAAAGTGAAATAAATGACAGCCAGTGACATAAATGACTGCTAAGGTGATAAAAAAGACAATTATTGACATAAATGACAGCAAGGTGACAGATGAATGACGTAAATGACAGTTGAAGTGAAATAATTGACAGATCGTAACATAAATAACTGGTAAAGAGAAATTAATGACAGCCAGTGACATAAATGACAGCTAAAGGGATAAAAAAGACAATTATTGACATAAATGACAGCAAGGTGACAGATGAATGACGTAAATGACAGTTGAAGTGAAATAATTGACAGATCGTGACATAAATGACTGGTAAAGTGAAATAAATGACAGCCAGTGACATGAATGACAGTTAAAGTGATAAAAAAGACAATTATTGACATAAATGACAGCAAGGTGACTGATGAATGACGTAAATGACAGTTGAAGTGAAATAATTGACAGATCGTGACATAAATGACTGGTAAAGAGAAATTAATGACAGCCAGTGACATAAATGACAGCTAAAGGGATAAAAAAAGACAATTATTGACATAAATGACAGCAAGGTGACCGATGAATGACGTAAATGACGGCTGAAGTGGTATAATTGACAGCTTAAGTGACATAAATGACAACGGAGTGACATAAATGACAGCCAGTGACAAAAATGACAATTAGTGACATAGATGACAGCAAGGTGACAGATGAATGACGTAAATGACAGTTGAAGTGAAATAAATGACAGCGTGACATAAATGACAGCTAAAGTGACATAAATAACAACCTTAATGACTTAAATGACAGCAAGGTGACAGATTAATGACATAAATGACAGGTAGTGACATAGATGACAGCAAGGTGACAGATGAATGACGTAAATGACAGTTGAAGTGAAATAAATGACAGCCAGTGACAAAAATGACAACTGGGTGACATAAATAACAACCTTAATGACTTAAATGACAGCAAGGTGACAGATTAATGACATAAATGACAGGTAGTGACATAAATGACAGCTTAGTGACATAAATGAAAAAGTGACATTAAATGACAGTGAGTGGCATAAATGTCAGATCAGTGATATAATTGACAGGTAGTGACATAAATGACAGACCAAGTGACAAAAATGACAGCTAGTGATATAGATGACAGCCAAACTGACATACAGGACAACTGAGGGACATAAATAACTACTAAAGTGACATAAATGACAGCTTAGTAATATAAATGACAGCTTAGTGTCATAAATGACAGAGAAAATGACATAAATGACTCACAAAGTGACAAAAATGACAGCTAAAGTGATATAAATGACAGGTAGTGATATAAGTGACATTAGACGGTTATCAAGGTTTAATTCAATACAAATAAAATTTGATAGCTACTACTAACATTCAGACAGTGAAGCTAGGAGGAAATGACAGATGACAGAGTGACATTTCAAAGATATGACTGCTAAAATATTGAGATAGATGGCAGAGTACAATTGCGAGAACAACATTTGTAACAGATCAGTGATATTTGACAGCAAAAATAGAGGTGTGACAGCTGACAGTTGGCAGATTAGGATTTGACAGTTTTAATAATGACATTTGACAACAAATATGAAATTTGACAGCTGACAGCTGCTAAAATGACATTTGACAACTTATTGTGAGTTTTCTGACATAACGAAATCTAACAGGTGACTGAGTAGCGATATTTGACAGCAAAAATGATGAGATATGACAGATGACAGTTGGTAGCTACGAGAATGACATTCGACAACATTTTGTGAGTTTTCTGACATAATGAGATCTGAAAGGTGACAAAATAATGGTAGTTGACAGCAAAAATAATGATATGACAGCTGCGATAATGACATTAGAGTTTACTGACCTAATTGTATATATAATTTGACAGTTGACAGAGTACCACTGGACAGCTACCAGTGACAATTGAAAGTATAGCGTGAAATTTTGACAGTCAAAATAGTGAGATTTGACAGATGATCTTTGACAATTTAATTCTTTTAAATATAATTTGACAAGTGACAGAATACCATTTGACAGCTACCAGTGACAGTTGAAAGCCAAGCGTAAAATTTAACAGTAAAAATTGTGATATGACAGCTAAAATAGTGAAATTTGACAGCTGAACTATTGACATTTGAAAATTTAAATATATTTTTACAGTTGGCAATTTGACAGCAATCAGCGACAGTTAAAACAGCCAACTGTGAAATTTGAAAGCCAAAATTGTGATTTGACATAAAATAGTTTGACAATTGGCAGAGTACCATTTGACAGTTACAGTTGACAACGAAGTTTGAAATTTGACAGCTAAAACTTTGTAATTTGACAGATATTGTATAATTTGAGGGTTGGTCTAATTTTAATAATGGCTAGAGTTTGAAAATTTAAATAGTGTATATAAATTGACAGCTCAAATTATAAAATTTTACAGCTAAAATAACAAAATTTGTCAGCTGAAATATTGACATTTGACAGTTCATAGCCAAGCGTGTAATTTGACAGCTTGATTTCGATTTTACAGCTAAATAGTTTGAAAATAATATTAAGTGACATTTGATAGATTCCAGTGACATTTGACAGCTGCTAGTGACAGTTGACAACAAAACATGAAATTTCACAGATAAAAGTGTGCCATTTGACAGCTTCAAATCATACTACATAACTGTCATGTTAGCTGTCAAATACTACTATTTTAGCTGTCAATATATCTAATAAGATTTGACAATCGAAATGGTGAAATCTGACCGTTAAAATAGTAATATTTGACAGTTAACATGACAGTTATTTAGTAGGATTTGAAGCTAGCAAAGTGACAATTGACAGCTGACTGATAATTGACAGTAAAAACAATGGACATTTGACACTGATAATAGGAAATAATGAAATGACAGCTGAAATAATTATAAGCGACTTTAAAAACAATGACAATTGACACAGATAAAATAGCAGTTGGTAGAACGAATTTTGACAGTTGACAGCTGAAATAGTGATAATGACATTTGACACTGATAAAATAACTGTTGGTAGGAATGAATTTTGACATTTGACAGCTGAAATGGTGATAATTGACAGTAAACACAATGCAGCAGTTGGTAGAATGAATTTTGACAGTTGACAGCTGAAATAGTGATAATGACATTTGACACTGATAAAGTAGCAGTTGGTAAAATGAATTTTGACATTTGACAGCTGAAATGGTGATAATTGACAGTAAAAACAAAGTAGCAGTTGGTAGAATGAATTTTGACAGTTGACAGCTGAAATAGTGATAATGACATTTGACACTGATAAAGTAGCAGTTGGTAAAATGAATTTTGACATTTGACAGCTGAAATGGTGATAATTGACAGTAAAAACAAAGTAGCAGTTGGTAGAATGAATTTTGACAGTTGACAGCTGAAATAGTGATAATGACATTTGACACTGATAAAGTAGCAGTTGGTAAAATGAATTTTGACATTTGACAGCTGAAATGGTGATAATTGACAGTAAAAACAAAGTAGCAGTTGGTAAAATGAATTTTGACAGTTGACTGCTAAAATAGTGATAATGACATTTGACACTGATAAAATAACTGTTGGTAGGAATGAATTTTGACATTTGACAGCTGAAATGGTGATAATTGACAGTAAAAACAAAGTAGCAGTTGGTAAAATGAATTTTGACAGTTGACTGCTGAAATAGTGATAATGACATTTGACACTGATAAAATAACTGTTGGTAGGAATGAATTTTGACATTTGACAGCTGAAATGGTGATAATTGACAGTAAAAACAAAGTAGCAGTTGGTAAAATGAATTTTGACAGTTGACTGCTGAAATAGTGATAATGACATTTGACACTGATAAAATAACTGTTGGTAGGAATGAATTTTGACATTTGACAGCTGAAATGGTGATAATTGACAGTAAAAACAAAGTAGCAGTTGGTAGAATGAATTTTGACATTTGACAGCTGACTTAATGACATTTTACAGTAATAATTTATCTGACACATTTAATATCTTTTTTTTTCATAAAAAAAAATTATTACTATTAAATACTTACCCAGAACAAGGATACAAATACCAAACGAGAAAAAAGACAAAGAGAGAAAGCACAGAAAAGGAAACGCCAAACAAATATTATCTATCAACTTTATTTATAATTATTTTTAAAATAAAAAAAAAAAAGTATAAAAGAAATAAAAAAAACAACATGCAAAAAAACAAAACAATTCAACTAAAACTTCGCATTCCAGTTTTTATTATTATTTTTTTTTTGAAGACATGCACAAAAACATTTAAAGAGCGGCCGATTCGTTAAAAAATTTTAACGGTTAAAAAAATAAATTTCGAAAAAATAAATTAATATAAAAAAAATTCAATACCCATCGGCACTGATTATACTGGACGACATCTCGCTACTGCTGCCCTTCGAGTTGCTCTCCGAATAACCGGGAGACGAAGGGCCGCTACTGGACATCAAACTGGGGGGGCCGCTCCAACCGACGCCTTCAAAAAAAAAAAAATTTACGAGTTAAAATACGCTAGAAAATAAAATCCGAACATTTACGATTTTTGTGCTAACGGCAACACTGCAAAAATTAATATAAATTTTTATCGATACAAATAAAATCTGAAGATTCGCGAAATTTGCGTCGCGTTGGCAACATTGTTAAAATTAATCTGACTCAAATCGGCAACGTTGGAAATTTTAATCATATTTGGCAACGCTGTTAAAAAAATAAAATATTTGATAAAATAAATAAAAATCTGAAATTTTGCGTAATTTGAGTCAAATCGGCAACGTTGTCTATAAAAAAAAATTAATTGACAAATTAAAATCCGAAGATTTACGAAATTTGAATCATATTTGGCAACGCTGTTAAAAAAAAATAAAATATTTGATAAAATAAATAAAAATCTGAAATTTTGCGTAATTTGAGTCAAATCGGCAACGTTGTCTTTAAAAAATTAATTGACAAATTAAAATCCGAAGATTTACGAAATTTTAATCATATTTGGCAACGCTGTTAAAAAAAAATTAAATATTTGATAAAATTAATAAAAAATCTGAAATTTTGCGCAATTTGAGTCAAATCGGCAACGTTGCCTATAAAAAAAAATTAATTGACAAATTAAAATCCGAAGATTTACGAAATTTTAATCATATTTGGCAACACTGTTAAAAAAAAATAAAATATTTGATAAAATAAATAAAAATCTGAAATTTTGCGTAATTTGAGTCACATCGGCAACGTTGCCTTTAAAAAAATTAATTGACAAATTAAAATCCGAAGATTTACGAAATTTTAATCATATTTGGCAACGCTGTTAAAAAAAAATAAAATATTTGATAAAATAAATAAAAATCTGAAATTTTGCGTAATTTGAGTCACATCGGCAACGTTGCCTTTAAAAAAATTAATTGACAAATTAAAATCCGAAGATTTACGAAATTTTAATCATATTTGGCAACACTGTTAAAAAAAAATAAAATATTTGATAAAATAAATAAAAATCTGAAATTTTGCGTAATTTGAGTCAAATCGGCAACGTTGCCTATAAAAAAAAATTAATTGACAAATTAAAATCCGAAGATTTACGAAATTTTAATCATATTTGGCAACACTGTTAAAAAAAAATAAAATATTTGATAAAATAAATAAAAATCTGAAATTTTGCGTAATTTGAGTCAAATCGGCAACGTTGTCTTTAAAAAATTAATTGACAAATTAAAATCCGAAGATTTACGAAATTTTAATCATATTTGGCAACGCTGTTAAAAAAAAATTAAATATTTGATAAAATTAATAAAAAATCTGAAATTTTGCGCAATTTGAGTCAAATCGGCAACGTTGCCTATAAAAAAAAATTAATTGACAAATTAAAATCCGAAGATTTACGAAATTTTAATCATATTTGGCAACACTGTTAAAAAAAAATAAAATATTTGATAAAATAAATAAAAATCTGAAATTTTGCGTAATTTGAGTCACATCGGCAACGTTGCCTTTAAAAAAATTAATTGACAAATTAAAATCCGAAGATTTACGAAATTTTAATCATATTTGGCAACACTGTTAAAAAAAAATAAAATATTTGATAAAATAAATAAAAATCTGAAATTTTGCGTAATTTGAGTCACATCGGCAACGTTGCCTTTAAAAAAATTAATTGACAAATTAAAATCCGAAGATTTACGAAATTTTAATCATATTTGGCAACACTGTTAAAAAAAAATAAAATATTTGATAAAATAAATAAAAATCTGAAATTTTGCGTAATTTGAGTCAAATCGGCAACGTTGCTTATAAAAAAAACTAATTGACAAATTAAAATCCGAATATTTACGAAATTTTAATCATATTTGGCAACACTGTTAAAAAAAAATAAAATATTTGATAAAATAAATAAAAATCTGAAATTTTGCGTAATTTGAGTCACATCGGCAACGTTGCCTTTAAAAAAATTAATTGACAAATTAAAATCCGAAGATTTACGAAATTTTAATCATATTTGGCAACACTGTTAAAAAAAAATAAAATATTTGATAAAATAAATAAAAATCTGAAATTTTGCGTAATTTGAGTCAAATTGGCAACGTTGCCTATAAAAAAAAATTAATTGACAAATTAAAATCCGAAGATTTACGAAATTTGAATCATATTTGGCAACGCTGTTAAAAAAAAATAAAATATTTGATAAAATAAATAAAAATCTGAAATTTTGCGTAATTTGAGTCACATCGGCAACGTTGCCTTTAAAAAAAACTAATTGAAAAATTAAAATCCGAAGATTTACGAAATTTGAATCATATTTGGCAACGCTGTTAAAAAAAAATTAAATATTTGATAAAATAAATAAAATCCGAAGATTTACGAAATTTGAATTATATTTGGCAACGCTGTTAAAAAAAATAAAATATTTGATAAAATAAATAAAAATCTGAAATTTTGCGCAATTTGAGTCACATCGGCAACGTTGCCTATAAAAAAAAACTAATTGAAAAATTAAAATCCGAAGATTTACGAAATTTGAATCATATTTGGCAACGCTGTTAAAAAAAATTAAATATTTGATTAAATAAATAAAATCCGAAGATTTACGAAATTTGAATTATATTTGGCAACGCTGTTAAAAAAAATAAAATATTTGATAAAATAAATAAAAATCTGAAATTTTGCGCAATTTGAGTCACATCGGCAACGTTGCCTATAAAAAAAAACTAATTGAAAAATTAAAATCCGAAGATTTACGAAATTTGAATCATATTTGGCAACGCTGTTAAAAAAAATTAAATATTTGATTAAATAAATAAAATCCGAAGATTTACGAAATTTGAATTATATTTGGCAACGCTGTTAAAAAAAATAAAATATTTGATAAAATAAATAAAAATCTGAAATTTTACGCAATTTGAGTCAAATCGGCAACGTTGTCTATAAAAAAAAACTAATTGACAAATTAAAATCCGAAAATTTATGAAATTTGAATCATATTTGGCAACGCTGTAAAAAAAATAAAATATTTGATAAAATAAATAAAAATCTGAAATTTTGCGCAATTTGAATCAAATCGGCAACGTTGTAAAAATAAAAATTACGAAAAAAAGGAAGAAATTTTAATTTTAAAATCTGAAAATCTGCAAATTTTTTGTCGTACGGCAACACCGTTTAAATAAATTAAAATCCGAAGATCTGCAAATTCTGATTATTATTGGCAACACTGTTAATATTAAAAAATCTTCCAAAATAAATAATTTACATGACAAAAACAAAAATACCCAGATTTAGGTACAACCGCATCCGACAAAACACAAAATCTCCATACTACTAAATCCGGCAACACTGCTTTATCGAAAACTTACTGTTACTAGGCGATTGCAACTTAAGAGGCCGTCCCTTTTCCAAGGACAATCCGCAAGACATGCCGCTACCATTGGTCGGAGTGGGTAACGGCGTCGACGGATATCTAGGAGGCGTTGAAGACGGAGTTCGAAATATCGGAGCGGTCGTCATACGGTCCAGAAACGTGTCCAGTTGTTTTAAAGATAGGGCATTGTGTAGAGTTTCTAATGGTCGGATTGCTGGAACTCCACCGAAACCTTCTATAGCTAGAATAAGCGACAAAAGTATCAATCGTTGCTGTTCTTAATTAATAATTACTCATAAGTGCTACAAACGTTAAAAGTGCTACAAACTTAAAAAGTGCAATAATTAAAAATGAGGTAAACCCATTGTTTGAATGCTACAAACGACAAGTACTAGAGAGTTACACACAATAATTGTGAACTACAATAACTGTAGTGCTACAAACTAGAATTACTCGGGTGCTACAAACGATAAAAGTTTGAAAATTACAAACGATAATTGGCTAAAAGCGTAATAAATTGAATTGTTTTTAATGGCTACATACGGTAATTGTTTGAGTGCTACAAACCATAATTAATCGAGTGCTACAAACGATAAATTTTCGAGAATTACAAACGATAATTAGTTAAAAGTGTAAGAAACAGAAATTTATTTTAATACTATATACGATAATGTATCGAGTGCTACAAACGATAATTACTAGAGTGCTACAAACGACAAATGCACGAAAATCTGTTAAAATTGTAATAAACCGTAATTTGCTTAAAGTACAAAAAATTATAATTATTCCGAGAGCTACAAACTACAACTACTCGAGTGCTACAAACGACAAATGCACGTTAAAAGTGTGAAAAACCGTAATTTACTCAAAGTACTAAAAACTATTATTATTTTGAGTGCTACAAATTACACTTTCTCGAGTGCTACAAACGATAATTATTAGTGCTACAAACGATAAATTTTCAAGAATTACAGCCGATAATTTGTTAAAAGTGTAATAAACCGAAGTTTATTTTAATACTAGATCCGATAATTGTTCGAGTGCTATAAACTACAATTACTCGAGTGCTACAAACGACAAATGCACGATGATCTGCTAAAAGTGTAATAAACCGTAATTTACTTAAAGTACTAAAAACTATAATTATTTCGAGTGCTACAAATTACACTTTCTCGAGTGCTACAAACGATAATTACTAGAGTGCTACAAACGATAAATTTTCTAGAAATACAGTCAATAATTTGCAATAAGTATTAGAAACCTAAATTTATTTTAATACCACATACTATAATTTATCGAATGCTACAAACGATAATTACTAGTGCTACAAACGATAAATATTTGGTAATTACAGCCAATAATTTCTTAAAAATGTTATAAACCGAAATTTATTTCAAAATTACATACAATAATTTATTGAGTGCTACAAACGATAATTACTAGAGTGCTACAAACGATAAATTTTTGAGAGTTACAGCAGATAATTTTTTTTAAATGTTATAAACCGAAATTTATTTCAAAATTACATACAATAATTTATCGAGTGCTACAAACGATAATTACCAGAGTGCTACAAAGGATAACTTGTTGAGAATTACAGCAGATAATTTGTTAAAAGTGTAAGAAACCGAAGTTTTATTTAGTACTAGATACGATAATTTATCGAGTGCTACAAACGATAATTACAAGAGTGCTACAAACGATAAATTTTCGAGAATTACAGCAGATAATTTTTTTTAAATGTTATAAACCGAAATTTATTTCAAAATTACATACAATAATTTATCTAGTGCTACAAACGATAATTACTAGAGTGCTACAAACGATAAATTTTTGAGAATTACAGCAGATAATTTGTTAAAAGTGTAAGAAACCGAAGTTTAATTTAGTACTAGATACGATAATTTATCGAGTGCTACAAACGATAAATTACTAGAGTGCTACAAACGATAAATTTTCGAGAGTTACAGCAGATAATTTTTTTTAAATGTTATAAACCGAAATTTATTTCAAAATTACATACAATAATTTATTGAGTGCTACAAACTATAATTACCAGAGTGCTACAAACGATAAATTTTTGATAAAAGTGTAAGAAACCGAGTTTATTTTAGTACTATATCCGATAATTTTTCGAGTGCTACAAACTACAATTACTCGAGTGCTACAAACGACAAATGCACGATAATGCATGTTAAATGTGTAATAAACCGTATTTTGCTAAAAGTACTACAAACTAATTATTCCGAGTGCTACAAACGACAATTACTAGAGTGCTACAAACGATTAATGTTCAAAAATTACAAAAGGTAATTAATTAGAAGTGTAAGAAACCAAAATTTGTTTTAATACTTCATATGATCATTTCTCGAGTGCTACAAACGATAATTATTAGAGTGCTACAAACGATAAATTTATGAGAATTACAGCCGATATTTTGTTAAAAGTATAAAAAACCAAAATTTATTTTAATACCACATACGATAATATATCGAATGCTACAAACGATAATTACTACAGTGCTACAAACGATAAATTTTCGGTAATAACAGCCGATAATTTTTAAAAGTCAAATAAACCGAAGTTTATTTTAATACTAGATCCGATAATTTTTCGAGTGCTACAATCGACAAATGCACGAAAATCTGCTAAAAGTGTAATAAACCGTAATTTGCTTAGAGTACTACAAACTAATTATTCCGAGTGCTACAAATTATAGTTTATCGAGTGCTACAAACGATAAATTTTCCAGAATTACAGCCGATAATTAGTTAAAAGTGTAAGAAATTGAAATTTATTTTAATATCACATACGATAATTTTTCGAGTGCTACAAACTACAATTACCCAAGTGTTACAAACGACAAATGCACGTTAAAAGTGTAATAAACCGTATTTTGCTTAAAGTACCAAAAACTATAATTATTCTGACTGCTACAAATTACAGTTTCTCGAGTGCTACAAACGACAAATTTTCGAAAATTACAGCCGATAATTTGCAAAAAGTATAAAAAACCAAAACTTTAATACTAGATATGATAATTTTTAGAGTGCTACAAACTACAATTACTCGTGTGCTACAAACGACAAATGCACGATAATTAGTTAAAAGTGTAAGAAATTGAAATTTATTTTAATATTAGATACGATAATTTGTTGAGTGCTACAAACTACAATTTCTCTAGTGCTACAAATGATAATTTTTTAAGAATTACAGCCGATAATCTGTTAAAAGTATTAGAAACCAAATTTTATTTTAATACCACATACGATAATTTATCGAGTGCTACAAACTATAATTACCTGACTGCTACAAACGATAAATTTTCGACAATTACAAACGAAAATTAGTTAAAAGTGTAAGAAACCGAAATTTATTTTAATACCACATACGATAATTTATCGAGTGCTACAAACGATAATTACCAGAGTGCTACAAACGATAAATTATCGAGAATTACAGCTGATAATTTGCAAAAAATATTAGAAACCAAATTTTATTTTAATACCACATACGGTAATTTATCGAGTGCTACAAACTACAATTATGCGAGTGCTACAAACGACACATGCACGAAAATCTGCTAAAAGTGTAATAAACCGTAATTTACTCAAAGTACCAAAAACTATAATTATTTCGAGTGCTACAAATTACACTTTCTCGAGTGCTACAAACTACAATTTCTCGAGTGCTACAAACGACAAATGCACGACAATTACAAACTATAATTGGCTAAAAGTGTAATAAACCGTAATTTGCTTAAAGTACAAAAAACTATAATTATTCTGACTGCTACAAATTACAATTTCTCGAGTGCTACAAACGATAAATTTTTGAGAATTACAGTCGATAATTTATTAAAAGTATTTGAAACCGAAATTCATTTTTATACTACATACGATAATTTGTGGAATGCTACAAACTACAATTAGTCGACTGCTACAAACGACAAATACACGATAATGCATGTTAAAAGTGTAATAAATCGTATTTTGCTTAAAGTACTAAAAACTATAATTATTCCGAGTGCTACAAACGATAATTACTAGAGTGCTACAAACGATAAATTTTTGAGAATTACAGCAGATAATTTGTTAAAAGTGTAAGAAACCGAACTTTAATTTAGTACTAGATACGATAATTTTTCGAGTGCTACAAACTACAATTACTCGTGTGCTACAAACGACAAATACACAATAATGCACGTTAAAAGTGTAATAAACCGTAATTTGCTTAAAGTACTACAAACTATAATTATTCCGAGTGCTACAAACTACAATTACTCGAGTGTTACAAACGACAAATGCACGTTAAAAGTGTGAAAACCCGTAATTTGCTCAAAGTACTAAAAACTATAATTATTTTGAGTGCTACAAATTACACTTTCTCGAGTGCTACAAACTACAATTATGCGAGTGCTACAAACGATACATTTTCGAAAATTACAGCCGATAATTTGCAAAAAGTATAAAAAACCAAAACTTTAATACTAGATATGATAATTTTTAGAGTCCTACAAACTACAATTACTCGTGTGCTACAAACGACAAATGCATGATAATTGGTTAAAAGTGTAATAAACCGTGATTTGCTCAAAGTACTAAAAACTATTAGGATTCCGAGTGCTACAAACTACAATTTCTCTAGTGCTACAAACGATAAATTTTTAAGAATTACAGCCGATAATTTGTTAAAAGTGTAAGAAACCGAAATTTATTTTAATACTACATACAATAATTTATCGAATGCTACAAACGATAATTAATACAGTGCTACAAACGATACATTTTCGGTAATTACAGCCGATAATTTCTTAAAAATGGTATAAACCGAAATTTGTTTCAAAATTACATACAATAATTTATCGAGTGCTACAAACGATAATTACCAGAGTGCTACAAACGATAAATTTTCGAGAATTACATCGGAAAATTTGTGAAAAGTATAAGAAACCGAAATTTAATTTAATACCACATACGACAATTTATCGAGTGCTACAAACGATAATTACCAGAGTGCTACAAACGATAAATTTTCGAGAATTACAGCGGATAATTTGTTAAAAGTGTAAGAAACCGAAGTTTAATTTAGTACTAGATACGATAATTTTTCGAGTGCTACAAACTACAATTACTCGAGTGCTACAAACGACAAATGTACGATAATTCACGTCAAAACCGTAATTTGCTAAAAGTACTACAAACTATAATTATTCCGAGTGCTACAAACGATAATTACTCGAGTGCTACAAACGACAAATGCACGATAATCTGTTAAAAAAGTAATAAACTGTAATTTGTTTTGAGTACTACAAACTATAATTATTCCGACTACTACAAATTACAATTTCTTGAGTGCTACAAACTACAATTATGCGAGTGCTACAAACGACAAATCCTCGAAAATCTGTTAAAAGTGTAATAAACTGTAATTTGCTTTGAGTACTACAAACTATAATTATTCCGAGTGCTACAAACTACAATTACTCGAGTGCTACAAACGACAAATGCACGACAATTACAAACTATAATTGGCTAAAAGTGTAATAAACCGTAATTGCTTAAAGCACTAAAAACTATAATTATTCCGAGTGCTACAAATTACAGTTTCTCGAGTGCTATAAACGATAAATTTTTGAGAATTACAGCAGATAATTTGTTAAAAGTGTAAGAAACCGAAGTTTAAGTTAGTACTAGATACGATAATTTTTCGAGTGCTACAAACTACAATTACTCGAGTGCTACAAACGACAAATGCACGATAATTCACGTCAAAACCGTAATTTGCTTGAAGTACTACAAACTATAATTATTCCGAGTGCTACAAACGATAATTACTCGAGTGCTACAAACGACAAATGCTCGAAAATCTGTTAAAAGTGTAATAAACTGTAATTTGGTTTGAGTACTACAAACTATAATTATTCCGAGTGCTACAAACTACAATTACTCGAGTGCTACAAACGACAAATGCACGACAATTACAAACTATAATTGGCTAAAAGTGTAATAAACCGTAATTGCTTAAAGCACTAAAACTATAATTATTCCGAGTGCTACAAATTACAGTTTCTCGAGTGCTACAAACGATAAATTTTTGAGAATTACAAACGAAAATTAGTTAAAAGTGTGAGAAACCGAAATTTAATTTAGTACTAGTTACGATAATTTTTCGAGTGCTACAAACTACAATTACTCGAGTGCTACAAACGACAAATGCACGTTAAAAGTGTAAAAAATCGTATTTGGTTTAAAGTACTAAAAACTACAATGATTCAGACTGCTACAAATTACAATTTCTCGAGTGCTACAAACTACAATTATGCGAGTGCTACAAACGATACATTTTCGAAAATTACAGCCGATAATTTGCAAAAAGTATAAAAAACCAAAACTTTAATACTAGATATGATAATTTATCGAGTGCTACAAACTACAATTATTCGTGTGCTACAAACGACAAATGCTCGTTAAAAGTGTAATAAACCGTAATGTGCTGAAAGTACTAAAAACTATAATAATTCCGACTGCTACAAATTACAATTTCTCGAGTGCTACAAACTACAATTATGCGAGTGCTACAAACGAAAATTACAGCCGATAATTTGCAAAAAGTATAAAAAACCAAAACTTTAATACTAGATATGATAATTTATCGAGTGCTACAAACTACAATTATTCGACTGCTACAAACGACAAATTTACGATAATTTGTTAAAATTGTAATAAACCGAAATTAATTTTAATACTACATACGATAATTTATCGAGTGCTACAAACTACAATTTCTCTAGTGCTACAAACGATAAATTTTTAAGAATTACAGCCGATAATCTGTTAAAAGTATTAGAAACCGAAATTTATTGTAATACTACATACGATAATTTATCGAGTGCTACAAACGACAAATGCACGACAATTGATTAAAAGTGTAATAAACCGTAATTTGCTCAAAGTACTAAAAACTATGATGATTCCGAGTGCTACAAACTACAATTTCTCTAGTGCTACAAACGATAAATTTTTAAGAATTACAGCCGATAATCTGTTAAAAGTATTAGAAACCGAAATTTATTGTAATACTACATACGATAATTTATCGAGTGCTACAAACTACAATTACTCGAGTGCTACAAACGACAAATGCACGACAATTACAAACTATAATTGGCTAAAAGTGTAATAAACCGTAATTCGTTTAAAGTACTAAAAACTATAATTGTTCCGAGTGCTACAAACTACAATAACTCGTGTGCTACAAACGACAAATGCACGTTAAAAGTGTGAAAAACCGTAATTTGCTCAAAGTACTAAAAACTATAATTATTTTGAGTGCTACAAATTACACTTTCTCGAGTGCTACAAACGATAATTACTAGTGCTACAAACGATAAATTTTCGAAAATTACAGCCGATAATTTGCAAAAAGTATAAAAAACCAAAACATTAATACTAGATACGATAATTTTTCGAGTGCTACAAACTACAATTACTCAAGTGTTACAAACGACAAATGCACGTTAAAAGTATAATAAACCGTAATTTGCTTAAAGTACCAAAAACTATAATTATTCTGACTGCTACAAATTACAATTTCTCGAGTGCTACAAACGATAATTACTAGAGTGCTACAAACGACAAATGCACGACAATTACAAACTATAATTGGCTAAAAGTGTAATAAACCGTAATTCGTTTAAAGTACTAAAAACTAATTATTTCGAGTGCTACAAATTATAGTTTCTCGAGTGCTACAAACGATAAATTTTAGAGAAATACAGTGGATAATTTGTTTAAAGTATAAGAAACCGAAATTTAATTTAATATGACATACGATAATTATTTGAGTGCTACAAATTATAATTACCTGACTGCTACAAACGATAAATTTTCGACAATTACAAACGAAAATTAGTTAAAAGTGTAAGAAACCGAAGTTTATTTTAATATTAGATACGATAATTTGTTGAGTGCTACAAACTACAATTACTCGAGTGCTACAAACGACAAATGCACGATAATCGGTTAAAAGTGTAATAAATCGTAATTTGCTTAAAGTACTACAAACTAATTATTCCGGGTGCTACAAATTAGTTTTTCGAGTGCTACAAACGATACATTTTCGAGAAATACAGCCGATAATCTGTTAAAAGTATTAGAAACCCAAAATTTATTGTAATACTACATACGATAATTTATCGAGTGCTACAAACTATAATTACCTGACTGCTACAAACGATACATTTTCGACAATTACAAAGGAAAATTAGTAAAAACTGTAAGAAACCGAAATTTATTTTAATACTACATACGATAATGTGTCGAGTGCTAGAAATGATAATTACCAGAGTGCTACAAATGATAAATTTCCGACAATTACAAACGATAATTAGTTGAAAGTGTAAGAAACCGAAATTTATTTTAATACTACATACGATCATTTATCGAGTGCTACAAACTACAATTATTGGAGTGCTACAAACGACAAATGCACGATAATCGGTTAAAAGTGTAATAAACCGTAATTTGCTAAAAGTACAAAAAAATATAATTATTCTGACTGCTACAAATTACAATTTCTCGATTGCTACAAATGATAAATTTTCGAGAATTACAAACGAAAATTAGTTAAAAGTAAAAGAAACCGAAATTTATTTTAATAATACATACGATAATTTATCGAGTGCTACAAACTACAATTACTCGAGTGCTACAAACGACAAATGCACGTTAAAAGTGTAAAAAACCGTATTTTGCTTAAAGTGTACTAAAAACTATAATTATTCCGAGTGCTACAAACGATAAGTACCAGAGTGCTACAAACGATCAATTGTCGGTAATTACAGCCGATAAATTTTTTTTAAATTTTATAAACCGAAATTTATTTCCAAATTACATACAATAATTAATCGAGTGCTACAAACGATAATTACTAGAGTGCTACAAACGATAATTTTTTGAGAATTACAGCAGGTAATTTGTTAAAAGTGTAATAAACCGTAATTTGCTTAAAGTGTACTAAAAACCATAATTATTCCGAGTGCTACAAACTACAATTTCTCAAGTGCTAGAAACGATAAATGCACGTTAAAAGTGTGAAAAGCCGTAATTTGCTCAAAGTACTAAAAACTATAATGATTCCGACTGCTACAAATTACAATTTTTCGAGTGCTACAAACTACAATTAATCGTGTGATACAAACGACTAATGCACGATAATGCATGTTAAAAGTGTAATAAATCGTATTTTGCTTAAAGTACTAAAAACTATAATTATTCCGAGTGCTACAAACGATAAGTACTAGAGTGCTACAAACGATACATTTTTGAGAATTACAGCTGATAATTTGTTAAAAGTATTAGAAACCGAAATTTATTTTAATACTACATACGATAATTTATCGAGTGCTACAAACGATAATTACCAGAGTGCTACAAACGATAAATTTTCGAGAATTACAGCTTACAATTTGTTAAAGTGTAATAAATTGAAATTTATTTTCATACTACATATGACAATCGGTCGATTGCTACAAACGGTAATTACTAGAGTGCTACAAACGATAAATGTTCACGAATTACAGTGGATAATTTGTTTAAAGTATAAGAAACCGAAATTTAATTTAATATGACATTCGATAATTATTTGAGTGCTACAAACTATAATTACCAGAGTGCTACAAACGATAAATTTTCGACAATTACGAACGATAATTTGTTAAAAGTGTAAGAAACCGAAGTTTATTTAAAAATTACATACAATAATTTATCGAGTGCTACAAATTACAATTTCTCTAGTGCTACAAACGACAATAATAATAATAATAATAATAATAATAGAAAAAATAACTCACCTGTAGCATTACTCGAATTCGTAATCATATCTCTGAGATTTGGAGCGCTGGAACTGCCCGAAATGACCGCCGTCGAAAACAAAGAATTCGTACTGCCGCCTACCAATTTCTTCAGCCCCAAAGGGCCGCCGCACCCGAATCCCAACATCTTGTAATAGCTCATCTGTCCGGCGATGCTGTGCCGATGACGTTTCACATTTTGGACTGCATTACATTCTGCATTGGACATGCAAGGATTGTTCACACAAGAAGAAGGGGGGGCGGTCGGTAGCCGCAAGGGGGCGGGCGGCGAAGTAAAGAAAGATAGTAGGTGGGGGTTGGTGCGTGGGGTAATACAAAGCAGACACGACGTTTCGGGACCATGCTCGGGATAGAAACTTAGAGGGGAAAATGGTACGGTTATAGGTGGGGATAAACTAGTACTAGTACTAGTACTAGTAATTAATTGTTTCATATATTTTTTTAATAAATAATTTTTATCGTCTAGTATATTGGGATCAGAAAATGATCTATGTCTACTAGATTCTATACCAGATTTAGATTTATCTTCCCAATTGACTTCCATCGATCGATCATCATCATCGATAGTATTTTGTTTAGATACTTTACATGACCTACTAGCGAATTTTAACGATGATAACGGTAATTCGTTTGTACTCATTACGCATGAATTTTTCGAATCTAGCTTCGATGTAAATAGAGCTAGATTTAATTCCGTTAATGGTAATTCATTTGTAGCACTTGATGGTCGGAATTTTATATCTTCATTAGGTAAAGATCTACTGATTTTCGTTTCCATTTCTAGATCTATATAGTCTAAATCTATAGATCCGGATATCGGACTTAATGCCGGTTTTTGAGTAACTTCGTTTATTGGGGAATAATTTTTAGGTATCGATATATCTATTAATCCATTTGTATTTATTTTTAATAATGGTAAATAATTTAATTGGGGATGATTTTTTGGTATGGGTGTGTTGGTTGGGGTTATGGATAAATCAGTGTCGTGCGGGGAATCTTTTTTTTTTTATTTTTTTTTTATAAATTAAATAAATGTTAGTGTGGGTGTTGGCGCGTGTTAACGTGAAAAAAAAAGAGGGGGGGGATAGTGAGTAGAAAGAGAGAGAAAGAAACAGAAATTAAAATTAGTATATGGTGAAATTGTTATACAGGGTTGTTGATTTTATTGGTTTGATTGTGATTGAAAAATTTATTACCCTGTATATGTTGTGTATAGGGTGATTCAAATTTTTTAGATTTTAATTTTGATACGTAATTTTTTACGTACAATTTTTTTTTTCATATTTATTTTTTATTTTTTTTATTTTAATTTTCTTTATATTTATTTTTAATTTATTTTTTTTCTTATTTATTTTTAATTTTTTTTCATATTTATTTTTAATTTTTTTCTTATTTTTAATTAATTTTAATTTTTTTATTTATTTCGATTTTTTTTGTTTATTTTTAATAATTTTTTTCAGTTATTTTTAATGATTTTTTTTCAATTTATTTGTAATGATTTTTTTTATTAATTTTAATTTTTTTCCTATTTATTTTTAATGATTTTTTTTATTTATTTTTAATTTTTTTTCTTTTTTGTTTCTATTTTTTTTTCTTATTTATTTTTAATGTTTTTTTCTTATTTATTTTTAATTTTTTTTTCATATTTATTTTTAATTTTTTTTCTTATTTTTAATTAATTTTAATTTTTTTCATATTTTTTTGAATAATTTTTTTATTTATTTCGATTTTTTTTGTTTATTTTTAATAATTTTTTTCAGTTATTTTTAATGATTTTTTTTCAATTTATTTGTAATGATTTTTTTTATTAATTTCAATTTTTTTCCTATTTATTTTTAATGATTTTTTTTATTTATTTTTAATTTTTTTTCTTTTTTGTTTTTATTTTTTTTTCTTATTTATTTTTAATGTTTTTTCTTATTTATTTTTAATTTTTTTTCATATTTATTTTTAATTTTTTTATTTATTTCGATTTTTTTTGTTTATTTTTAATAATTTTTTTCAGTTATTTTTAATGATTTTAATTTTTTAAACATATTTATTTTGATTTTTTTTTAATTTTGATTATTTTTTATTTTAAATTTTTAATGATTTTTTTTCAATTTATTTGTAATGATTTTTTTTATTTATTTTGAATTTTTTTTCATATTTATTTTGATTTTTTTTTCACATTTATTTTGATTTTTTTTTATTTTGAATTTTTTGCATTTGTATTTTTAATGATTTTTTTTATTAATTTTAATTTTTTTTCTATTAATTTTTATTTTTTTTAAATTTTTTCCATATTTATTTTGATTTTTTTTTAATTTTGATTATTTTTTATTTTAAATTTTTAATGATTTTTTTTCAATTTATTTGTAATGATTTTTTTTATTTATTTTGAATTTTTTTTCATATTTATTTTGATTTTTTTTTCACATTTATTTTGATTTTTTTTTATTTTGAATTTTTTGCATTTGTATTTTTAATGATTTTTTTTAAATTTTTTCCATATTTATTTTGATTTTTTTTTAATTTTGATTATTTTTTATTTTAAATTTTTAATGATTTTTTTTCAATTTATTTGTAATGATTTTTTTTATTTATTTTGAATTTTTTTTCATATTTATTTTGATTTTTTTTTCACATTTATTTTGATTTTTTTTTTGAATTTTTTGCATTTGTATTTTTAATGATTTTTTTTATTAATTTTAATTTTTTTTCTATTAATTTTTATTTTTTTTAAATTTTTTCCATATTTATTTTGATTTTTTTTTAATTTTGATTATTTTTTATTTTAAATTTTCTAATGATTTTTTTTTCAATTTATTTGTAATGATTTTTTTTATTTATTTTGAATTTTTTTTCATATTTATTTTGATTTTTTTTTCACATTTATTTTGATTTTTTTTTATTTTGAATTTTTTGCATTTGTATTTTTAATGATTTTTTTTATTAATTTTGAATTTTTTTTCTATTAATTTTTAATGATTTTTTTATTTATTTTTAATTTTTTTCATTATTTTTTATTTTTTCATTTGTTTTTAATAGTTTTTTAATTATTTTTAATATTAGTTTTTTTAACATATTTGAATTTTTTTTTTGATTTTTTTTCATTTGTATTTTTAATGATTTTTTTTCTATTTTTTAAATAATTTCTTTTAATTAATTTTAATTTTTTCCTATTTTTAATGATTTTTTTTCATATTTATTTGTAATAATTTTTTTTATTAATTTTAATTTTTTTTCTATTAATTTTTCATGATTTTTTTATTTATTTTGATTTTTTTTCTATTAATTTTAAATGATTTTTTTTTATTTTTTTTTCTATTTTTTTAATAATTTTTTTTTATTAATTTTAATTTTTTCCTATTTATTTTTAATGATTTTTTTTATTAATTTAATTTTTTTGTATTTATTTTAATGATTTTTTTATTTATTTTTAAGTTTTTTCATTATTTTTAATTTTTTTCATATTTGTTTTTAATATTTTTTTTAATTATTTTTAATATTAATTTTTTTAACATATTAATTTTGATTTTTTTTATTAATTTAATTTTTTTGTATTTATTTTTAATTTTTTTCATTATTTTTAATTTTTTTCATATTTGTTTTTAATATTTTTTTTAATTATTTTTAATATTAATTTTTTTAACATATTAATTTTGATTTTTTTTATTAATTTAATTTTTTTGTATTTATTTTTAATTTTTTTCATTATTTTTAATTTTTTTCATATTTGTTTTTAATATTTTTTTTTAATTATTTTTAATATTAATTTTTTTAACATATTAATTTTTAATGATTTTTTTTTATTAATTTAATTTTTTTTGTATTTATTTTAATAATTTTTTTATTTATTTTTAATTTTTTAAATTGTTTTAAATATTTTTTCATATTTTTAATGTATACTTTAATATTTATTTTCAATTTTTTTCATATTTATATTTAAATTTTTTTTATTTATTTTGAATTTTTAATTTTTTTCATATTTATTTTTCAATTTTTTTTTCATATTTATTTTTAATTTTTTAGATTTTTTTTAATGATTTTTTAAATTTTTATTAAAATTTTTTTCATATTGATTTTTAATTTTTTATTGTTTGTTTTTAATTTTCTTCATATTTATTTTTTATTTTTTTTTGTTTAAATTCAAATTTAGTTTTGTGATTTTGTTCAGTAAATTAAATTTTAATTTCATTAAATTTTCATAATTTTAGAAATAATTTTATTTTTCGGTTAATTCCTTTAATTATTTTTATTTTTACAATTTTTAAAATATTATTTGTTTTTATTTTATTTTTTCTACGCCATTGTCTATTTACATAAAAAAATATATATTAATCGATAAAAAATTTGAATCACCCTCTATTTTTTTATTAAATAATTCTCATAATATATTTTAATTCTTTTTCTTTAAATTTATCTTTTATAAAAATAGTTATGTTTATCTCAAAAATATAAAAAAAAACAGCAAAAAATTCACAAAAAACATGCACAAAAGAAAAAAATACCAACCGTAATAGTTCAGCGAAGCAAAGAAAAAGCACTTAGAGGAAAAAAGAACATCCAAAAATATAGAAGGAATCAGGTATATAAAGCCACTAACCACAAACCAAAATAACCACTTTTTTTTTTTTTTTTTTTTTTTTTTTTTTTTTTTTTTTTTTTTTTTTTTTTTTTTATAGAAGGAATCAGGTATATAAAGCCACTAACCACAAACCAAAATAACCACTTTTTTTTTTTTTTTTTTTTTTTTTTTTTTTTTTTTTTTTTTTTTTTTTTTTTTTTTTTTTTTTTTTTTTTTTTTTGAAAGTACAATGCTTTTCCAGATAATTGCACGAGTGCGTGTTATACACAATTTTTTTAGGCTTTTGCACTCGCATTTTTTCCACTTGTGCACTCGTGTGTTTTTGTGGAGATAATTGCACGAGTGCGTAAGCGTACTCATGTTTTTTTTTTAGATTTGTACACTCGTGTTTTTTTACCAAATATGCACTAGTGATTTTTTACCAAATGTGCACTCGTCCTTTTTTTAGATAATTGCACGAGTGCGTAAGTATACTCATGTTTTTTTAGACTTGTACACACGTGTTTTTTCACCAACTGCGCACTCGTGCTTTTTGCAGATAATTACACGAGTGCGTAAGTATACACAATTTTTTTTAGGCTTGTGTACTCGTGTTTTTTCCATTTGTGCACTCGTGTTTTTTTTGTGCAGATAATTGCACGAGTGCGTAAGCTTACCAATATTTTTTTGTACACGTGTTTTTTTACCAACTGTGCACTCGTGCTTTTTCCAGATATTTGCACTCGTGCTTTTTCCAGATAATTACACTCGTACTTTTTCCAGATAATTGCACCCGTGCTTTTTTCAGATAATTGCACGAGTGCGTAGTATACACAATTTTTTTAGGCTTGTATACTCGTGTTTTTTTTTAAATTTCTACGCTCGTGTTTTTTACCAAATGTGCACTCGTGCTTTTTTTAGATAATTGCACGGAGTGCGTGTTATACACAATTTTTTTAAGTTTGTGTACTCGTATTTTTTCCAACTTGTGCACTCGTGTTTTTTTTGTGCAAATAATTACACGAGTGCGTAAGCATACTCATGTTTTTTTTAGATTTGTACACTCGTGTTTTTTACCAACTGCGCACTCGTGCTTTTTCCAGATAATTGCACGAGTGCGTAACCATACTCATGTTTTTTAGATTTGTATACTCGTTTTTTTTTAGATTTGTACGCTCATGTTTTTTACCAAATGTGCACTCGTGCTTTTTTTTAGATAATTATACGAGTGCGTGTTATACACAATTTTCTTTAAGTTTGTGTACTCGTATTTTTTCCAAATTGTGCACTCGTGTTTTTTTGTGCAGATAATTGCACGAGTGGGTATGCATACTCTTGTTGTTTTTTTTTAGATTTGTACACTCGTGTTTTTTACCAAATGTGCACTCGTGCTTTTTTTTAGATAATTGCACGAGTGCGTGTTATACACAATTTTTTTTAAGTTTGTGTATTCGTATTTTTTCCAACTTGTGCACTCGTGTTTTTTTGTGCAGATAATTGCACGAGTGCGTATGCATACTCTTGTTGTTTTTTTTTTAATTTATACACTCGTGTTTTTTACCAAATGTGCACTCGTGCTTTTTGCAGAAAATTACACGAGTGCGTAAGCATACTCAAGTTTTTTTTAGATTTGTACACTCGTGTTTTTTTACCAACTGTGCACTCGTGCTTTTTTCAGATAATTGCACGAGTGCGTAGTATACACAATTTTTTTTAAGGCTTGTATACTCGTGTTTTTTTTAGATTTGTATACTCGTGTTTTTTTTAGATTTGTACGCTCATGTTTTTTACCAAATGTGCACTCGTGCCTTTTTTTAGATAATTACACGAGTGCGTGTTATACACAATTTTTTTTAAGTTTGTGTACTCGTATTTTTTCCAACTTGTGCACTCGTGTTTTTTTGTGCAGATAATTACACGGGTGCGTAAGTATACTCATGCTTTTTTTTAGATTTGTACACTCGCGTTTTTTTTGTAAACTGTGCACTCGTGCTTTTTCAGATAATTGCACGAGTGCGTAAGCATAGTCATGTTTTTTTTGTACGCTCGTGTTTTTTTACCAACTGTGCACTCGTGCTTTTTCCAGATAATTGCACGAGTGCGTAGTATACACAATTTTTTTTAGGCTTGTATACTCGTGTTTTTTTTAGATTTGTACGCTCGTGTTTTTTACCAAATGTGCACTCGTGCTTTTTTCAAATAATTGCACGAGTGCGTAGTATACACAATTATTTTTAGACTTGTATACTCGTGTTTTTCCAACTTGCGCACTCGTGTTTTTTTGTGTAGACAATTGCACGAGTGCGTAAGCATATTCATGTTTTTTATTAGATTTGTACACTCGTGTTTTTTACCAACTGTGCACACGTGCTTATTTCAAATAATTGCATGTGTGATAAATTTCGATTTATCTTGATAAAACTTGATAACTCATGATAAATTTTGATGAATCATGATAAATTTTCATAAACCATGATAAATTTTGACGAATTTTGATAAATTGTGATAAAATTTTGATAAAGTATGATAAATTTTGATAAATCATAATAAATAGTGATCAATCTTGATGTATTTTAATAAATCTTGATAAATTTTGATTAAACTTGACAAAACATGATAAATCATTATAAAACTTGATGATTTTTGATAAATAGTGATAAAGTTTGCATAAATCATGAAAAATTTGATAAAACATGATACATTCTGATAAATCTTGACAAACACAATAAATAATTTTAAATCTTGATAAACAATGATAAATTTTGATAAATAATGACAAATTTTGTTAAATAATGATAAATTTTGATAAAATTTGATAAATAGTGAGAAATTTTGATAAACCATAATAAATCTTGATAAATCATGATAAACTATGATAAAACATGATAAATCATAATAAATCTTGGTAAATTTTGATAACTCATGATAAATTTTGATAAATCATGATAAATCATAATAAATCTTGATAAATCATCATAAATTTGGGTAAATTTTAATGAATCACGATAAAATTTGATAAATTTTAATTACTCATGATAAATTTTGATAACTCATGATAAATTTTGATAACTCATGATAAATTTTGATAAACCATGATACATTTTGATAAACCATAATAAATTTTGATAAAATTGGATAAATTTTGATAAAACAATAAAACAATACATTTTAATAAATCATGATAAATTTTGATAAATCTTTATAAATTATGACATGCGCACTCGTACGATTATCGTAAAAAAGCATTGTAAATAAAATATAATAGAACTGAATAGTGCAGGATATTTTGGCGAGTAAGTTTACCACCAGCAAGAAAGATGATGAAACAAGAAAGTAAGAGAGAGAGAGAGAGAGATAAAAGGAGTATAAAGAGAGATACCAAACGCAAGAACCGGGAGATGTACCAAATCCAGGTCCGTTTTAGGTACATAAAACGGTGAACTTGATGCATCTTCGGAAATTATAAGACGCTGGTCACACCATTTGCACGGTTCCACCAGACAGATGAGTTTTTTTTTTTTTTTTTTTTAGATATTTTTATCAACTTGACTTTGCTCCATGCTTTTTAGCCATGCTCATAGTTTCTACAATTTTTTTTTTCTTTTAGGTTTTTATTTCCCTAATTAATTTTTTTTATTGACATTAATAACAAATGACAGGTGTCATATTTGACATGTGACACTTTTTTATTACCGATTGATTGTCATTAATGACAGATGACATAAGACTATTTGACATATGACATTTTGTTGCTACTGATTAACTGTCATTAATGACAGATGACATGTGACTTTGGTGTCAAATTTCTTATATTATCATTAATGACAGTTGACATGTGACTATTTGACATTTTGTTGCTACCGATTAATTGTCATTAATGACAGGTGACATGTGATTTAAGTGTCAAATTTCTTTTATTGTCATTAATGACAGATGACACGTCACTATTTGACATATGACATTTTGTTGCTACTGATTAATTGTCATTAATGACAGATGACATGTGACTTAAGTGTCAAATTTCTTTTATCGTCATTAATGACAGGTGACACATGACTATTTGACATATGACATTTTGTTGCTACTGATTAATTGTCATTAATGACAGATGACATGTGACTTAAGTGTCAAATTTCTTTTATTGTCATTAATGACAGGTGCCACGTCACTATTTGACATATGACATTTTGTTGCTACTGATTAATTGTCATTAATGACAGATGACATGTGACTTAAGTGTCAAATTTCTTTTATCGTCATTAATGACAGGTGACACATGACTATTTGACATATGACATTTTGTTGCTACTGATTAATTGTCATTAATGACAGGTGACATGTGACTTAAGTGTCAAATTTCTTTTATTGTCATTAATGACAGGTGCCACGTGACTATTTGACATTTTGTTACTACTGATTAATTGTCATTAATGACAGGTGACTATTTGACATGACATTTTGTTACTACTGATTAATTGTCATTAATGACAGATGACATGTGACTTAAGTGTCAAATTTCTTTTATCGTCATTAATGACAGATGACACATGACTATTTGACATATGACATTTTGTTGCTACTGATTAATTGTCATTAATGACAGGTGACATGTGACTTAAGTGTCAAATTTCTTTTATTGTCATTAGTGACAGATGACATGTGTCTATTTGACATACGACATTTTGTTGCTACTGATTAATTGTCATTAATGACAGGTGACATAAGTGTCAAAATTTTTATTTGGCATAAATGACAGCTGACATGTGACTTACGTGTCAATTTTTTTTTTTTATTAAAAATTTGTAAAAACTTTGATATTTCGCCTAGCTAATAGCAAAAAAGCGTATTTAATTGAATTAAAATTGAAAGAAGACGAAAGATGTCTAAATCAACTAAGAGTGCTTTGCATGAAAAAAATGACAAACAACTCTACGTAATGGAAAATAATTAATGCAAAATCAAGTTGAAATAAAAAAAAGTATCGTGTTCTGAACAAAATATATCCTGAAACTGAAACTTTTTTTTTAAATAAACATGTTTTTTTTTTGTGGAAAATAAAATAAAATTACATAATTATAACCTTATAAAATCGTGGGGGTGGGGGGTTGAATGTTATTTTTTTTTATTGATAAATACATAGACAAAACAATTTTATTTTATTTAATTAACCTTTTAGAGAAATTGTGACGTACGACTCTGTGTATTTTTTTTTAAATTAATTGATAGGGGGGGATTAGACATTTTAGATAAGCCCGGTCCTGAACTATTTATCAGTGTTACCAATAGGCGGAAAAATAGTAAAATTTCAGTAAAAAATGAAAATTGAAGAAAATTAAAAATGTGCAAACTTGGAAAAATTTCAAAAATGGAAATGGTTTTTTTTTTTAAATGAAAAATTTGCGAAAAGTGAAAATTTTGGGAAAACAAATGAATAATAAAAAAAAATATTTTTAAATTAATTGAGCAAACAGAAAAAAGTGAAAAAATGGAAATAATTGTGAAAATGGAAAAAATAGAAAAATTTTGGAAAATTGAAATTTTCCCAAAAAATGGAAAATCCAGAAATTATAATAATTGTAAAAATCCTAACAGACATTTTTATTTTTCCTGTTTTTCATAATTTTTTCCTATTTTTCCCAATTCGTCTTTATTTTTACTATATTTCCCCATTTTTTCCTATTTTTGTCTCGGTTTTTCATTATTTTTTCTTATTTTCACTATTTTCTTTATTTTTCTTATTTTTCCATCTTTATTTTCCCTATTTTCTCTATTTTTACCTATTTTTCTTTATTTTTCCCTGTTTTCTCTATATTTCCCATTTTTTCCTCATTTTTTAGTATTTTTGTCTCGGTTTTTCATTATTTTTTCTTATTTTCACTATTTTCTTTATTTTTCTTATTTTTTCCATCTTTATTTTCCCTATTTTCTCTATTTTTACCTATTTTTCTTTATTTTTCCCTGTTTTCTCTATATTTCCCATTTTTTCCTCATTTTTTAGTATTTTTGTCTCGGTTTTTCATTATTTTTTCTTATTTTCACTATTTTCTTTATTTTTCTTATTTTTTCTATCTTTAATTTTCCTATTTTCTCTATTTTTACCTATTTTTCTTTATTTTTCCCTGTTTTCTCTATATTTCCCATTTTTTCCTCATTTTTTAGTATTTTTGTCTCGGTTTTTCATTATTTTTTCTTATTTTCACTATTTTCTTTATTTTTCTTATTTTTTCTATCTTTATTTTTCCTATTTTCTCTATTTTTCCTTATTTTTTCTTTATTTTTCCCTGTTTTCTCTATATTTCCCATTTTTTCCATTTTTTTCCAATTTTTCTCCATTTTCCTGTATTATTTCTCAATTTTCACTATTTTTTCCCTAGTTTTTCCTTATTTTTTCCGAATTTTCGTTATTTCCATTATTTTTCCCTATTTTGCTATATTTTTTCCTGTTTTTCTTTATTTTCCCAATTCGTCATTATTTTTACTGTATATCCCCATTTTTCCCTATTTTTGTCAATTTTCTCGGTTTTTTATTATTTTTTCATATTTTTCCCTATTTTAGTTATTTTTCTTATTTTTTCAAACTTCATTTTCCATATTTTTTCAATTTTCCCTATTTTTTCCAATTTTTCACTATTTTTCTGTACTATTCTTTATTTTTCACAATTTTTTCGCTTTTTCCCTAATTTTCCTGACTTTTCACTGTTTCCTTTATTTTTCCCTATTTTGCTATATTTTTCCCTGTTTTTCTTTATTTTAATATATTTTTCTACGTTTTCCTTAATTTTTCCCCATTTTTCTGATTTTCTCTATTTTTCCCTTTTTTACATTATTTTTTTCTGTTTTCTCTATTTTTCCCGTTTTTTCCTTATTTTTTCAGCTTTTCTTTATTTTCTCCGTTTTTCCTATTTTTTCCTTACTATTTCCTTTATTTTTCCCTAATTTTCTGTATTTTTCTTCTTTTTTTTTATTTTTTTTTTTTTCAATATTTGTACCCATTTTTCTCCCTTTTCTTCAGTTTTCACATTTTTCCATTTTTTTTTATTTTTCCCTATTTTTTCTATTTTCTTTATTTTCCCCTATTTATGTTTGTTTTTCCCTATTTCCCGTTTTGCTTTATTTTTCACTTTTTTCCCCATTTTTTCCTTATTTTTTCCCATTTTGCCAAATTTTTCACCATTTCTTTTATTTTTTCCTATTTTCTTCATTTTTCTGTATTTTTTCCTATATTTTTCTTATTTTTTTTTCTAGTATTTCAAATTTTTCTTTATTTCTGTTTATTTTTCCCAATTTTTCTCTATTGTACATTATTTTTCCTGTTTTGCTTTTTTTTTCCGTTTTTCTTTGCTTTTTCCTTTTTTTCCCCGTTTTTCTTATTTTTACCGTTTTTCCTTATTTTCTCCTATTTTTCCCAAATTTTTCCCCATTTTTCCCGTTTTTGTCTATTTTGTCCAATTTTTCCCGTTTTTCTTTATTTTTCTCTTTTTTCCTTTATTTTCCCTATTTTTCTCATTTTTTCACTAGTTTTCTTAATTTTCTTTATTTTCTGTTTTTCCTTTTTTTCTGTTTTTTCCAATTTTTTTCTAATATTTTCAATTTTTATTTATTTTTCTCTATTTTAACTTTATTTTTCCCTTTTTTACCCGTTTTTCCCTGTTTTCTCTATTGTTCCCTATTTTTCCTGTTTTGCTTTATTTTTCCGTTTTACTTTACTTTTCTCTTTTTTACCACATTTTTCCCCATTTTCTCTATTTTTTCCCATTTTTCCTTATTTTTTCTATTTTTACTCTATTGTTCCCTATTTTTCTTGTTTTGATTTATTTTTCCCTGTTTTACTTAATTTTTCCCTTTTTTTCCCCATTTTCCCTATTTTCCCTATTTTTCTTATTTTTTCCTATTTTTCCATATTTTCCCTATTTTTCCTATTTTTCTCATTTTTTCATAGTTTTTCACTAGTTTTTTTAATTTTCTTTATTTTTCTGTTTTTCCTTATTTTCCTCTATTTTCTACCGACCATGTAAAAATAACCAGAGCAATAAAAGTAACTATCGTTACTAAAGAACGAACAGTTACTTTTTCACCATCTCTATTTTTCGTTACGTTACAATTTCTGATCGTTAACCGTAAACCGCGTAAAAGAACTTTATTTCAAAAAAATTGTTTTGTCTTTTAGTGTACACTAATATTGAAACGATACTTGGAGGGGGGGGAGAGTGGGGGGATGTTGGGATAGGTTTAATTTTAATCTCGTGGACGGAAAAATCTAGAGTGTCATACCTGAGCTGTTAACAGCGTCCAAACTTTGATGCAATTTCTGAGCTGCCCAAAATAAATTAGTAGTGTTACAAAAAAAAAAAACGCACCCCACTGTATTTATTATTTTAACGATTAAAAATTTTGTTAAATTAATTAAAAATATAGCAGAAGCGGTACACAAAAAAAAATAATTACTTTTTTTTTGTTATAATTTTTTTATATAAAAGAAAAAACATATGTTATAAAAAAATCCAACTCTTGATTGTTTTTTAATAAAAATAAATAATTTTCATTTTTTTTTTCGACAAAAGTTAAAAACCAAATTTCCCAAAAAAATATATTTTTTCAATCTGATAAATGTTGATTAATATTGATATCGTACCCAGTAATATTGAGATTTTTCAATATTTATCCAGAAATATCAATATTTATCAAGATTAATCCAAATTTAGTTAGATTAATCCAGATTTATCAAGATTAATCAAGATTTAACAAGATTAATCCAGATTTATCCAGAAATATTAATATTTATCAAGATTAATCCAAATTTATCAAGATTAATCCAGATTTATCAACATTAATAAAGATCAATCCAGATTTATCAAGATTAATCAAGAATTAACAAGGTTAATCCAGATTTATCCAGAAATATTAATATTTATCAAGGTTAATCTAAATTAAGTTAGATTAATCCAAATTTATTAAGATTAATTAAGATTTATCAACATTAATCCAGATTTATCCAGAAATATCAATATTTATCAATATTAATCCAGATTTATCAAGATTAATCAAGAATTAACAAGGTTAATCCAGATTTATCCAGAAATATCAATATTTATCAAGATTAATCCAAATTTAGTTAGATTAATCCAGATTTATTAAGATTAATCAAGATTTAACAAGATTAATCCAGATTTATCCAGAAATATTAATATTTATCAACATTAATCCAGATTTATCAAGATTAATTAAGATTCAACAAGATTAATCCAGATTTATCCAGAAATATCAATATTTATCAAGATTAATCCAGATTTATCAACATTAATCCAGATTTATCAAGATTAATTAAGATTTATCAAGATTAATCAAGATTTAACAAGATTAATCCAGATTTGTCAACACTAATAAAGATCTATTCAGATTTATCAACATTAACAAAGGTTAATCCAGGTTTATCAAGATTAATCAAGATTTAACAAGATTAATCCAGAAATATCAATTTTTATCACGATTAATAAAGATTAATCCAGATTTATCAAGATTAATACAAGTTTATCGAGGTTTATCAATATTTAAAAAGATTTATCAAAATTAATCAATATTAATCCAGTTTTATCAACATTTATCAATATTTATCCAGATTCAACAAAATTAATCATAATTAACCCAGATTTATCAGTATTAATCCAGATTTATCAAGATTTACCAAGATTAATCTAGATTTAGTCAGATTAATCCAGATTATCAAGATTAATCCGGATTAATCCAGATTTATCAAGATTAATCCAGATTAATCCGGATTAGTTCAGATTTATCAATATCTTTCCATATTAATCTAGATTAATCATTAGTTAAGATATATCAAAATTTAACAAAATTAATCCAGATTTATCCAGAAATATCACTATTTACATTAATACATATTTATCAAGGTTAATACGGATTTATATAAAAAATAATCCAGATTAATCCAGATTTATCAATGTTAATCTATACTTATCCAGATTAATCCAATTTATTAATTCAGATTGATCAAGATTAATCCAGATTTATCTAGTTATTAAATTTTGATAAATTAGGACAAATCTTGATAAATTAGGACCAAATCTTGATAAATATGGATTAATCTTGTTAAATATTGATAAATCTGGACAAATCTAGATAATTCTCAATGATGTTAAATAGGGACAAATCTGGATAAATCTTGATTAATTTTCATAAATCTTGATAAATTCTGATAAATCTGGATTAATCGGGACAAATCTAGATAATTCTCAATGATGTTAAATAGGGACAAATCTGGATTAATCTTGATTAATTTTGATAAATCTTGATAAATTCTGATAAATCTGGATTAATCGGGACAAATCTGGATAAATCTTGGTAAATCTGGATTAATCTTGAAAAATTTGGATACATTTGAATCAATCCGGATAAATCGGATTTAACCAGATAAATTTTGACAAATCTGGATAAATTTGAATAAATCTGGATAATTCTTGGTAAATCTGGATAATCTTTGATAAATCTGGATTAATCTTGAAAAATTGGGGTAGATATGGATTAATCATGATAAATTGGGACAAATCTGGATTAATCTTTTTAAATTATGGATAAATCTGGATTAATCTTGATAAATCATTGATAAATCTGGATTAATCTTGATAAATCTGGATTAATCTTGATAAATCTGGATTAATCTTGATAAATCTGGATTAATCTTGATAAATCTAGATTAATCTTGATAAATCTTGATAAATTTTAATTAACATTGATTAATATTGACAAATGGGGACAAATCTGGATTAATCTTAATTAATTTTGATCAATCTTGATAAATCCTGATAAATCTGGATTAATCTTAGTACATTGGGACAAATTTGGATAAATCTTAATAAATCTGGATTTTTCTAGATAAATTTTGATAAATCTGGATAATTCTTGAAAAATCTGGATAATTTTTGATAAATCTGGATTAATCTTGAAAAATTTGGATACATTTGAATTAATCCGGATAAATCGGATTTATCTCGATAAATTTTGACAAATCTGGATAAATTTGAATAAATCTGGATAATTCTTGGTAAATCTGGATAATCTTTGATAAATCTGGATTAATCTTGAAAAATTGGGGTAGATATGGATTAATCATGATAAATTGGGACAAATCTGGATAAATCTTGTTAAATTATTGATAAATCTGGATTAATCTTGATAAAGTATGGATAAATCTGGATTAATCTTGATAAATCTGGATTAATCTTGATAAATCTGGATTAATCTTGATAAATCTGGATTAATCTTGATAAATCTGGATTAATCTTGATAAATCTGAATTAATCTTGATAAATCTGGATTAATCTTGATAAATCTTAATTAATCTTGATAAATCTTAATTAATCTTGATAAATCTGGATTAATCTTGATAAATCTGGATAATTTTTAATAAATTTGGATTAATCTTGATAAATTTGGATTAATCTTGATAAATCTGGATTAATCTTGATAAATCTGGATTAATCTTGATAAATCTTAATTAATCTTGATAAATCTTGATATATCTTAATTAATCTTGATTAATCTTGATAAATCTGGATTAATCTCGATTAATAGTGATAAACCTGGATAAATCTGGATTAATTTTGATCTCTTGATAAAACTTGATAAACCTGGATTAATATTAATAAATTGGGACAAATCTGAATAAATCTTGATAAATCTGAATAAATCTTCATAAATCTGGATAAATTTGGACTAATCTTGATAAATCTGGATTAATCTTGATAAATCTTAATTAATCTTGATAAATCTTGATATATCTTAATTAATCTTGATAAATCTGGATTAATCTTGATAAATCTGGATTAATCTCGATTAATAGTGATAAACCTGGATAAATCTGGATTAATTTTGATCTCTTGATAAAACTTGATAAACCTGGATTAATATTAATAAATTGGGACAAATCTGAATAAATCTTGATAAATCTGAATAAATCTTGATAAATCTGGATAAATTTGGACTAATCTTGATAAATCTGGATTTATCTAGATAAATTGGGACAAATTTGGATAAATTTTCATAAAACTGGATAATTCTTGATTAATCTTGATAACTTGGGATACATACGGATTAATCATGATAAATTGGGACAAATCTAGACTAATCTTGATAAATGTTGATAAAGATGGATAAATCTTGATAAATCTTAATTAACATTGATTAATATTGACAAATAGGGACAAATCTGGATTAATCTTAATTAATTTTGATCAATCTTGATAAATCCTGATAAATCTGGATTAATCTTAATACATTGGGACAAATTTGGATAAATCTTAATAAATCTGGATTTTTCTAGATAAATTTTGATAAATCTGGATAAATCTGGATTAATCATGATAAATTGGGACAAATCTGGATTAATCTTAATAAATGTTAATAAATCTGGATAAATATTGTTAAATCTGGACTAATTTTGATCAATCTTGATAAATCCTGATAAATCTGGATTAATATTTATAAACCTGGATAAATCTGGATTAATTTTTGATAAATCTGGACAAGTTTGATAAATCGGGATAAATATGGATAAATCTGGCTAATTCTTGATAAATCTGGATAATTTTTGATAAATCTGGCTTAATCTGGTCAAATCTGGATTAATTATGATAAATTGGGACAAACCTGGATTAATCTTGAATAATTTTGATAAATCTTGATAAATGACTTTTTCTCCAGATTTAGGATTTTTTTGGGAAATTAGGCAAATTCGAAAAGTAGCAAATTCTGAATATTTTTCAATGTAGACAGCATAATTTTAAGTGAAACGCCCTGTATATATTGAGTAAGCATTATTTTTAAATCTTGCTAAACATATTTTTTCTACTACTAATACTAATTTATTGTATACCGCTTCTACTAATTTTTTAATAAAAAAAAAATAATATATATAAAAAAATAACCGTAGGTACCCATTCTTCCGTTAAAAATCCATACACAACACTTATTTATTTATTTATTTATTTATTTATTTATTATACACTAAAAAAAGTGTTTTTTTTTTAAATAAATTAAATAATAATAATAATAATAGTTAATTTCATTCCGGTATTATCCACTTTTTAACGAATTCGTGTCTTCCAACCGACACTGATACGAGCTTCTTGTACTTGATGTAATAATTCTTTGATTCTTCTACAAAAAAATTTAAATTGATTTTTTTTTTCAATTTTTTTAAATTTTTCAACTTTTTTTTTCTATTTGGTTCTAAAACTAAAAAAAAATCTACGGTGAATTTAGCCATACCAGTGAAGTATCGATTGCGTTTTGTTTTTTTCGTTTTCGTATTTTAAATTCTAATTTTCGAGAAATTAGGAAATTCTGTAAAATTTAATTTCTCCCTAGATTTAAGAAATTCCAGGAAATTTGACAACACTGTAGAATATTTATTTTCTCTCTAGATTTAAGAAATTCCAGGAAATTTGACAACACTGTAGAATATTTATTTTCTCTCTAGATTTAAGAAATTCCAGGAAATTTGACAACACTGTAGAATATTTATTTTCTCTCTAGATTTAAGAAATTCCAGGAAATTTGACAACACTGTAGAATATTTATTTTCTCTCTAGATTTAAGAAATTCCAGGAAATTTGACAACACTGTAGGAAATTTAATTTCTCTCTAGATTTAAGAAATTCCAGGAAATTTGGCAACACTGATTAAGGCGAAAAGTAAAAAATTCTGGAAAATTAATCCAGGAAAATTCATTTTTTCTCAGAGTCATAAGAAATTCCAGGAAATTTGGCAACACTGTAGAATATTTAGTGTTTCTTTCTGGAGATTTAAGAAACTTCGGGAAATTTGGCAACACTGTAGAATATTTAGTTTCTCTCTAGATTTAAGAAATTCCAGGAAATTTGGCAACACTGTAGGATATTTAATTTTTCTCTAGATTTAAGAAATTCCAGGAAATTTGACAACACTGTAGAATATTTATTTTCTCTCTAGATTTAAGAAATTCCAGGAAATTTGACAACACTGTAGAATATTTATTTTCTCTCTAGATTTAAGAAATTCCAGGAAATTTGACAACACTGTAGAATATTTATTTTCTCTCTAGATTTAAGAAATTCCAGGAAATTTGACAACACTGTAGGAAATTTAATTTCTCTAGATTTAAGAAATTCCAGGAAATTTGGCAACACTGATTAAGGCGAAAAGTAAAAAATTCTGGAAAATTAATCCAGGAAAATTCATTTTTTCTCAGAGTCATAAGAAATTCCAGGAAATTTGGCAACACTGTAGAATATTTAGTGTTTCTTTCTGGAGATTTAAGAAACTTCGGGAAATTTGGCAACACTGTAGAATATTTAGTTTCTCTCTAGATTTAAGAAATTCCAGGAAATTTGGCAACACTGTAGGATATTTAATTTTTCTCTAGATTTAAGAAATTCCAGGAAATTTGACAACACTGTAGAATATTTATTTTCTCTCTAGATTTAAGAAATTCCAGGAAATTTGACAACACTGTACAATATTTATTTTCTCTCTAGATTTAAGAAATTCCAGTAAATTTGACAACACTGTAGAATATTTATTTTCTCTCTAGATTTAAGAAATTCCAGTAAATTTGACAACACTGTAGAATATTTATTTTCTCTCTAGATTTAAGAAATTCCAGGAAATTTGACAACACTGTAGAATATTTATTTTTTCTCTAGATTTAAGAAATTCCAGGAAATTTGACAACACTGTACAATATTTATTTTCTCTCTAGATTTAAGAAATTCCAGTAAATTTGACAACACTGTAGAATATTTATTTTCTCTCTAGATTTAAGAAATTCCAGTAAATTTGACAACACTGTAGAATATTTATTTTCTCTCTAGATTTAAGAAATTCCTGGAAATTTGGCAACACTGATTAAGGCGAAAAGTAAAAAATTCTAGAAAATAATAGTCCAGGAAAATTCATTTTTTCTCAGAGTCATAAGAAATTCCAGGAAATTTGGCAACACTGTAGGATTTTTAATTTCTTTCTGGATTTAAGAAATTCCTGGAAATTTGGCAACACTGTAGAATATTTAATGTTTCTTTCTAGATTTAAGAAATTTCGGGAAATTTGGCAACACTGTAGAATATTTAATGTTTCTTTCTAGATTTAAGAAATTTCGGGAAATTTGGCAACACTGTAGAATATTTAATGTTTCTTTCTAGATTTAAGAAATTCCTGGAAATTTGGCAACACTGATTAAATGAAAAGTAAAAAAAATCCGGAAAATTAATCCAGGAAAATTCATTTTTTCTCAGTTATAAGAAATTCCAGGAAATTTGACAACACTGTAGGAAATTTATTTTCTTTCTAGATTTAAGAAATTCCTGGAAATTTGGCAACACTGATTAAGTCGAAAAGTAAAAAATTCCGGAAAATTAATCCAGGAAAATTCATTTTTTCTCAGTTATAAGAAATTCCAGGAAATTTGACAACACTGTAGGAAATTTATTTTCTTTCTGGATTTAAGAAATTCCTGGAAATTTGGCAACACTGTAGGATATTTAGTTTCTCTCTAGATTTAAGAAATTCCTGGAAATTTGGCAACACTGTAGGAAATTTATTTTCTTTCTAGATTTAAGAAATTCCGGGAAATTTGGCAACACTGGTTAAGACTGAAAATAACAAAATATGAAAAATATAGTCCAGGAAAATTAATGTATTTTTAGTTTTTCTTTTTAAATTTGATAATTTGACTTTAAAAAAAATTATGAAATTTACCCCCACTTTACATTTTTTCTCAGCAAACAAAACACAACCGATTTTTTTTTAATTTTGATCTATTCTAAACGAATTAAGTGGACAAAAAAAAAATGAAGTAATCTATTAATTTTTTTTTAAATCTAATTTGGAATGGGCACCTGCACAATAAAAAAAATAAAGAGCAAAAAATAACAATAAAAAAAAAATATTCCGGAAATTTAAAAAAATTATTTTTTCCTCTTTGTATACACCAAAAAAAAAAACAACAACAACAAAACAACACCAAAAAAAAAACAAGCAAAAATAAAAAAAAATCAACTTCCGCTTACCTTTTCCACCTTTTTGCGGACTTTTATGATCGTAACTGCGCGCCCTCTGTTGTTCCAATTCCGGACTAGTAGCCCGGTAACTCCGGCCGCCTTGTTGTTGGGCCGCAGCCAATTCTTCGTTCAGCCGCTTGGCCAAATGCATGGCTTCGTGTCCAGATACAGTATGCGAACTCCTAAAAGGAGATTTTTAATCATCAATATAAAATTTGGCAACGTTGTAGGCGAAAAATCAAGAAATTTTATGAAAAACCGCGATTTTCCCTAGATTTAAGAAACTATATAAGATTTGGCAACGCTGTCTAATTAGAACAGTACCAAAATGCGATTTTTTTAAAAATAATCGACATTTCACTAAACTTAAGAAATTTTGGAATTCTAGTTTTTTTTCCCTTAAATTTAAGAAATTTTGAAAAATATGGCAACACTGTCTAAATGGGAAAATGATAAATTTTGATTTTTTCAATTTTTCAAAAGAATAAAAAAAAGATTTTAGTAGATTTTATAATTTTGAAAAATATGGCAACACTGTCTAATTAGGCAAATTATTAATTTTGATTTTTTCACTTTTTTCTCTACATTTAAGAAATTTTGAACAGCATGGCAACATTGCCTAATTAGGAAAATAGCAAATTTCGATTTTTTCAATTTTCCAAAAAATAAAAAAAAAATTTCCCAAGAAATTTTGAAAGATATGGCAACACTGTCTAATTTGAAAAAGGGCAAATTTTGATTTTTTCAATTTTTTAAAAAATCAAAAGAATTTTCTCCCTAGATTTAAGAAATTTTGAAAAATTGGCAACACCGCCTAATTAAAAATTAGAGGGTACTTTTTTCCCTAGATTTAAGACATTTTGAAAAATATGGCAACACTGTCTAATTAGAAAAATGGCAAATTTTGATTTTTTCAATTTTTCAAAAAATCAAAAGAATTTTCTCCCTAGATTTAAGACATTTTGAAAAATATGGCAACACTGTCTAATTAGAAAAATGGCAAATTTTGATTTTTTCAATTTTTCAAAAAATCAAAAGAATTTTCTCCCTAGATTTAAGAAATTTTGAAAAATTGGCAACACCGCCTAATTAAAAATTAGAGGGTACTTTTTTCCCTAGATTTAAGACATTTTGAAAAATATGGCAACACTGTCTAATTAGAAAAATGGCAAATTTTGATTTTTTCAATTTTTCAAAAAATCAAAAGAATTTTCTCCCTAGATTTAAGACATTTTGAAAAATATGGCAACACTGTCTAATTAGAAAAATGGCAAATTTTGATTTTTTCAATTTTTCAAAAAATCAAAAGAATTTTCTCCCTAGATTTAAGAAATTTTGAAAAATTGGCAACACCGCCTAATTAAAAATTAGAGGGTACTTTTTTCCCTAGATTTAAGACATTTTGAAAAATATGGCAACACTGTCTAATTAGAAAAATGGCAAATTTTGATTTTTTCAATTTTTCAAAAAATCAAAAGAATTTTCTCCCTAGATTTAAGACATTTTGAAAAATATGGCAACACTGTCTAATTAGAAAAATGGCAAATTTTGATTTTTTCAATTTTTCAAAAAATCAAAAGAATTTTCTCCCTAGATTTAAGAAATTTTGAAAAATTGGCAACACCGCCTAATTAAAAATTAGAGGGTACTTTTTTCCCTAGATTTAAGACATTTTGAAAAATATGGCAACACTGTCTAATTAGAAAAATGGCAAATTTTGATTTTTTCAATTTTTCAAAAAATCAAAAGAATTTTCTCCCTAGATTTAAGACATTTTGAAAAATATGGCAACACTGTCTAATTAGAAAAATGGCAAATTTTGATTTTTTCAATTTTTCAAAAAATCAAAAGAATTTTCTCCCTAGATTTAAGAAATTTTGAAAAATTGGCAACACCGCCTAATTAAAAATTAGAGGGTACTTTTTTCCCTAGATTTAAGACATTTTGAAAAATATGGCAACACTGTCTAATTAGAAAAATGGCAAATTTTGATTTTTTCAATTTTTCAAAAAATCAAAAGAATTTTCTCCCTAGATTTAAGACATTTTGAAAAATATGGCAACACTGTCTAATTAGAAAAATGGCAAATTTTGATTTTTTCAATTTTTCAAAAAATCAAAAGAATTTTCTCCCTAGATTTAAGAAATTTTGAAAAATTGGCAACACCGCCTAATTAAAAATTAGAGGGTACTTTTTTCCCTAGATTTAAGACATTTTGAAAAATATGGCAACACTGTCTAATTAGAAAAATGGCAAATTTTGATTTTTTCAATTTTTCAAAAAATCAAAAGAATTTTTTCCCTAGATTTAAGAAATTTTGAAAAATTGGCAACACTGTCTAATGAAAAATTCGAGGGGACTTTTTCCCCAGATTTAAGAAATTTTGAAAAACTGACAACACCGCCTAATTAAAAATTCGAGAGTACTTTTTCCCCAGATTTAAGAAATTTTGAAAAATTGGCAACACCGCCTAATGAAAAATTCGAGAGTACTTTTTCCCCAGATTTTAGAAATTTTGAAAAATTGGCAACACCGCCTAATGAAAAATTCGAGAGTACTTTTTCCCCAGATTTTAGAAATTTTGAAAAATTGGCAACACCGCCTAATGAAAAATTCGAGGGGACTTTTTCCCCAGATTTAAGAAATTTTGAAAAATTGACAACACCGCCTAATGAAAAATTCGAGAGTACTTTTTCCCCAGCTTTTAGAAATTTTGAAAAATTGGCAACACCGCCTAATGAAAAATTCGAGGGGACTTTTTCCCCAGATTTAAGAAATTTTGAAAAATTGACAACACCGCCTAATGAAAAATTCGAGAGTACTTTTTCCCCAGATTTAAGAAATTTTGAAAAATTGGCAACACTGCCTAATTAAAAATTCGAGAGTACTTTTTCCCTAGATTTAAGAAATTTTGGAAAAATTGACAACACCGCCTAATGAAAAATTCGAGGGAACTTTTTCCCTAGATTTAAGAAATTTTGAAAAATTGGCAACACTGCCTAATTAAAAAATGATCGAGGGTATTTTGTTCCTTAGATCTAAGAAATCCTAAAAAATATAGCAACACTGTCTAATTAGGAAAATGACAAATTTTGATTTTTTCAATTTTTTAAAAAATCAAAAAATTTTTTCATTTGATTTAAATTTTGTAAAATATGGCAACACTGTCTAATTAAAAAAATATTGAGGGTATTTTTTCCCTAGAATTAAGAAATTTTGAGAAATTTGGCAACATTGCCCAACTAGAAAAGTAGCAGAATTTAATTTTTCAAAGTCTTTCCCCCTAGATTTAAGAAATTTTGAAAAAATTGGCAACACAGCATAATTAAAAAATAATCGATATTTTTTCCCCAGATTTAAGAATTTTTGGAAAATTTGGCAACATTGCCTAATGAAAAATTCGAGGGTACTTTTTTCCCCAGATTTAAGAATTTTTAAAAAATTTGGCAACATTGCCTAATGAAAAATTCGAGGGTACTTTTTTCCCTAGATTTAGGAAATGTTGAAAAATATGGCAACACTGTCTAATTAGAAAAATGGCAAAATTTTGATTTTTTTGAATTTTTTAAAAAATCAAAATAATTTTTTCCTCGGATTTAAGAAATTTTGAAAAATATGGCAACACTGTCTAATTCAAAAATAATTGAGGGTATTTTTCCCTAAATTTAAAAAAATTTGAAAAATTGGCAACACCGTCTAATTAGAACAATCCCAAAATGCGAATTTGTTAAAAATAATCGACGTCGTTTCCCTAAATTCAAGAATTTTTGGAAAATTTGGCAACACTGCATAATTAGAAAAGTGGAATTTATTTTTATTAAATTTTTCAAAAAATTCTAGTTTTTTCACTTATATTTAAGAAATTTTGAAACATTGGCAACACAGCAAAGTTAAAAAATAAATCGATATTTTTTCCGTGGATTTAAGACATTTTGAAAAATATGGCTACACTGTCTGATTAGGAAAATGGAAAGATACTTTAAGAAATTTTGAAAAATTGGCAACACTGTCTTAATTAAAAATTCGAGTGTACTTTTTTCCCTAGATTTAAGATATTTTGAAAAATATGGCAACGCCGTCTAATTAGGAAAATGGCAAATTTTGATTTTTTCAATTTGCAAAAAAAATCAAAACAATTTTTTTTCTAGATTTAAGAAATTGTGAAAAAATTGGCAACATCGTCTAATTTAAAAAAAAAATGGAGGGTATTTTTTCAAATAAATTTAATAAATTGTAAAAAAATTGGCAACACTGCATAATTAGGAAAGTAGCAGAATTTTAATTAAAATTTTATGGATTTTTTTTACAAATTAGAAAAAAAATTTTTCTCCGGATTTAAGAAATTTTGAAAAATTTGGCATCGTCTAATTTAAAAAAAAAATGGAGGGTATTTTTTCCTAGATTTAAGACATTTTAAAAAAAATGGCAATACTGCACAATCAAAAAAACATCAAATTCAAATTTTTGGTTAATTTTCAAAAAATTGAGTTAATTTTTCCCCCAGATTTAAGACATTTTAAAAATTTTGGCAACACTGCCTATTAAAAAATAAACGAGGGATTTTTTTCCTTGGATTTTAAATTTTTTTTAAAAATTTTGCAACATTGTGTAATAAAAGAATTTTTTTCGCAGATATATGAAAATTTTAAAGATTTGGCAACATTGCCTAATAAAAAAAAATCTAGGTAATTTTTTCCCTAGATTTCATATTTTTTTAAAAAAAATGGTAACACTGCCTAATAAAAAATTAAAGAGGGAATTTTTTTTCCTTGATTTGAGATTTTTAAAAATTTGGCAACATTGCATAATTAAAAAATTATCAGATTCATTTTTTTTTAATTTTTAAAATATCCAGGTAATTTTTTTACCTAGATTAAAGAAATTTTGAAAAACTTGGCAACACTGTCTAATTAAAAATTCGAGGTTACCTTTTTCCTAGATTTTAGAAATTTTAAAAAATATGGCAACACTGTCTAATTAAAAAATTATTGAGGCTATTTTTTCCCTAGATTTTAGAAATTTGGAAAAATTGGCAACACTGCCTAATTAAAAATTCAAGATTACCTTTTCCCTACATTTAAGATATTTCGAAAAATATGGCAACACTGTCTAATTAAAAAATTATTGAAGGTATTTTTTCCCTAGATTTTAGAAATTTGGATAAATTGGCAACACTGCCTAATTAAAAATTCAAGATTACTTTTTCCGTAGATTTAAGATATTTCGAAAAATATGGCAACACTGTCTAATTAAAAAATTATTGAAGGTATTTTTTCCCTAGATTTTAGAAATTTGGAAAAATTGACAACACTGCCTAATTAAAAATTCAAGATTACTTTTTCCCTAGATTTAAGATATTTCGAAAAATATGGCAACACTGTCTAATTAAAAAATTATTGAAGGTATTTTTTCCCTAGATTTTAGAAATTTGGAAAAATTGGCAACACTGTCTAATTAAAAAATTATTGAAGGTATTTTTTCCTCAGATTTTTGAAATTTGGAAAAATTGGCAACACTGCCTAATTAAAAATTCAAGGTTGCCTTTTCCCTAGATTTAAGAAATTTTGAAAACATTGGCAACACAGCATAATTAAAAAATAATCGATATTTTTTCCCGATTTAAGAATTTTTGGAAAATTGGCAACATTGCCTAATCAAAAATTCGAGGGTACTTTTTTCCCTAGATTTAAGAAATTTTGAAAAATATGGCAACACTGTCTAATTAGAAAAATGGCAAATTTTGATTTTTTCAATTTTTCAAAAAATGAAAAGAAATTTTTTCCTAAATTAAAGAAATTTTGAAAAATTGGCAACACTGCCTAATTAAAAATTCGACGGTACTTTTTCCCTAGATTTAAGAAATTTTGAAAAATATGGCAACACTGTCTAATTAAAAAAGCATCAGATTCTGAATATTTTAAAATTTTCCAGTGTATTTTTTCCCCACATTTAAGAAACTGAAAAATTTGGCAACACTGCCTTATTAAAAAAGTAATAAATTCTTAATAATTTTTAAATTTTTCAAATAATCAAGAGTGCCAGTTTTAATTTTTTTAGTTTTCAAATAAGTTTAGGAAATTTTTCCCCATATTAAATAAAATGGGAAAAATTTGGCAGCACTGTCTAATTAAAAAAGTACCCAGATTCTGATTTCTTCTAAATAAAAAAAAAACATTTCAAGAGATTTGACAACACTGTATACTAAAAAAGGAGCTAAATCTAATCACAAACAAATTAAAATAATTTTTCCCCAGATTTAGGTAATTTATGTACAAATTTCGCAACACTGTAATCGAAAATTGTTAAAAAATTATCACTACTATTACTTTTTGTCGGCAACACTGTACAGTAAACTCTTAATAATTTTATCAGTGAATTTAGTGACTTATTGAAATTTAGTAACTTTAATGTATAAGTTGGTAACTCTTGCAAGTTGGCAATCCTGTCTTGTCAAACGTCATTGATTCCTACGATTTGACGTCTGTTTAGGGATTCACAGGATGTTAAAATGGTATTAGTGATAGCTGTCAATAAAATTAATTAAATTCTATGTCAAACGTCAAAGAGTATAATCTCAAGGTCACTTAGTATAAAAACTTTTTTGACTCACCCTATAGGAATAGGTTCACTAGTTTTCATGTTGGCCTTGTAAAGTTCCGGAGATTCGGGCGGAGTTAAATCTTGGATTTCCGTTGGTGAATCCGGAACTTTTGGTGAATTATTCAACATGTATTTTTCTTCTTCTATCGCTATTTCCCCTTCTTCTTCGATTCTTGGTGAACATCTGCTTTTCGGGTCTTCCGGTGTTGCCGTTTCCGAAGTATTTAAACTCTGTGGAAGGAATTATGATTTTTTAGGTATAAAATGGATGATTTTATGTATGTTGGTCCTTCGAGACGGATGATGTAAAAAAGTCGGAAAAATAGTGACAAATTAAAATTTTATTTTGGAGTTGGGATTTGGAAAAAATAAATAAATACATTTAACAAAATTGAAATTGGAAGGAAAATCTACATTGCGCTGTTGCCACATGGTCTAAAAAATGCTTAAGAAATAATAAAAAAAATTTAATAGCTAATAATAATAATTAAAAATATACTCAACAAATACTAAAAAAATAATAAAAAAATACTAAAAAAAATATAAAAAATACCAACAAAAAATATTAAAAAATAATAAAATAATACTATTTTTTTATTTTAAAATACTCATTATTAAAAAAAAATACTAAAAAAATACTGAATAAATAATAAAAAAATAATAAAAAACTATTTAAAAAAATATTAAAAAATATTAAAATTCTAAAAAAGTATTTAAAAAAATCTAAAAAAAATACTAAAAATATTCTATTTTTTTAATTTTAAAATACCAAAAATTAAAAAAAATACTAAAAAATACTGAATAAATAATAAAAAAAATACTAAAAAATTTGAAAAAAAAAATAAGAAATTCTAAGAAAAATAATTAAAAAAATTAAAAAAAGACTAAAAAAAGTTCGAAAAAATAAAAGAAATCCTAAAAAAATACTATTTTTTTATTTTAAAATACTGAAAATTTAAAAAAAAATACTGAATAAATAATAAAAATATTCTAAAAAAATATTTAAAAACCAAATAAAAAATATTAAAATGGTAAAAAAATATATTTAAATTTTTTTTTTATTCTACACACTATTTTTTTTTTTTACAAATACAAAAAAAATATTGAAAAAATATTTAAAAAATACTGAAAAATACAAAAAAAAATACTAAAATTTTTTTTAAAAAAATTCTAAAAAAATACAAAAAAAAATACTAAAAATTTTTTTAAAAAATTCCAAAGAAATACAAAAAAAAAATAAAAAAAATAAAAAAAATACTAAAAAGATCCTAAAATGTTCTAAAAAATAATAAAAGAAATCGTAAAGAAAATTCTATTTTTTTATTTTAAAATAATAAAAATTAAAAAAAAAGACTGAATAAATAATAAAAATATATTAAAATACTAAAAAAAATATTTAAAACATTCTAAAAAAAATTTAAAAAATTCTAAAAAAACCAAAATATTTAAAAAAAAAACTAAATAAAAATAAAAATACTAAAAAAATTTCTAAAAAAAAATACTATTTTTTTTTAAACAGATAATAAAAAAATTCTGAAAAAATATTTAAAAAATTCTGAAAAAATCGTAAAAAAATATTGAAAATAACATACTAAAAAAATTAAAAAGATACTAAAAAATGTTCTAAAAAATAATAAAAATTGAAAAAAAAAATGAATAAATAATAAAAAAATACTAAAAAGGTATTTAAAAAATTATTCAAAAATATTAAAATACTAAAAAGATATTAAAAAATTTCTAAAAAAAAATAATACTAAAAAAATACTAAATTTTTTTTTAAACAAATACTAAAAAAATACTGAAAAAATAATAAAAAGAAAATAAAAAATAAGATAAAAAATTCTAAAAAAAATTAAAAAATACTAAAAAAATATTTACAAAATTCTAAAAAATAAAAGATCCAAAAAAAAATCTTAAAAAATTCTATTTTTTTTTTAAATACTAAAAATTACAAAAAAATACTGAATAAATAATTAAAAAATTAAAAAAAACTGAAAATTTAAAAAACACTAAAAAATACTAAAAAAATTATTAAAAAAACTTAAAATATTTAAAAAAAAAATACTAAAATATTTAAAAAATTCTTAAAAAAAATTTAAAATATTTAAAAAAAATTTTTAAAAAATACTAAGATCCAAACTGAAAAAATACTAAAAAAAATACTAAGAAAATACTAAAAAAAAATCTAAAACAATGCTTAAAAAATATTTAAAATACTAAAAAATAAAAAATTCTTTAGAAATATTTAAAAAATACTGAAAAAATACAAAAAAATTTGAAAAATACTAAAAAAATAGTTGGAAAATACTAAAAAAATATTAAAATTAACTAAAAAATACCAAGAAAATTGATTTTTTTTTAGTACTAAAAAAATACTAAAAAATGGTTAGAAAATACTTAAAAAATATTAAAAAATACTAAAAAAATATTTCAAATATTGAAAAAAAAATATTTAAAAATGCAAAAAAAAAATCTAAAAAAATACTAAAAAATATTAAAAAATACTAAAAAAATATTTCAAATATTGAAAAAAAAATTCTAAAAAAAATATTTAAAAATGCAAAAAAAAATACTAAAAAATATTAAAAAATTCCAAAATGGATTTTTTTTAAAAATAGTTAGAAAATACTAAAAAAATATTAAAAAATACTAAAAAAATACCCAGCAATACTAAAGAAATACTTCAAATACTGAAAATAAAAATACTAAAAAATATATTAAAAAACGCTAAAAAAATACTAAAAAATACTAAAAACATTAATAAATTACTAAAAAAATTCTAAAACAAATATTAAAAAATACTAAAAAAAAATACTAAAAAAAAATATTTAAAAATGCAAAAAAAATACGAAAAAATATTAAAAAAAAACTAAAAAACACTAAAAAAATATTTCAAGTATTGAAAAAAATATATTTAAAAATGCAAAAAAAATTCTAAAAAATATTAAAAAATACTGAAAAAATACTAAAAAATTCCAAAATGGATTTTTTTTAAAAAAAATAGTTAGGAAATACTAAAAAAATATTAAAAAATACTAAAAAATATTAAAAAAATTATTAATCTACGAAAAAAATTCTAAAACAAATATTAAAAAAATTAAAAAAATTCGAAAAAATCAAATAAAAAATTAAGAAAATACTAAAACAAACATTAAAAAATACAAAAAAAATACTTCAAATATTGAAAATAAAAATACTAAAAAAAATATTTATAAACGCTAAATACTAAAAAATACTAAAAAAATATATTAATAAATTACTAAAAAAAATTCTAAAACAAATATTAAAAAATATTTAAAAAATACTAAAAAAAATACCAAGAAAAAAGAATTTTTTTTTAAATTCTAAAAAATTAGAAACTACTAAAAAAATACTAAAAAAAATATTTAAAAAAATACGAAAAATCCTACAAAAATACGAAGAAAACTTCAAATTTTGAAAAAAAAATACTATAAAATATTAAAAATACTTCAAATATTGAAAAAAAAACAAAAAAGAAAAAAAAAATTTAAAAATGCAAAAAAAATGCTTAAAATTTTTTAAAAAATTACCAAGAAAAGAAAAATTTTTTTAAAAAATACTAAAAATATACCAAAAAAATAGAAAATACTAAAAAAACACTTCAAATATTGAAAAATAAATACTAAAAAAATATATAAATAAATTACTAAAAAATACTAAAATATTAAAAAAATTCTAAAAAAAATAATAAAAAAATATACCAAAAAAATCCTTAAAATATATAAAAAATATTGAAAAAATATTTAAAAATACTAAAAAAAATATTAGAAAAATACCAAAAAAATATTAAAAAAATACTAAAAAAATATTAATAAAATTCTAAAAAAAATATTTAAAAAATATTAAAAAAAAATTAAAAAAAAAATATTGAAAAAATGTTAAAAAAAATATAAATAAATCGTTAAAAAAATATTTAAAAAATACTAAACAAAATTATGAAAAATACTAAAAAATTAAAAAAATATTGAAAAAATTATAAAAAAAAAAATTAAAAAAAATATTCTAAAAAAAATGATGGTTTAGACATTAATATTGTACTTACGCAATTTTTGCTAGCGGCCGACTCGTTCCTGGAATGCGGTCTGAATCCAGGTCCGGGCGGTAAGTTTTTCTGTACGCAACAATTAACTCCCGGACTAAAATGTAATTCGATGTGAAAACGTTCCTCGCTACTCGGATCTTTAGTGGGATCCTCGTAGAGCATTATCACTATTTGTGACATGTAATTTAATTCGGACACGCACGACACGTATTCCATGGCTCTACGCCACTGTTCGTCTTTTTTTACCTGTCGAAAAGGTTCAAGGATTTATAAGATAGAATAAAGGGGGGTTTTAAGGTTTTTACTGAATAAAATTGTAAAAATGAAAAATTTTATTAAAAATTTATCTAAAAAAAAAAAAACGATTTTATCTAAAAAAAAATAATTTATCTCAGAAAAAAAATTGAATTTTATCTTTAAAAACATCAAATTTATCTTTAAAAATATATTTTTCTTATAAAAGGAATTTATCAATAAAAAATCGAATTTATCAAAAAAAAACTCGAATTTATCGCAAAAAGACGAAATTATCTTAAAAAAACAAATTTATCTTTAAAAAAATCGAATTTATCTTTAAATAATCGAATTTATCTTAAAAAAAGAATTTATCAATAAAAAATCGAATTTATCAACAAAAAACTCGAATTTATCGCAAAAAACCAAATTTATCTTAAAAATATCGAATTTATTATAAAAAAAATCGATTTTATCTGAAAAAAAAATCAAATTTAATAAAAAAAATCAAATTTATCAACAAAAAAGGCGAATTTATCTTAAAAGAAATCGATTTCGTCTTAAAAAAAAAATCGATTTTGTCAACAAAAAATCGAATTTATCTTAAAAAAATCGATTTTATCTAAAAAAAATCGAATTTTTCTAAAAAAAAAAAATCGAATTTATCTTAAAAGAAATCGATTTTGTCTTTAATAAATCGATTTTGCCTTAAAAAATCGATTTTGTTAACAAAAAATTGAATTTATCTTTAAAAAACGATTTTATTTAAAAAAATCGAATTTATGCTTAAAAAAATCGACTTTGTCAACAAAAAATCGAATTTATCTTAAAAAATCGATTTTATCTAAAAAAAATCGAATTTTTCTAAAAAAAAAAAAAATCGAATTTATCTTAAAAGAAATCGATTTTGTCTTTAATAAATCGATTTTGCCTTAAAAAATCGATTTTGTTAACAAAAAATCGAATTTATCTTGAAAAAATCGAATTTTTCTAAAAAAAAATCGAATTTATCTTAAAAGAAATCGATTTTGTCTTTAATAAATCGATTTTGCCTTAAAAAATCGATTTTGTTGACAAAAAATCGAATTTATCTTAAAAGAAATCGATTTTGTCTTTAATAAATCGATTTTGCCTTAAAAAAATCGATTTTGTTAACAAAAAATCGAATTTATCTTAAAAAAATCGATTTTATCTAAAAAAAATCGAATTTTTCTAAAAAAAAAAAAATCGAATTTATCTTAAAAGAAATCGATTTTGTCTTTAATAAATCGATTTTGCCTTAAAAAATCGATTTTGTTAACAAAAAATCGAATTTATCTTAAAAAAATCGAATTTTTCTAAAAAAAAAATCGAATTTATCTTAAAAGAAATCGATTTTGTCTTTAATAAATCGATTTTGCCTTAAAAAATCGATTTTGTTGACAAAAAATCGAATTTATCTTAAAAAAATCGAATTTTTCTAAAAAAAAAAATCGAATTTATCTTTAAAAATTATCGAATTTTTCTTTAAATAATCGAATTTATCTTAAAAAAAGAATTTATCAATAAAAAATCGAATTTATCAACAAAAAACTCAAATTTATCGCAAAAAACCAAATTTATCTTAAAAAATATCGAATTTATAATATAAAAAATCGATTTTAACTTTAAAAAAGGCAAATTTATCTTAAAAAAAAATAATTTATCAATAAAAAATCGAATTTATCAACAAAAAACTCGAATTTATCTTAAAAGAAATCGATTTCGTCTTAAAAAAAAAATCGATTTTGTCAACAAAAAATCGAATTTATCTTAAAAAAATTGATTTTATCTAAAAAAAATCGAATTTTTCTAAAAAAAAAAAAATCGAATTTATCTTAAAAGAAATCGATTTTGTCTTTAATAAATCGATTTTGCCTTAAAAAATCGATTTTGTTAACAAAAAATTGAATTTATCTTTAAAAAACGATTTTATTTAAAAAAATCGAATTTATGCTTAAAAAAATCGACTTTGTCAACAAAAAATCGAATTTATCTTAAAAAATCGATTTTATCTAAAAAAAATCGAATTTTTCTAAAAAAAAAAAAAATCGAATTTATCTTAAAAGAAATCGATTTTGTCTTTAATAAATCGATTTTGCCTTAAAAAATCGATTTTGTTAACAAAAAATCGAATTTATCTTGAAAAAATCGAATTTTTCTAAAAAAAAATCGAATTTATCTTAAAAGAAATCGATTTTGTCTTTAATAAATCGATTTTGCCTTAAAAAATCGATTTTGTTGACAAAAAATCGAATTTATCTTAAAAGAAATCGATTTTGTCTTTAATAAATCGATTTTGCCTTAAAAAAATCGATTTTGTTAACAAAAAATCGAATTTATCTTAAAAAAATCAATTTTATCTAAAAAAAATCGAATTTTTCTAAAAAAAAAAAAATCGAATTTATCTTAAAAGAAATCGATTTTGTCTTTAATAAATCGATTTTGCCTTAAAAAATCGATTTTGTTAACAAAAAATCGAATTTATCTTAAAAAAATCGAATTTTTCTAAAAAAAAAATCGAATTTATCTTAAAAGAAATCGATTTTGTCTTTAATAAATCGATTTTGCCTTAAAAAATCGATTTTGTTGACAAAAAATCGAATTTATCTTTAAAAATTATCGAATTTTTCTTTAAATAATCGAATTTATCTTAAAAAAAGAATTTATCAATAAAAAATCGAATTTATCAACAAAAAACTCAAATTTATCGCAAAAAACCAAATTTATCTTAAAAAATATCGAATTTATAATATAAAAAATCGATTTTAACTTTAAAAAAGGCAAATTTATCTTAAAAAAAAATAATTTATCAATAAAAAATCGAATTTATCAACAAAAAACTCGAATTTATCTTAAAAGAAATCGATTTCGTCTTAAAAAAAAAATCGATTTTGTCAACAAAAAATCGAATTTATCTTAAAAAAATTGATTTTATCTAAAAAAAATCGAATTTTTCTAAAAAAAAAAAAATCGAATTTATCTTAAAAGAAATCGATTTTGTCTTTAATAAATCGATTTTGCCTTAAAAAATCGATTTTGTTAACAAAAAATTGAATTTATCTTTAAAAAACGATTTTATTTAAAAAAATCGAATTTATGCTTAAAAAAATCGACTTTGTCAACAAAAAATCGAATTTATCTTAAAAAATCGATTTTATCTAAAAAAAATCGAATTTTTCTAAAAAAAAAAAAAATCGAATTTATCTTAAAAGAAATCGATTTTGTCTTTAATAAATCGATTTTGCCTTAAAAAATCGATTTTGTTAACAAAAAATCGAATTTATCTTGAAAAAATCGAATTTTTCTAAAAAAAAATCGAATTTATCTTAAAAGAAATCGATTTTGTCTTTAATAAATCGATTTTGCCTTAAAAAATCGATTTTGTTGACAAAAAATCGAATTTATCTTAAAAGAAATCGATTTTGTCTTTAATAAATCGATTTTGCCTTAAAAAAATCGATTTTGTTAACAAAAAATCGAATTTATCTTAAAAAAATCGATTTTATCTAAAAAAAATCGAATTTTTCTAAAAAAAAAAAAATCGAATTTATCTTAAAAGAAATCGATTTTGTCTTTAATAAATCGATTTTGCCTTAAAAAATCGATTTTGTTAACAAAAAATCGAATTTATCTTAAAAAAATCGAATTTTTCTAAAAAAAAAATCGAATTTATCTTAAAAGAAATCGATTTTGTCTTTAATAAATCGATTTTGCCTTAAAAAATCGATTTTGTTGACAAAAAATCGAATTTATCTTAAAAAAATCGAATTTTTCTAAAAAAAAAAATCGAATTTATCTTTAAAAATTATCGAATTTTTCTTTAAATAATCGAATTTATCTTAAAAAAAGAATTTATCAATAAAAAATCGAATTTATCAACAAAAAACTCAAATTTATCGCAAAAAACCAAATTTATCTTAAAAAATATCGAATTTATAATATAAAAAATCGATTTTAACTTTAAAAAAGGCAAATTTATCTTAAAAAAAAATAATTTATCAATAAAAAATCGAATTTATCAACAAAAAACTCGAATTTATCTTAAAAGAAATCGATTTCGTCTTAAAAAAAAAATCGATTTTGTCAACAAAAAATCGAATTTATCTTAAAAAAATTGATTTTATCTAAAAAAAATCGAATTTTTCTAAAAAAAAAAAAATCGAATTTATCTTAAAAGAAATCGATTTTGTCTTTAATAAATCGATTTTGCCTTAAAAAATCGATTTTGTTAACAAAAAGTTGAATTTATCTTTAAAAAACGATTTTATTTAAAAAAATCGAATTTATGCTTAAAAAAATCGACTTTGTCAACAAAAAATCGAATTTATCTTAAAAAATCGATTTTATCTAAAAAAAATCGAATTTTTCTAAAAAAAAAAAAATCGAATTTATCTTAAAAGAAATCGATTTTGTCTTTAATAAATCGATTTTGCCTTAAAAAATCGATTTTGTTAACAAAAAATTGAATTTATCTTAAAAAAATCGAATTTTTCTAAAAAAAAATCGAATTTATCTTAAAAGAAATCGATTTTGTCTTTAATAAATCGATTTTGCCTTAAAAAATCGATTTTGTTAACAAAAAATCGAATTTATCTTAAAAGAAATCGATTTTGTCTTTAATAAATCGATTTTGCCTTAAAAAAATCGATTTTGTTAACAAAAAATCGAATTTATCTTAAAAAAATCGATTTTATCTAAAAAAAATCGAATTTTTCTAAAAAAAAAAAATCGAATTTATCTTAAAAGAAATCGATTTTGTCTCTAATGAATCGATTTTGCCTTAAAAAAATCGAATTTGTTAAAAAAAGTCGAATTTATATTAAAAAATCGATTTTATCTAAAAAAAATCGGATTTATCAACAAAAAAAATCGAATTTATCAACAAAACACTGGAATTTATCGCAAAACTAATTTATCTTAAAAAATCGAATTTTATCTTAAAACAAATCGAATTTAACAAAAAAATTCAAATTTATCAACAAAAAAGACAAATTTATCTTTAAAAAAGAGAAATTTATCAATAAAAAATTGAATTTATCATACAAAAAAATCAAATTTATCTTAAAAAATATCGAATTTATCAAAAAAAAATCGAATTTATCGCAAACAGCCGATTTTTTAAAAAAATATCGAATTATAAAAATATCGATTTTATATTAAAAAAATCGATTTTTACAACTAAAAAGGCAAATTGATCTAAAAAAAAAAAAAATTTATTTAAAAAAAATCAAACATCTTAAAAAAAATCGAATTTATCAACGAAAAAGGCAAATTTATCTTAAAAATGGAGGAATTTATCAGTAAAAAATTTATCTTTAAAAAATCGAATTTATCAACAAAAAAGGTAAATTTATATTAAAAAAAGAAATTTATCAGTAAAAAATCAAATTTATCATAAAAAAAACTCGAATTTATCGCAAAAAGCCGAATTTATCTTAAAAAATAGCGAATTTATCTTTAAAAAATCGAATTTATCAACGAAAAAGGCAAATTTATCTTAAAAATGGAGGAATTTATCAGTAAAAAATCGAATTTATCAATAAAAAAACTCGAATTTCTAGCAAAAAGCAGAATTTATCTTAAAAAATAGCGAATTTATCTTTAAAAAATCGAATTTATCAGTAAAAAATCGAATTTATCAATAAAAAAACTCGAATTTCTAGCAAAAAACAGAATTTATCTTAAAAAATAGCGAATTTATCTTTAAAAAATCGAATTTATCAACGAAAAAGGCAAATTTATCTTAAAAATGGAGGAATTTATCAGTAAAAAATTTATCTTTAAAAAAATCGAATTTATCAACAAAGAAGGTAAATTTATATTAAAAAAAGAAATTTATCAGTAAAAAATCAAATTTATCATAAAAAAAACTCGAATTTATCGCAAAAAGCCGAATTTATCTTAAAAAATAGCGAATTTATCTTTAAAAAATCGAATTTATCAACGAAAAAGGCAAATTTATCTTAAAAATGGAGGAATTTATCAGTAAAAAATTTATCTTTAAAAAAATCGAATTTATCAACAAAGAAGGTAAATTTATATTAAAAAAAGAAATTTATCAGTAAAAAATCAAATTTATCATAAAAAAAACTCGAATTTATCGCAAAAAGCCGAATTTATCTTAAAAAATAGCGAATTTATCTTTAAAAAATCGAATTTATCAACGAAAAAGGCAAATTTATCTTAAAAATGGAGGAATTTATCAGTAAAAAATCGAATTTATCAATAAAAAAACTCGAATTTCTAGCAAAAAGCAGAATTTATCTTAAAAAATAGCGAATTTATCTTTAAAAAATCGAATTTATCAGTAAAAAATCGAATTTATCAATAAAAAAACTCGAATTTCTAGCAAAAAACAGAATTTATCTTAAAAAATAGCGAATTTATCTTTAAAAAATCGAATTTATCAACGAAAAAGGCAAATTTATCTTAAAAATGGAGGAATTTATCAGTAAAAAATTTATCTTTAAAAAAATCGAATTTATCAACAAAGAAGGTAAATTTATATTAAAAAAAGAAATTTATCAGTAAAAAATCAAATTTATCATAAAAAAAACTCGAATTTATCGCAAAAAGCCGAATTTATCTTAAAAAATAGCGAATTTATCTTTAAAAAATCGAATTTATCAACGAAAAAGGCAAATTTATCTTAAAAATGGAGGAATTTATCAGTAAAAAATTTATCTTTAAAAAAATCGAATTTATCAACAAAGAAGGTAAATTTATATTAAAAAAAGAAATTTATCAGTAAAAAATCAAATTTATCATAAAAAAAACTCGAATTTATCGCAAAAAGCCGAATTTATCTTAAAAAATAGCGAATTTATCTTTAAAAAATCGAATTTATCAACGAAAAAGGCAAATTTATCTTAAAAATGGAGGAATTTATCAGTAAAAAATCAAATTTATCATAAAAAAAACTCGAATTTCTAGCAAAAAGCAGAATTTATCTTAAAAAATAGCGAATTTATCTTTAAAAAATCGAATTTATCAACGAAAAAGGCAAATTTATCTTAAAAATGGAGGAATTTATCAGTAAAAAATCGAATTTATCAATAAAAAAACTCGAATTTCTAGCAAAAAGCAGAATTTATCTTAAAAAATAGCGAATTTATCTTTAAAAAATCGAATTTATCAACGAAAAAGGCAAATTTATCTTAAAAATGGAGGAATTTATCAGTAAAAAATCGAATTTATCAATAAAAAAACTCGAATTTCTAGCAAAAAGCAGAATTTATCTTAAAAAATAGCGAATTTATCTTTAAAAAATCGAATTTATCAACGAAAAAGGCAAATTTATCTTAAAAATGGAGGAATTTATCAGTAAAAAATCGAATTTATCAATAAAAAAACTCGAATTTCTAGCAAAAAGCAGAATTTATCTTAAAAAATAGCGAATTTATCTTTAAAAAATCGAATTTATCAACGAAAAAGGCAAATTTATCTTAAAAATGGAGGAATTTATCAGTAAAAAATCGAATTTATCAATAAAAAAACTCGAATTTCTAGCAAAAAGCAGAATTTATCTTAAAAAATAGCGAATTTATCTTTAAAAAATCGAATTTATCAACGAAAAAGGCAAATTTATCTTAAAAATGGAGGAATTTATCAGTAAAAAATCGAATTTATCAATAAAAAAACTCGAATTTCTAGCAAAAAGCAGAATTTATCTTGAAAAAAAAAAAAAAAAAAAAAAAAAAAAAAAAAAAAAAAAAAAAAAAAAAAAAAAAAAAAAAAAAAATTCCTACTTACATTCAACAATCCGCCGTGTCTCAGGACCGTAATCAATGAATGTATGTGACTTTCGCTGGTGAAATACAATCGAGTCCTGACGTGCCGGCCGGGACTCGATACGCCGTGCGAATATCTCGGATTCAATCGATTGACCGTTTCTTCGCCCGTTTCTTCGATGTTCCTTTGCAAATCGGCTTTGATTTTTTTCAACAGTGGCGTACAGATGCCTTGGCCGATGGTCAATTTCTCTTGGGACGTCAGACCGTATTCCTTTTTCCGCGCAAGTGTAAAGATAAGAACAAAGAGTATAACAAAGTTAAATTTAGATTTAGCTTTAAAATTATGTAAATAAATTTTTTAAATCTGGCAACATTTAAAAATTTCTATGTTAATTGAATCGAATTTATCAACAAAAATTGAATTATCGATAAAAATCTCGAATTTATCGATACAAAAACGAATTTATCAATAAAGAAATAAAATTTATCAGCAAATTTTATTTATCAACAAAAAAATTAAATTTATAAAAAGATAAAGAAAATTTATCAGTAAAGAAATAAAATTTATCAGCAAAAAAATAAAATTTATCAAAAAAAAATTAAATTTATCAACTAACAAATCCAATTTATCAGCAAACAAATCGAATTTATCACCAGCAAAATGAAATTTATCAACAAAGAAATTACATTTATCAAAAAATTGAATTCATCAACAAACAAATCGAATTTATCAACAAAGAAATAAAATTTATCAGTAAAGAAATAAAATTTATCAGCAAAAAAAAATGTATCAAAAAATAATTGAATTTATCAACTAACAAATCCAATTTATCAGCAAATAAATCGAATTTATCACCAGCAAAATAAAATTTATCAACAAAGAAATTACATTTATCAACAAATTGAATTAATCAACAAACAAATCGAATTTATCAACAAAGAAATAAAATTTATCAGTAAAGAAATAAAATTTATCGGCAAAAAAATTAAATTTATCAAAAAAAATTGAATTTATCAACTAACAAATCCAATTTATCAACAAACAAATCGAATTTATCACCAGAAAAATAAAATTTATCAACGAAGAAATTACATTTATCAAAAAATTGAATTCATCAACAAACAAATCGAATTTATCAACAAAGAAATAAAATTTATCAGTAAAGAAATAAAATTTATCGGCAAAAAAATTAAATTTATCAAAAAAAAATTGAATTTATCAACCAACAAATCCAATTTATCGACAAACAAATCGAATTTATCACCAGAAAAATAAAATTTATCAACGAAGAAATTACATGTATCAACAAATTGAATTTATCAACAAACAAATCGAATTTATCAATAAAGAAATAAAATTTATCAACAAACAAGTCGAATTTATCTATATAGAAACAAAATTTAACAAAAAATTGAATTTATCAACAAACGAATCGAATTTATCAACAAATAAATAAAATTTATCAACAAAGAAAAAAAATTTACCAACAAATAAATGAAATTTATCAACAAAAATAAAATTTATCAACAAATTCAATTTTTCAAAAAAAATTGAATTTATCAACAAAGAAATTAAACTTATCACCAAAGAATTAAAATTTTTCAAAAAAAATTGAATTTATCAAAAAATAAAATTTATCAACAAAAATTGAATGTATCAACAAAGAAATACAATTTATCAACACAAAATTGAATGTATCAAACAAATCGAATTTATCAAACAAAATCAAATTTATTAACAGGGAAATAAAATTTATCAACAAATAAATAAAATTTATCAACAAATAAATAAAATTTATCAACAAATAAATAAAATTTATCTCCGAAGAAATCAAATTTATCAACAAAATGGAATTTATCAACAAAGAAATAAAATGTATCAACATAGAAAAAAAAATTATCAACAAAGAAATAAAATTTATCAATAAATAATTCGTATAAAAAAAATTGAATTTATCTGCAAAGAAATAAAATTTATCAACAAAAATAAAATTTATCAACAAAGAAATAAAATGTATCAACAAATAAATAAAATTTATCTACATAGAAATAAAATTTATCAACAAATAAATAAAATTTATCTACGAAGAAATCAAATTTATCAACAAAGAAATAAAATTTATCAACAAAGAAAAAAAATTTATCAACAAAGAAATAAAATTTATCTACGAAGAAATAAAATTTATCAACAAAGAAATAATTTGTATAAAAAAAATTGAATTTATCAGCAAAGAAATAAAATTTATCAACAAAAATAAAATTTATCAACAAAGAAATAAAATGTATCAACAAATAAATAAAATTTATCTACATAGAAATAAAATTTATCAACAAATAAATAAAATTTATCTACGAAGAAATCAAATTTATCAACAAAGAAATAAAATTTATCAACAAAGAAAAAAAATTTATCAACAAGAAATAAAATTTATCTACGAAGAAATAAAATTTATCAACAAAGAAATAATTTGTATAAAAAAAATTGAATTTATCAGCAAAGAAATAAAATTTATCAACAAAGAAATAAAATTTATAAAAAAAAATTAAATATATCGGAAAATAAATAAAATTTATTAGTAAAAAATTGAATTTATCAACAAACAAATCGAATTTATCAAAAAAGAAATAAAACCCTTCAAAAAAAAAATTAATTTATCAACGAAAAAATAAAATTTATCAACAAAGAAATAAAAATTATGAGCCAAAAATGTTGCTTTAAAAAATAAAAAAAGTTGCTAAAAAACAAAAATGTTGCTTAAAAACAAAAATGTTGCTATGGAAAACAAAAATGTTGCTAGAACATCAAAATGTTGCTTTAAAAAATAAAAAAGTTGCTAAAAACTAAAATGTTGCTTAAAAACAAAAATGTTGCTATGGAAAACAAAAATGTTGCTAGAACATCAAAATGTTGCTTTAAAAAATAAAAAAGTTACTAAAAACTAAAATGTTGCTTAAAAACAAAAATGTTGCTATGGAAAACAAAAATGTTGCTAGAACATTAAAATGTTGCTTCAAAAAAAAAGTTGCTAAAAAACAAAAATGTTGCTAAAAAACAAAAATGTTGCTATGGAAAACAAAAATGTTGCTAGAACATTAAAATGTTGCTTCAAAAAAAAAGTTGCTAAAAAACAAAAATGTTGCTTAAAAACAAAAATGTTGCTATGGAAAACAAAAATGTTGCTAGAACAACAAAATGTTGCTTTAAAAAGCAAAAATGTTGCTAAAAACAAAAATGTTGCTAAAAAACAAAAATGTTGCTAAAAAACAAAAATGTTGCTATGGAAAACAAAAATGTTGCTTCAAAAAAAAAAGTTGCTAAAAACTAAAATGTTGCTTAAAAACAAAAATGTTGCTATGGAAAACAAAAATGTTGCTAGAACATCAAAATGTTGCTTTAAAAAATAAAAAAGTTACTAAAAACTAAAATGTTGCTTAAAAACAAAAATGTTGCTATGGAAAACAAAAATGTTGCTAGAACAACAAAATGTTGCTTTAAAAAGCAAAAAATGTTGCTAAAAACAAAAAAGTTGCTAAAAAACAAAAATGTTGCTATGGAAAATAAAAATGTTGCTAGAACATTAAAATGTTGCTTCAAAAAAAAAGTTGCTAAAAAACAAAAATGTTGCTAGAACAAAATGTTGCTTTAAAAAATAAAAAAAATGCTAAAAACCAAAAATGTTGCTAGAAAAACTGGCATTATGCTATAATAATCGAAACGTTGCTATAAAATCGATATGGTGCACTAAAAAAAAGAAACGTTGCTATAAAAATATAATTTTGCTATAATTATAAAAATTTTGTTTAAAAATCGAAACGTCGTTATAAAAATTTAAATGTTGCCAGTTCAAAAATTTTACCAAAAACAAAATAACGTTGCTATAAGAAATGAAATTTCGTTATTTGTATTCTAACCTATATACACGGTGTCACAATTAAAGCGCATTTTAAAAATATATACAGGGTTGTGTTTTTTTTTTAATCTATCATAATATAAATAAATACCTGAGGAATGACGATATCGGCTAAATATTTGGCGTACGTGTACAATTCCTCGGCCTGCTCGAATTGCAACGTGTGTTGATTGTGTTGCAGATCGTATTTGATGCAATCGTAAATGTCCGGAATTTTGCTGATGTCGAACGTTTTGTTTTTCGTGAAAAAATCCTTCTCGATTTTGCCCCACCTTCGGCCCATCAATTCCCATGTTTCGCCGTGATACAAAACGGCGTCTTAACAAAAAATTAAAATATCACAAAAAAAATTTTCATTTTAAAAAATGGAAAAAAAAAACAAATAAAAATTTGGTTAAAAAAATCGAAACGTCGCTATAAAATTACAATTACCTAAATTAAAATGTTGCTATAAAAATTAAAATGTTGCTCTATAAATTAAAATATCACAATTAAAAAAAAAACAAACAAATTTTCGCTATTATACAAATGTTGCTAAAAAATAAAATGTTGCTATACAAACTGAAATGTTGCTAAAAAAATAAAATGTTGCTATAAAAACTGAAAAGTTGCTAAAAAAATAAAATGTTGCTATAAAAACTGAAATGTTGCTAAAAAATAAAATGTTGCTATAAAAACTGAAATGTCGCTAAAAAATAAAATGTTGCTATAAAAACTGAAATGTTGCTAAAAAAATAAAATGTTGCTATAAAAACTGAAATGTTGCTAAAAAAATAAAATGTTGCTATAAAAACTGAAAAGTTGCTAAAAAAATAAAATGTTGCTATAAAAACTGAAATGTGCTAAAAAATAAAATGTTGCTATACAAACTGAAATGTTGCTAAAAAAATAAAATGTTGCTATAAAAACTGAAATGTTGCTAAAAAATAAAATGTTGCTATAAAACCAAATTTTCGTTATAAATATCGAAATGTTGCTATAAAAAGTAAACTTTATGGTAAAACTATATGTTGCTATAAAAAGTAAAATGTTGCTATAAAAAGTAAAATGTTGCTATAAAAATTACGAATGTTGCTATAAAAATTAAAAATGTTGCTATAAAAATTAAAATGTTGCTATAAAATCAATTCTCATAATAAATATCAAAACGTCGCTATTACAACTATGTTGCTATAAAAATTAAAAATGTTGCTATAAAACCAAATTTTCATTATAAATATAAAAATGTTGCTAAAAAAATTAAAAATGTTGCTATAAAAATTAAAAATGTTATAAAAATCGAAACGTTGCTATAAAATCACATTTTTATTATAAATATCAAAATGTTGCTTTAAAAAATTAAAATGTTGCTGTAAAACCACATTTTTATTAAAATCAAAATGTTGCCATAAAGATTAAAATGTTGCTATAAAAATTGAAATTTTGTTAAAAATATCGAAACGTTGCTATAAAAAATTAAAATTTTTATAAAAATCGAAACGTTGCTATAAAATCACAATTTTCTTATAAATATCAAAATGTTGCTATAAAGATTAAAAATGTTGCTATAAATATTGAAATTTTGTTAAAAATATCGAAACGTTGCTATAAAAAAATTAAAATTTTTATAAAAATCGAAACGTTGCTATAAAATCACAATTTTCTTATAAATATCAAAATGTTGCTATAAAGATTAAAAATGTTGCTATAAATATTGAAATTTTGTTAAAAATATCGAAACGTTGCTATAAAAAAATTAAAATTGTTATAAAAATCGAAACGTTGCTATAAAATCACATTTTTATTATAAATATCAAAATGTTGCTGTAAAGATTAAAAATGTTGCTAAAAATATTGAAATTTTGTTAAAAATATCGAAACGTTGCTATAAAAATTAAAATGTTGCTATAAAAATTAAAATGTTACTATAAACGTGGAAATTTTAATATAAATATCGAAATGTTGCTATAAAATCAAATTTTCATTAAAAATAACAAAATGTTGCTATAAAAATTAAAAATGTTGCTATGAAAATTAAAAACTTTGTTATAAAAATTACAAATGTTGCTATAAAAATTAAAATGTTGCTATAAAAATTAAAACGTTGCTATACAAATTAAAAACGTTGCTATAAAAATTACAAATGTTGCTATAAAAATTAAAATGTTGCTATAAAAATTAAAATGTTGCTATAAATGTGGAAATTTTATTATAAATACCGAAATGTTGCTATAAAAATTAAAATGTTGCTATAAAATCAAATTTTCATTAAAAATAACAAAATGTTGCTATAAAAATTAAAAACGTTGCTATAAAAATTACAAATGTTGCTATAAAAATTAAAATGTTGCTATAAAAATTACAAATGTTGCTATAAAAATTAAAATGTTGCTATAAAATCAAATTTTCATTAAAAATAACAAAATGTTGCTATAAAAATAAAAAATGTTGCTATGAAAATTAAAAACGTTGCTATAAAAATTAAAAACGTTGCTATAAAAATTACAAATGTTGCTATAAAAATTAAAATGTTGCTATAAAAATAAAACATGTTGCTATAAAAATTACAAATGTTGCTATAAAAATTAAAATGTTGCTATAAAAATTAAAAAGTTGCTAGAAAAATAAAAATTATTGCTAATAAATAAACGTTAACGATGGGATAAAATGGAAATTTCTCACCTTTGGATTTGGGATCCTCCTTTTTGACGTGCACGATTTCCAACAGACTCTTGATCAATTCTTGAACGTGTTTGCAACATCGAACGGGATTTTTGACGAACTCGAGCGCTTCGGAAATGCTCGTAGCATTGCAAGGATTGATTTTTTCTTTATCTTCCGACGTAAAATCGCGATCCAATTGCATCAGTTCGTGCAATCTCGCCTTGCACCTTTTTTAAAAAAATAAATATATATATAATTAAAAAATAGTTTTTCTGTAAAATTTAAGATTTTCGGCACGAGCCGGCAACCGCGCTTTTATATTTTACTAGATCTAGAGTACCTCGCAAATAAAATTATGACAAATTGTCTTCAATTTTGGGACAAAAAAAAAGTTTCAAAAGTTGAAGAAAATTATATAAATAAACAAGTTCAAAAGTCAAAGGCTAAAAGTCAAAAACTAAAGATCAAAATGTAAAGATAAACAGTTAAAAGTCAAAGGTCAAATGTCAAATGTCAAAGGTCAAAGGCCAAATGTTAAAGGTCAAATATCAAAGGACAAATGTCAAAGGTCAAATGTTAAAGGTTAAATAAAAAACTGTCAAAGGTCAAATATTAAAGGTCAAATGTAAAAAGTTAAAAACCAAATGTCAACGGTCAAATGTAAAAAATAAAAGGTCAAAAGTCAAATGTGAAATGTCAAAGATCAAATGTGAAAGGTAAGAGGTCAAATGTGAAAAGCCAAAGGTCGAATGTGAAAGGTCAAAGATCAAAAGTCAAAGATCAAAAGTCAAAGATCAAAAGTCAAATATCAAAGGTCAAATATGAAAGTTAATAACAAGAAGTCAATAAATCAATAAAAAGAAAAGTCAATAAAATAAGGTCGATAAAAAGAAAGAAGTCAATAAAATTAGGTCAATAAAATGAAGTCAATAAAAGGAAGTCAATAAAAGGAAGTGAATAAAAGGAAATCGGTAAAAAGAAATCAATAAAAGAAATATATAAAAGGAAGTCTATAAAATAAAAATCGATAAAAGGAAGTCAACAAGAGGAAGTCAATAAAAAGACTTCAATAAGAGGAAATCCATAGTAAAAAATGGTAAAAATTGGTAATAAATGGTAAAAACAGTAAAAAATGGTAAAAAATAGTGAAAATTAATTAAAAAATGGTAAAAAATTGTAAAAAATGATAAAAAAAAAAAATAAAAAAATGGAAAAAAATGGTAATAACTGGTAAAAAATTAGTAGAAAGTGGTAAAAAATTGGTAAAAAATGATAAAAAATAGTAAAAAATAATGAAAAACAATAGGATGGTAAAAAATAGTAAAAAATGGTAAAAAATCGTAAAAAATGGTAAAAAACAGTAAAAAATAATGAAAAACAATAAAATATAGTAAAAAAATAGAATGGTAAAAAATGGGATGGTAAAAAAAGGTAAAAAATCGTTAAAAACGGTATAAAATGGTAAAATTTGGTAAAAAATGAAAAAATGGAGAAAATCGTAAAAAAATGGTAAAAAATGAAAAAATGGTAAAAAATTATGAAAAACAGTAAAAAATTGTAAAAAAAATGTGATGGTAAAAAATGGTAAAAAATGGTAAAAAATAGTAAAAAATGGTAAAAAATTGTAAAAAAATCGTAAAAAATGGTAAAATTTGGTAAAAAATGAAAAAATCGTAAAAAAATGGTAAAAAATGAAAAAATGGTAAAAAAATGGTAAAAAATTATGAAAAACAGTTAAAAATTGTAAAAAAATGGGATGTTAAAAAAATGGGGATGGTAAAAAAAATGGGATGGTAAAAAATGGTAAAAAATCGTTAAAAACGGTATAAAATGGTAAAATATAGTAAAAAATGGTAAAAAAATCGTAAAAAATGGTAAAATTTGGTAAAAAATGAAAAAATGGAGAAAATCGTAAAAAAATGGTAAAAAATGAAAAAATGGTAACAAATTATGAAAAACAGTAAAAAATTGTAAAAAAAATGTGATGGTAAAAAATGGTAAAAAATAGTAAAAAATGGTAAAAAATAGTAAAAAAATCGTAAAAAATGGTAAAATTTGGTAAAAAATGAAAAAATCGTAAAAAAATGGTAAAAAATGAAAAAATGGAAAAAAATGGTAAAAAAATGGTAAAAAATTATGAAAAACAGTTAAAAATTGTAAAAAAATGGGATGTTAAAAAAATGAGGATGGTAAAAAAAATGGGATGGTAAAAAATGGTAAAAAATCGTTAAAAACGGTATAAAATGGTAAAATATAGTAAAAAATGGTAAAAAAATCGTAAAAAATGGTAAAATTTGGTAAAAAATGAAAAAATGGAGAAAATCGTAATAAAATGGTAAAAAATGAAAAAATGGTAAAAAATTATGAAAAACAGTAAAAAATTGTAAAAAAAATGTGATGGTAAAAAATGGTAAAAAATAGTAAAAAATGGTAAAAAATAGTAAAAAATGGTAAAAAATAGTAAAACTTTGTAAAAAATGGTAAAAAATGAAAAAATGGAAAAAAATGGTAAAAAATTATGAAAAACAATAAAAAATTGTAAAAAAAATGAGATGGTAAAAATGGTAAAAAATAGTAAAAAATGGTAAAAAATAGTAAAAAAATCGTAAAATTTGGTAAAAAATGAAAAAATGGAGGAAATCGTAAAAAAAATGGTAAAAAATGAAAAAATGGAAAAAAATGGTAAAAAATAGTAAAAAACGGTAAAAATTATAAAAATCAGTAAAAAAAACAGTAAAAAACAATAAAAATGGTAAAAACCGGCAAAAAATAGTAAAAAGTAAAAAATAAAAAAAATAAGTAAGAAACAGTAAAAAATGGTAAAAAATAGTAAAAAATGGAAAAAATGGAAAAAAATGGTAAAAAAAATAGTAAAAAACAGTAAAAAATAGTAAAAAATGGTAAAAAATAGTAAAAAATGATAAAAAATTGTAAAAATGGTAAAAAAATGGTAAAAAATGGTAAAAATTATGGAAAACAGTAAAAAATTGTAAAAAAATGGGATGTTAAAAAAATAGGATGGTAAAAAAATGAGATGGTAAAAAATGGTAAAAAAATAGTAAAAGAGTAAAAAATGGTAAAAAATGGTAAAAAATCGTAAAATATGGTAAAAAATAAAAAATGGAAAAAATTGTAAAAAAATAGGATGACAAAAAATAGTAAAAAACAGTAAAAAATAAATGGTAAAAAATAGTAAAAAATGGTAAAAAATTAGTAAAAAACAGTAAAAACGGTAAAAATTGTAAAAAATTCAAAATAAAAAAATCCACTTACATATTTTGATACTTGCTACTATCACAGTCATTATCCAAAAGTCCATTAGTATTAGCACTTTTCACCATTTGCACCAAAATCGGCGTCAATTCCCCCTCCAAAGCGAGCAAACCTTTAGCGAACGCCGCCGCCGTCATTTGCACCCGCCCCTCGTCCGAAGCGTAAATTTTCAAATCGTGTCGAAACGTCGAGTGCAACCTCAACAGACCCAAACCTTGAGCGCCGGCGTATTCCCCTGCAGAATGATATTTATTTTTTTGTAAATTATATATAGGAAAAAAACGCGGATATTTTCCAGAGAAGTAACTCAAGGTTCCATCCCTGGACCCATTTAATTTTTAATAACTGTTAATGTTAAAAAATGTGATAGAATGGATAAGAAAAAGTTGTTTTTTTTTTTTAATTTTTACTCCCAAATCTGTCAACTTTTTCGAGTTGACAGATTATGGAGTTTTGACTTATTATTTCTGGAAAATATCGTCAAATTTTTTTTTTGACTATTATTAAATTTTAAAAGCTTAAACCAAGCCGAAATTGTTTTCCTCTATATAATTAATAAATAAAAAGAATTAAATACTTACCATCAATTACCATTGAAGTTGAGGAGTAAAGGTCAAAAGTTAAAAATTGAAGGTCAAAACGAAGGTGGTCAAAAGTTGAAGATCAAAAGTCGAACGTCAAAAGTTGAAGGTCAAAAGTCGAACGTCAAAAGTTGAAGGTCAAAAGTGGAATGTCAAAAGAGGAAGGTCAAAAGTTGAAGGTCAAAAAGTTGAAGGTCAAAAGTCAAAATTCAAAGATCAAAAGTTGAAGGTCAAAAGTTGAAGGTCAAAAGTCGAACGTCAAAAGTTGAAGGTCAAAAGTGGAATGTCAAAAGAGGAAGGTCAAAAGTTGAAGGTCAAAAAGTTGAAGGTCAAAAGTCAAAATTCAAAGATCAAAAGTTGAAGGTCAAAAGTTGAAGGTCAAAAGTCAAAATTCAAAGATCAAAAGTTGAAGGTCAAAAGTTGAAGGTCAAAAGTTGAAGGTCAAAAGTCGAACGTCAAAAGTTGAAGGTCAAAAGTGGAATGTCAAAAGAGGAAGGTCAAAAGTTGAAGGTCAAAAAGTTGAAGGTCAAAAGTCAAAATTCAAAGATCAAAAGTTGAAGGTCAAAAGTTGAACGTCAAAAGTTGAAGGTCAAAAGTGGAATGTCAAAAGAGGAAGGTCAAAAGTTGAAGGTCAAAAAGTTGAAGGTCAAAAAGTTGAAGGTCAAAAGTCAAAATTCAAAGATCAAAAGTTGAAGGTCAAAAGTCAAAATTCAAAGATCAAAAGTTGAAGGTCAAAAGTTGAAGGTCAAAAGTCGAACGTCAAAAGTTGAAGGTCAAAAGTGGAATGTCAAAAGAGGAAGGTCAAAAGTTGAAGGTCAAAAAGTTGAAGGTCAAAAGTCAAAATTCAAAGATCAAAAGTTGAAGGTCAAAAGTCAAAATTCAAAGATCAAAAGTTGAAGGTCAAAAGTCAAAATTCAAAGATCAAAAGTTGAAGGTCAAAAGTTGAAGGTCAAAAGTCGAACGTCAAAAGTTGAAGGTCAAAAGTGGAATGTCAAAAGAGGAAGGTCAAAAGTTGAAGGTCAAAAAGTTGAAGGTCAAAAGTCAAAATTCAAAGATCAAAAGTTGAAGGTCAAAAGTCAAAATTCAAAGATCAAAAGTTGAAGGTCAAAAGTTGAAGGTCAAAAGTCGAACGTCAAAAGTTGAAGGTCAAAAGTGGAATGTCAAAAGAGGAAGGTCAAAAGTTGAAGGTCAAAAAGTTGAAGGTCAAAAGTCAAAATTCAAAGATCAAAAGTTGAAGGTCAAAAGTTGAACGTCAAAAGTTGAAGGTCAAAAGTGGAATGTCAAAAGCTGAAGGTCAAAAGAGGAAGGTCAAAAGTTGAAGGTCAAAAGTCGAAGGTCTAAAGTGGAATGTCAAAAGAGGAAGGTCAAAAGTTGAAGGTCAAAAAGTTGAAGGTCAAAAAGTTGAAGGTCAAAAGTCAAAATTCAAAGATCAAAAGTTGAAGGTCAAAAGTTGAAGGTCAAAAGTCGAACGTCAAAAGTTGAAGGTCAAAAGTGGAATGTCAGAAGAGGAAGGTCAAAAGTTGAAGGTCAAAAGTTGAAGGTCAAAAAGTTGAAGGTCAAAAGTCAAAATTCAAAGATCAAAAGTTGAAGGTCAAAAGTTGAAGGTCAAAAGTGGAATGTCAAAAGCTGAAGGTCAAAAGAGGAAGGTCAAAAGTTGAAGGTCAAAAAGTTGAAGGTCAAAAGTCGAAGGTCCAAAGTGGAATGTCAAAAGCTGAAGGTCAAAAGAGGAAGGTCAAAAGTTGAAGGTCAAAAGTCGAAGGTCAAAAGCTGAAGATCAAAAGTTGAAGGTCAAAAAGTTGAAGGTCAAACAGTAGAAGGTCAAAAGTCAAAATTCAAAGGTCAAAAGTTGAAGGTCAAAAGTCTAAGGTCAAAAGAGGAAGGTCAAACAGTTGAAGGTCAAAAGTCAAAGGTTAAAAGTCAAATTTCGAAGGTCAAAAGTCAAAGGTCGAAGGTCAAAAGTCAAAGGCCAAAAGACAAAGATCAAAAGTCAAAGGTCATAAATCAATGATCAAAGTCAAAGATCAAAAGTCAAAGGTCAAAATGTGAAAGGTCAAAATGTCAAAGGTCAAAACGTCAAAGGTCAAAAGTCAAAATGTAAAAGTCAAAGGACAAAACTCAAAGGTCATAAGTCAATGGCCAAAAGTCAAAGGTCATAAATCAATGGTTAAAAGTCAAAGGTCAAAAATCAAAGGAAAAATGTCAAAATTAAAATATCAGGCGATAATAAAGAATTCTAACCCTATTTTGTGCATATTTTGCGACGACACTAACAAAAAAAAAAAAACAAAAAATCGAAACTAAACGCAAAAGGCAACTTAAAAATAAAAAACTGTCTCTACGGGGGGAAGGGGGGTGCTGGAAAATAAAAAAAATTCTCGATATAAAAACAAAAAAAAAACGCTTAAAAGAAGCAACGAAAATACCAACCAGCCAAATGTCTACCTTGTCCCCCCGGGTACATGCAACGGAATATGCGGCCCAATTCTTCGGCTTGAATGCGCCCCGCGGGGGTCAATTCGCCGCCCCATTTTAGGATCAAGACCAGCGACGGTTCGGCCGGTTTGTCTACTGGAAAAAAACAACAATGTCAAAAATAGAAATAATTAAAGTTTATCGAAAAGTATAAAGATTTATCACTAGTTTATCAAAATTTACCAACTTTTAGCAAATTTTATAAAGAAGTATCAAAATTTATCCAAATTTATCAAATTTTATAAAAATTAATCAAAATTTATCAGTGTTTATCAAAATTTGTCAAAATTTATCAAAACTTATCCAAATTTCTCAATATTTACCAAAATGTTTCAAGATTTATAAATATTTTATCAGAATTTATTATTATTTATCAATATTTTATCAATATTTATCAATTATTATCCAGATTTATCACAATTTTTCACGATTTATCACTATTTAATCGATGTTTATCAATATTTATCAACATTTATCAATATTTATAACGATTTATCATTATTTATCAATATTTTTTCAATTATGATCAACATTTAACACGATGTATCAATATTCTATCAATATTTATCCAGATTTACCACGATTTGTCATTATTTATCAATTTTTATCACGATTTATCAATATTTAATTGATATTTAACAATATTAATCACAATTAATTTCAATTTATCAATGTTTATCCATATTTATCATTATTTATCGATATATCGATAATTATTACCATTTAACATACTTTATCAATATTTTCTCGATATTTATCAATATTTATCAAGATTTTTCACGATTTATTATTATTTATCAATAATTTTATCGATATTTATTAATATTTATCAATATTTATCACGAATTATCATTATTTATCCTTTTTTATCATTATTTATCAGTATTCATTAAAATTTATCACAATTTATCAAAATTCATCAGGATTTATCAAAATTCATTAAAATATATTACAATTTATCATGGTTTATCAAATTTTATCAAAGTTTATAAAGGTTTATCAAAATTAATCAAGGTTTATCAAAATTTATCAAAGTTTATCAATATTTATCAAAATTTATCAAACTTTATCAAAATTTACCAAAATTTATCAAGTTTTATCAAAATTTATCAAAATTTATCAAAAATTCGTCAGGATTTATCCAATTCATTTAAATTTATCACAATTTATCAATATTTATCAATATTTACAGAAATTTACCAAAATTTAACAATATTTATCTACATTTATCAAAATGAATCTAAATTTACCAACATTTATCAGTGTTTATCAACATTTGTCAAACATTATCAAAAATTATCAAAATTCATCAAAGTTTATCAAGATTTATCCAAATTCATTCAAAAATATCACAATTTATCATATTTTATCAGGGTTTATCAAAATGTATCGAAATTTATCAAAAATTATCAACATTTGTCAAATATTATCAAAAATTATCAAAATTTATCAGGATTTATCCAAATTCATTCAAATATATCACAATTTATCATATTTTATCAAAATTTATCAAGTTTTGCCAAAATTTATCAAGTTTTGCCAAAATTTATCAAAATTTATTAATGATTATCAAAAATTTAGCAACTTTTGTCAAACATTAAAAATGATCAAAATTCATCAAAATTTATCAGGATTTATCCAAATTCATTAAAATTTATCACAAATGATCATATTTTATAAAAGTTTATCAAAAGTTATCAAAAACTATCAAATCAATCAGAATTTATCAGAATTCATTAAAATATATTACAATTTATCATGGTTTATCAAAATTTACAAAAATTTGTCATAATTTATCAGTTTATCAAAATTTATCAAATTTTGTCAGAGTTTATCAGAATTTATCACAATTTATTAAGGTTTATCAAAGTTTATAAAAATTTTATCAAAATTCATTAAAATTATCAGATTTTATCAAAATTTGTCAGTTTATCAGAATTTATCAAAATTTATTAAAATTTATCATACTTTATCAAAATTTACCAAAGTTTATCAAGATTTATCACAATTTATCAAATTTTATCAATATTTATCAAAATTTATCAAAATTTATCAAAATTTATCAAAATTTATCAAAATTTATCAAAATTTATCAAAATTTATCAAAATTTATCAAGTTTTATCAAAATTTATCACAATTTATCAAAATTCATCAAAATTTATCAAAATTCATCAGGATTTATTAAAATTAATCAGGTTTAATGAAAATTTATCAAATGTATCAAAATTGATCACAAATTTGTCAAAAATTATCAAAATTTATCAAAATTTTTTAAAATTAATCAGGGATTATCGAAATTTATCAAACTTTATCAGGATCTATAAAAAACATTAAATCTCTATTGAAAAATAATTTTCATTCGAAAAAAAAAACTTACCATCATCCGAACTAGACCCCCTCGGTCTCCCCTTCGGTTGATATTTCATTTGAACTTTTCTATTAATACCAGAAAAATGACCATACCTAAATAATAAAAAAAAAATTTATTATTTAACCATTTCCCGATTCACCCTGTACCAAAAAAAAAAAAAAAAAAAAAAAAAAAAAAAAAAAAAAAAAAAAAAAAAAAAAAAAAAAAAAAAAAAAAAAAAAATCGAAAACTTACATTTCCAAAACGGCCTTCAATTGCTCCAATTTACCCTGTTTTTCCTCAATTTCCGGATCGGCTTCGTGAAGCTGAATTTCCGTTAACAACGACCGGGCTATATCCAAAATTTCCTGTAACTGTTTAGGCCTTTTTAACTTCACGTGACCGTGCTTGTAGCCGTCGTATTTTTCGAAAATTTCAAAGAACCTAAAATTCAAAAAAAAAAAGAAAAACTAACAAAACTGTCAAACGTCAAAACTGTCAATTTTAAATATAAAAAATGTCATTACTGTCAATGTCAAAACTGTCAAATGTCAAAACTGTCAAATGTCAAAACTGTCAATGTCAAATATAACAAATGTCATTACTGTCAATGTCAAATGTCAAAACTGTCAATGACAAATATAAAAAATGTCAAAGCTGTCAATGTCAAATATGTCATTACTGTCAATGTCAAATGTCATTACTGTCAATGTCAAATGTCAAAACTGTCAATGTCAAATATAAAAAATGTCATTGCTGTCAATGTCAAATCTGTCAATGTCAAAGGTAAAATATGTCAAAATTGAAGCGAAAAAAAATGGCGACTTACTTAGGATGTCGCACTTCGACTTTCATTTTTTGTTTGGGCGTCCGATCGCCGTGTCTGATGACGGCAACAACGCATCTCAATTCCATCATTTTACCGAAAGTCGTCGGAACGATGGGCGGATCGTCCAATTGAAACGGTACGGACCATGGAATGTGCAAAGTGGGCGCTAATTCGCGTAAAATCATATTCCCCAAAATTCTGAAAAAAAAAAAAAAAAAAAAAAAAAAAAAAAAAAAAAAAAAAAAAAAAAAAAAAAAAAAAAAAAAAAAAAAAAAATCAAAATTTACCCAGATTTATCCTGTGTTATCAAAATTTATAGAAATAAATATTACACTGAAAAAAAATCTACATACCTGGCACAATCGTCATAATATTTATTCGAATTTTTAACGAAACTGAATCCGTTGACGTCGCAAACGAACGATTTGCCGTTGGCTCTGAGCAAATCGAAACCGCAAACGGCTTGTTTGAAGGCCAAACAAACTTTGCGGGAAATTAGTTTTTCCGCGTTACTCAGTATCACTGGATAGCGGATTTCTTTGCCGTCGCGATCCCGTTCCACTTTGCCATCTAAAGCGGGAGATTTTCGGGCTTCGGCGTGCGCGTAGTCCGGACCTACTGTGTAAACCTGGAATGGGTAAAACGATCAAAAAAAGTCAAGACTTATTGAAATTTATCGTAATTTATCATAATTTATCATATTATCATAAATTATCATAATTTATCATAATTTATCATAATTTATCATAATTTGTCATAATTTATCATAATTTATCATAATTTATCATAATTTATCATAATTTATCATAATTTATCATAATATATCATAATATATCATAATTTATCATAATTTATCATAATGTATCATAATTTATCATAAATTATCATAAATTATCATAAATTATCATAATTTATCATAATTTATCATAATTTATCATAATTTATCATAATTTGTCATAATTTTTCATAATTTATCACAATTTATCATAATTTGTCATAATTTATCATAATTTATCACAATTTATCATAATTTGTCATAATTTATCATAACGTATCATAATGTATCATAATTTATGATAATTTATCATAATTTGTCATAATTTATCACAATTTATCATAATTTATCATAATGTATCATATTGTATCATAATTTATCATAATTTATCATAATTTATCATAATTTATCATAATTTATCATAATGTATCATAATTTATCATAATGTATCATAATGTATCATAATTTATCATAATGTATCATAATTTATCATAATTTATCATAATTTATCATAATTTATCATAATTTGTCATAATTTGTCATAATTTATCATAATTTGTCATAATTTATCATAATTTATCATAATTTATCATAATTTATCATAATTTATCCTAATGTATCATAATGTATCATAATGTATCATAATTTATCATAATTTATCATAATTTATCATAATTTATCATAATTTATCATAATTTATCATAATTTATCATAATTTATCATAATTTATCATAATTTATCATAATTTATCATAATTTATCATAATTTATCATAATTTATCATAATTTATCATAATTTATCATAATTTATCATAATTTATCATAATTTATCCTAATGTATCATAATGTATCATAATTTATCATAATTTATCATAATTTACCAAAATTTATCATAATTTACTAAAATTTGCCACAATTAACTAAATTTTATTATAATTTACCATGTTTTATTAAAATTTATCCAGATTTATCCCAAATTAACAAAAAACATCAAAATTTATTAGAAATAATCAAGATTTATCACAATTTACTAAAATTTATAAATAAATCTGGATAAGATTTAAAAAGATTTATCAAAGTTTATCAATACTAGAATTTATCAATATTTATCCAGTTTTTATCGAGTCATATTAAAATTTATCAAGATTTATCAACATGTATCAAAATTTTTCAAGTGTTTCTTAAGACATATCAAGTTTTATCAAGATTTATAAGATTTACACAAGAATCATCAAATTTTATTAATAATAATCGGGGTTTATCAAAATTTACTGAAATTTATCACGCTTTATCAACAATTATCATGATTTATCAATATTCATCAAGATCCAACTTTATGACGTTATAAATTGTGAAACATTTTGATAAATCCTGATAAACTTTGACAATCTTTGGTAAATTTTGATGAATTTTGATAATTTTTTTGTAATTTTGATAAAATCTGATAAACTGACAAATTTTGGTAAATTTTGATAAAACCTGATAATTTTGATCAATTTTGATAAATTTTGATAAACACTGATAAATTGTGACAAATTTTGGTAATTTTTGATAAAATCTGATAAACTGACAAATTTTGGTTAATTTTGATAAAAACTGATAATTTTAATGAATTTTGATAAATTTTGATAAACTCTGATAAATTGTGAAACATTCTTATAATTCCTGATAAACTTTGATGACAATCTTTGGTAGATTTTGATGAATTTTTATGAACTTTTTGTAATTTTGATAAACTTTGATAAATTGTGATAAATTCTGATTAACTCTGACAATTTTTGGTAAATTTTGATAAAATCTGATAATTTTGATAAACTTTGATAAACCCTGATAAATTGTGACAAATTTCTGTAATTTTGATAAACTGACAAATTTTGGTAAATTTTGATAAAACCTGATAATTTTGATCAATTTTGATAAATCCTGATAAATTGTGATAAATTTTTGTAATTTATAATAAATTTTGATAAAACTTCATAAACGTTGATAAATCTTGATGAATATTGATAAATCATAATACATCTTGATCAAACCCTGATAAATTTTGATAACACAGGATAAATCTGGGTAAATTTTGATAAACTCATTTTTTTTTTTTTTTTTTTTTTTTTTTTTTTTTTTTTTTTTTTTTTTTTTTTTTTTTTTTTATTATAAAAAATGAGCTACTTACCTTTACGTCCGTACCATCTGTAGGCATAAAATCTTCATAAATAAAACTGCCAGTTTTTCTTACGCGCGATTCAGGCGAATATACGCTACTACGACTGCCGATCTTTTAAAAAAAAAAACAAAAAAATTGGTTCTACCTAGACTCACACTATTGGTCAAAAGAAAGAAAAAAACAGAAAAAGTAAAAAAAATAAATGTAAAAAAAATAAATAAAAAATCAAAAAATAAATAAAAGATAAAAAAAATTAAGTCAAAAAATAATTAAAAAAATTAAGTAAAAAACAAAAATAAATGAAAATTTACAAAAATAAAACGCGCACAAAAAGTAAAAAAAATAAATAAAATGAAAATATAAAAAAAAATTAAAAAAATAAAGAAATAAAAAATTATTAAAGAAAAAAAAAATAAAAATATAAATTGAAAAAATAAAAAATTATAAAAAAAAATAAATAAAAAAAAAACATAACTGACCTTTCTAAATAGCCTTTGGCTCCCTCCTCCCGCCGATGTGGGATAATAAATATAAATATTATGATCTTCAGCCGAAACCGGTTTTTCCACAAACGGTTTATTAAAAATAACACCGTTAACTTCCACGTGGTCCTCCGATTCCACCAATTCGTGATCTAAAATTTTTAATTTTTTTTTTATTTTAAACAACATACACTATTTTTTCTACCGTCACACAAATATATATTAAACTTTTTATAATTATTTATTTAATATTATATATTTATTTTATTATTTTTTGTTAATTTTTTATTCATCATGTATTTAATATTTTTAGTTTGTTTTTATTATTTTTTTTTTTTAATTTTTTTATTCTATTTTTGTTCATTTTTAATTTGCTTTTAATATTGTTTTAGTATTTTTTAATGTATTTTTTTTTTAATTTTGATTTTATTTTATTTTTTATTTTTTTGTTTTTTCTTTAAATTTATTTTGTTTGGAAACTTTATTTTATTTTTTTTGCCTATATTTACAAATTCACAAATATTTTTTATTTGACTTATTTTTTTTGCTTTATTTTGTGTTAACATTCAATTTTTTAAATTATTATTTATTTTACATTTTTTATTTATTTTTGTTCTTTGCTTTTTTTTTATTTTTTGTTAATGACTTTATATTTTTGTTTTTTTGATATTTTTTGTTTTATTCTGTTTTAATTACTTTTGTTTATTTTTAGTATTTTTTATTAATTTCTTGCTTTTTTTTTTTTTTTTTTTTTTTTTTTTTTCTCTATTATTTTCTGTTATTTTTTTCTGTTTTACTGTTTTTTTTTTTAATTTTTTGCTTTTTTATTATTTTTTGTTAATTTTTTACTGTTTTTATTATTTTTTGTTCATTTAATCATGTTTATTACTTTTTGTTTGTTTTATTTTTTTTTACTTTTTTTATTTTTGTTTTTTGTTTTTTTATTTATTGTATTATTTTGTTTTTTGATATTTTTTGTTTTATTGTGTTTTAATTAATTTTGTTTATTTAGAGTATTTTTTATTAATTTTTTGCTTCTTTTATTATTTTTTGCTGTTTTTAGTATTTTTTCTTTTTTTTTTGTTTTTCTATTATTTTTTTTTTGTTTTTATTAATTTTTTTATTGTTTTTTGCTGCTTTTAGTATTTTTTTTTGTGTTTCTATTATTTCCGGTTATTTTTTTTCTGTTTTTATTATTTTTTGCTGTTTTTAGTATTTTTAGTGTTTTTTTTTTGTTTTTTCTATTATTTTCTGTTATTTTCTTCTGTTTTTATTATTTTTTATTAATTTTTTTATTATTTTTTGCTGCTTTTAGTATTTTTTTTTGTGTTTCTATTATTTGCGGTTGTTTTTTTCTGTTTTTATTATTTTTTGTTAATTTTTCGCTTTTTTATTATTTTTTGTTAATTTTTTACTGTTTTTAGTATTTTTTGTTGTTTTTTTTCCTTTTTTATTATTTCTTGTTAATTTTTTGTTTCCTTTATTTTTTGTTAATTTTTTTTGTTTTTATTATTTTTTGTTAATTTTTTGCTGTTTTTAATTATTTTTTGTTCATTTTTTGCAGTTTTTATTGTTTTTTGTTAATTTTTTTGTTTACATTATTTTTTGTTAATTTTTTTATTCTATTTTTAATATTTTTGTCACTTTTTAATTTGTTTTTAATATTTTTATATTTAATTTTTAGTATTTTTTTGCTATTTTTATTATTTTTTGTTTATTGCTCATGTTTATTATTTTTTATTAATATTATGTTTTTATTTTTTATTTTTATTTTTTGTTAATTTATTTTGTTTGATATTTTTTGTTTTATTCTGTTTTGATTAATTTTGTTTATTTTTAGTATTTTTTACTTTTTTAAATATTTTTTGTTAATTTTTTGCTTTTTTATGATTTTTTGTTAAATTTTTGCTGTTTTCAGTATTTTTTGGTGTTTTTTTTTCCTTTTTTATTATTTCTTGTTAATTTTTTTTGTCTTCATTATTTTTTGTTCACTTTTTGTTTTTATTTTTTATTAATTTTTTTGTTTTTATTATTTTTTGCAAGTATTTTTTGTAAATTTTTTGCCATTTTTACTATTTTTTGTAATTTTTTTGCAATTTTGTTTTTTGTAATTTTTTGCAATTTATTGTTTTTTGTTAGGTTTTTTGTTTTTATCATTTTTTGTTAATTTTTTATTACTTCACCATTTATTTAATATTTTTAGTTTGTTTTTATTATTTATTTTTTGTTAATTTTTTTTTCTATTTTTAGTATTTTTGTTAATTTTTAATTTGTTTTTAATATTTTTTATTTTTTAATTTTGTTTTATTCGTTTTGATTAATTTCGTTTATTTTTATATTTTATTTTTAGTATTTTTTTGCTGTTTTTATTTTTTTGTTAATTTTTTATTTGTGTTATTGTTTTGTTTTTTGATATTTTTTGTTTTAATCTGTTTTAATTAATGTTATTTATATTTAGTGTTTTATTAATTTTTTGTTTTTTTATTACTTTTTGTTAATTTTTTGTTTTTTTATTGTTTTTTGTTAATTTTTTGCTTTTTTATTATTGGTTGTTAGTTTTTTTCTGTTATTACTTTTTGTTAATTTTTTGCTATTTTTATTATTTTTTGTTAATTTTTTGCTGTTTTTAGTAATTATTGTTTTTTTTTTCCTTTTTTTATTATTTGTTGTTACTTTTTTCTGTTTTTATTATTTTTTGTTAATTTTTTGTCGTTTTTAGTATCTCATTTTTTTTTCCTTTTTTTTATTATTTCCTGTTAATTTTTTTGTTTTTATTATTTTTTGTTAATTTTTTGCTATTTTTAGTATTTTTTTCTTTTTTTTTCCTTTTTTTATTATTTATTGTTACTTTTTCTGTTTTTATTATTTTTGTTAATTTTTTGCTGTTTTTAGTATTTTTTATTTTTGTTTTCCTTTTTTTTAATTTTTTGCTTTTTTATTATTTCTTATTGGTTTTTTCTGTTTTTATTATTTTTTGTTAATTTTTTGTTTTTTTTTTTTTGGTATTTTTTGTTAGTTTTTTGCTTTTTTTATTAATTATTAATTTTTTTTTTATTTTTTTTGCTAATTTTTTGCTTTTTTAGAATTGTTTGTTAATTTTTTTCTGTTTTTATTAATTTTGTTTTTTTTCCTTTTTTTATTTTTTGTTACTTTTTTCTGTTTTTATTACTTTCTGTTAATTTTTTGTTTTTTTAGTATTTTTTGTTAATTTTTTGCAGATTGTTTTTTTCCTTTTTTTATTATTTGTGGTTACTTTTTTTGTTTTTATTATTTTTCGTTAATTTTTTGGTTTTTTTATTATATTTTTTACGTTTTTTCTGTTTTAATTATTTTTTGTTAATTTTTTGCTGTTTTTAGAATTTTTTGTTTTTTTTCCTATTTTTATTATTTGCTGTTACTTTTTCTGTTTCTGTTTCTATTACTTTTCGTTTATTTCATTTTTTAGTATTTTTTGTTAATTTTTGCTTTTTATTATTATTTATTGTTATTTTTTTGCTGTTTTCATTATTTTTTGTTTTTTATTATGTGTTACTTTTTTTGTTTTTATTTTTTGTTAATTTTTTGCTTTTTTTATTATTCATGTTAATTTCTATCTGTTTTTATTGTTTTTTGTTAATTTTTGCTTTTTTATTATTTTTTGTTAATTTTTTGCTGTTTTCATTATTTTTTGTTTTTTTATTATGTGTTAATTTTTTTGTTTTTATTTTTTGTTAATTTTTTATTATATTTTTATTTTTTTATATTTCTTTTTTCGGCTTACTTTTTGGATCCAGGCTGTCCCTATCCAAGACGGCGTATCTTGGAATTTCGATTCCTTCCACGTCCAAAGTGGCGTAAACTTTTCTCCGGTCCTGTATATCGTATTGCATATGGAGATTATTTATGACGTAAGGATTATGCAACTGGGCGTACTGGATCGCTTTATCCAATGGAAATCCTTTTGAATGGAAAGATATAAGACAGTCGCATACTGGCCATTCTTCTACTGATTTCTAAAAAAAATATATACAAAAAATTGAAAATTTTTTTTAACCCTCGTATACAATCATTTTCAAAAATTGCGCAGATCTCCTGAAATTATGGAGTAGCTGGCAACGTTGTAAAAATAATTGTGAAGAGAAACTTTTTTTTAAACCCTCGTATACAATAATTTTCAAAATTTGCGCAGATCTCCTGAAATTATTGAGTAGCTGGCAACGTTGTAAAAATAATTGTGAAGAGAAACTTTTTTTTAAACCCTCGTATACAATAATTTTCAAAATTTGCGCAGATCTCCTGAAATTATGGAGTAGCTGGCAACGTTGTAAAAATAATTGTGAAGAGAAACTTTTTTTTAAACCCTCGTATACAATAATTTTCAAAAATTGCGCAGATCTCGTGAAATTATGGAGTAGGTGGCAACGTTGTAAAAATAATTGTAAAGAGAAACTTTTTTTTAAACCCTCGTATAGAATAATTTTCAAAAATCGCGCAGATCTCGTGAAATTATTGAGTAGGTGGCAACGTTGTAAAAACAAATATGAGGTTACACTGAGAAAATAGTTTCCTGACGAATAATTCCCCCAAAATGATTAAAAAAAACACCCAGAAAAATTGGATCTTGAAAATCAACTAAAAAAAAGAAATCAAGAGAAAAAAAATACACTGAGAAAACACCAATCTGAAAAAATATACCGCGAATGAATAAAAAAAAACACCAAGAAATGTACATCGAGAAAAAATTTACATGGAAAAATATATCACATTATACATTGAGAAAACAGTTTTCTGACAACTAATTCCGCCAAAAAAATACACCAAGAAAAATTGTACATTGAAAATCAACTGAAAAAAGATGAGAGGAAAAAATAGACTCAGAAAACAGTTACCTGAAAACAGTTACCTGAAAAAATATACTTTGAAAAATTACACAAAAAAAATTGGACATCGAGAAAAATTTTACCTTGAAGAAATGAAGTGCAAAAAATGAAAATATACACTGAGAAAACAATTTCCTGACAAATTATTCCGCGAATAATCATTAAATAAATTCACCAAGAAAAAGTGTACCTTGAAAATCGACTGATAAAAAGAGATCAGAACAAAAAATACACTGAGAAAATGGGAACAAAGACCACACTATGATAATATACACTAAGAAAACAACACTGAGAAAAACAATACAAGGGAAAAAATACACCAAGAAAAAAAAACTTATCTGAAAAAAAAAATACTGCGAATAATTAAAAATATAATTTGAATAATAAAAATAAAATACACCAAGAAAAATGTATATCGAAAAAAATTTTACCATGAAAAATAAAAGCAAGAAAAATATATGATATTATGAAAATATACACTGAGAAAACAGTTTCCTAATAAATAATTCCATAAAAAAATACATCAAGAAAAATTATACCTTGAAAATCAACTTAAAAAAAGCCAGAGGAAAAAATACACTGAGAAAACACTTATCGGAAAAAAATATCCTGCAAATAAAAAAAATACACTAAGAAAAATGTACATCGACAAAAATTTTAACTTAAAAAAATGAAGTGAGAAAAATATATCACATTATGAAAACATACACTAAGAAAACAATTACCCGAAAAATTATTCCACCAATAATCATTAAAAAATACACCAAGAAAAATGTTACCTCGAAAATCAACTGAAAAAAGAGATGCACTAAGAAAATTGTACATCGAGAAAAATTTTATCTTGAAAAAAATGAAGCGAGAAAAATATGCATTAAAAAAATCAGTAAAAAAATATATACCAAGAAAAAGTGTAACTTGTAAATCAATTAAAAAAAAGTTTCTAGAAGAAAACATACACTAAGAAAACAGTAGCTTATCGCAAATATAAAAAATATTTACAGTGAGAAAAATTGTACCTTAAAAATCAAGTGAGAAAAACATATCAAAAGAAAAAATACACCAAGAAAAAAAATACTGCGAATAATTAAAAATTAATTACACCAAGAAAAATGAACTGCGAGAAAAATTTTACCTTGAAAAAATTAAGAGAGAAAAATATACCACATTATGAAAACATACACTAAGAAAACAATTATCCGAAACATTAATCCATCAATAATCGTTTAAAAAATACACCAAGAAAAATTGTACCTTGAAAAGTCAAGAAAAAAAGATCAGAACAAAAAATACACTGAGAAAATGGGAAAAAAAGACAACACTATGATAATATACACTAAGAAAACAATTCCCTGAAAAATTATTCCGGCAATAAAGAATAAAAAATGCACACCAAGAAAAATTGTAACTAGAAAATCAACTGAGAAAAACATATCAAGGGAAAAAATACACTAAGAAAACATTTATTTGAAAAAAAACTGCGAATAAATTTAAAAAAAAAATTACACAAAGAAAAATGTACATCGAGAAAAATTTTACCTTGAATAAATGAAACGAAAAAATTTTTTCACTTTATAAAAATATACACTAAGAAAACAGTTTCCTGACAAATAATTCCGCCAAAATGATTAAAAAATACACCAGGAAAAATTAGAAGAAATAAAATAAACTGAGAAAACAGTTATCTGAAAAAATATATTGGGAATAAAAAAATACACTAAGAAAAATTTACATCGAAAAAATATTACCTTGAAAAAATTAAGTGGGAAAAATATTCCGCCAATAATAATTAAAAAAAAATACACAAAGAAAAATTTAACCTTGAAAAAATGAAGCGAGAAAAATATCCATTAAAAAAATCAATAAAAAAATATATACTAAGGAAAAGTGTAACTTATAATTCAATTAAAAAAAATATATTAGAAGCAAAAATACACTGAAAAAACAGTAATCTGAACAAATATACTTTGAATACTTAAAAAAATACACCAAAAAAAAGTACATCGAAAAAAATTTTACCTTGAAAAAATGAAGTGGGAAAAATATATCACGTTATGAAAATATACACTGAGAAAACAGTTTCCTGATAAAATATACTTTGAATAATTAAAAAAAATTACACTAAGAAAATTGCACATCGAGAAAAATTTTACATGGAAAAATGAAGCGGGAAAAATATATCACATTTTGAAAATATACACTGAGAAAACAGTTATTACGAAAATATACACTGAGAAAACAGTTTCTTAACAAATAATTTCGCCAAAATGATTAAAAAAAACACCAAGAAAAAATACAACTTGAAAATCAACTGAAAAAAATAACACAGGAAAAAATACACTAAGAGAACACTTATCTGAAAAAATATGCTGTGAATAATAAATAAAAAATATAAAGGAAAATGTACACTAAGAAAACAATTCCCTCAAAAATTATCCTGTCAATAAAGAATAAAAAATGTGCACCAAGAAAAATTGTAAGTTGTAAATCAATTAAAAAAAGATATTAGAAGACAATATACACTGAGAAAACAGTTATCTGAAAAAAAAATCCATTGAATAATTACACCAAGAAAAATGTACATTGAGAAAAATTTTACCTTAAAAAATTAAGTGGGAAAATATATCACATTATGAAAATGTACACTGAGAAAACAGTTTCCTGACAAAGGATTTCGGCAAAAATTAATAAAAAAAGTACACCAAGAAAAATTTTACCTCGGCAATCAAACTGAAAAAGAGATGAGAGGAAAAAATACATTGAGAAAACAGTTATTTGAAAAAGTTTATTTTAAATAATTAAAAAAATTACACTAAGAAAACACTTATTTGAAAAAAATTCTGAAAATAATTAAAAATAAATTACACTAAGACAAATGTACTTTTAGAAAAATTTTACCTTGAAAACATGAAATGAGAAAAATATACACCAAGAAAAGTTGTTTTTAGCCAATAATCATTAAAAAAATATATACCAAGAAAAATTGTAACTTGTAAATCAATTAAAAAAAGATATTACAAGAAAAAATACACTGAAAAAAATATTATCTGAAAAAATATACTGAGAATTATTAAAAAAAAATACACCAAAAAAAAATGTACGTGGAAAAAATGTTACCTTGAAAAAATTAAGTGGGAAAAATATATCGCATTCTGAAAATATACACTAAGAAAACAATTATCTGAAAAAAATTTTCGCCAATAATAATTAAAAAAGATACACCAAGAAAAATTTAACCTTGAAAAAATGAAGCGAGAAAAATATACATTAAAAAAATCAATAAAAAAATATATACTAAGAAAAAATGTAATTTGTAATTCAATTGGAAAAAAATATTAGAAGCAAAAATACACTGAAAAAACAGTAATCTGAACAAATATACTTTGAATACTTAAAAAAAATACACCAAAAAAAAAGTACATCGAAAAAAATTTTACCTTGAAAAAATGAAGTTGGAAAAATAAATCACGTTATGAAAATATACACTGAGAAAACAGTTCCCTGACAAATAACTCTGCCAAAATGATTAAAAAAGTACACCAAGAAAAACAGTACCTTGAAAATCAACTGAAAAAAGATACTAGAGGAAAAAATATACTGAGAAAACACTTATCTGAAAAAATATACTGGGAATAATTAAAAAAAAATACACAAAGAAAAATGACCAGTGAGAAAAATTGTACTTTTAAACGGGAAAAAATACCACACTTTGATAATATACACTAAGAAAAATTATTCCGTCAATAAAGAATAAAAAATGTATACCAAGAAAAATTGTATCTTGAAAATCAACTGAGAAAAGCGTATCAAGGAAAAAAATACACTAAGAAAACACTTATCTAAAAAAAAATACTGCGAATAATAAAAAATTAATTAAACTAAGAAAAATGTACTTCGAGAAAAATTTTACATTGAAAAGCTAAATTAAGAAAATATACACCAAGAAAAATTATTCGGTCAATAATCATTAAAAAAATATACACCAAGAAAAATTGTTACTTGTAAATCGATTTAAAAAAGATACCAGAAAAAAAAATACACTGAGAAAACAGGTACAAATCGCAAATATTAAAAAAAAATGTACACTGAGAAAAGTTCTATCTTCAACAACAATTGAGGTAAACGTATCAATGGAAAAAATACATTAGGACAATGTACACTAAGAAAAGATATATCAAGAATAAATTAAAACATGTCGCATTTTGAAAATATACACTGAGAAAACAGTTTCCTGACAAATGATTACGTCAATACTCACTAAAAAAAATACACCATTAGATTAGAGAAAAGAATACACTGAGAAAACAGTTATCTAAAAAAATATACTTTAAATAATAAAAAAATACACCAAGAAAAATTGTACCTTGAATATCAAATGAAAAAGAGATCAGAGAAAAAAATACACTGAGAAAACAGTTATCTGAAAAATTACTGCGAATAATTAAAAAAAAATACACTAGGAAAAATGTACATCGAGAAAAATTATAACTTTAAAAAATGAAGTGGAGAAAATATATCATATTATGAAAATATACACTGAGAAAACAGTTCACTGAGAAATTATTCCGCTAATAATGAATTAAATAATACACCAAGAAAAATTGCACCTTGAAAATCAACTGAAAAAAAAAATATCAGAGGAAAAAATACACTGAGAAAACACTTATCTGAAAAAATATACTGGGAATAATAAAGAAAAATACACAAAGAAAAATGTTCAATAAGAAAAATTGTACTTTTTAATGGGAAAAAAAACCTTCTATGAATACACTAAGAAAACAATTCCCTGAAAAAAAGATACCAGAGGAAAAAATAGACTCAGAAAAATATTACCTAAAAAAATACACAAAGAAAAATTTAACCTTGAAAAAATGAAGCGAGAAAAATATCCATTAAAAAAATCAATAAAAAAATATATACTAAGAAAAAGTGTAACTTATAATTCAATTAAAAAAAATATATTAGAAGAACAAATACACTGAAAAAAATGGTTACATATTGCAATTATTAAAAAAAAATATGTACATTGAGAAAAATTATACTTTAAAAATAATTCTACACCAAGAAAAATATATACTAAGATATAAATTTTTTTTAATAATTTATTTCATATATTTATCGTAAAACAGTGTTGCCGATTCGTACTAATTTAAATAAAAATTGGGTAAATTTACCAATAAAATAACTTCTTCTTCGAAAACGGTGACTTTGATGTATTCGAATTCTTGTAAACGAGTGAGAATTTCTTTCATTGGTTTACTTTGTGTTTTTTTCTCCATAGCACAAACTCCCACTATGACCACTTTTCCCCCGTCTTCGTCCATATCTTGGGGACTTATACTTACATCGCTTGAATCGCATAATTCTAAGTCGCCCTTAAAAAAAAAATAATATGATTAAAAAAAATTTTTTTTTCGGTAAAAAAATTAATTTTGTACGTTATTTTTTTGGTTCAATTTTAAAAAGAACATTAGAAAAATTTGACAAGTTTTTACAATTTTTTTAACAATTTCAACCAATTTTTGAAAAATTTTTGACATTTTTTTGACATTTTTTGACATTTTTTGACAATTTCTAACAATTTTTTGACAATTTTTGTCACTTTTTAACAATTTTCACGATTTTTAATATTTTTCGACAATTTTTTGACAATTTTTTTTCCAATTTTTGATACTTTTTTTACACTTTTTCCAGATTTTAACAAAGTTTTAAAATTAGTTGACAATTTTTAATATTTTTTACATTTTTTTGACAATTTCTTGACAATTTTAAGTAATTTTTTAACAATTTTTGACACTTTTTTTTACAATTTTTAGATAATTTTTAGATTTTTTTTGGTAATTTTTTAACAATTTTTTACGATTTTTAATATTTTTTTGACAATTTATTAACAATTTTTGACATTTTCTAACAATTTTCAAAAATTATTAAAAATTTGTCAAAAAAAAGTGAAAAATTGTCAAAAAATTCTAAAAATTGTTTAAAACTTGCCAAAAAATTGTTCAAAAATAATAAAAATTGTCCAAATATTATTAAAAAGTGACAAACATTGTCCAAAAATATCAAAAAATAATAAAAATTGTCCAAAAATGGCCAAAAGAATGTCCAAAAATATTAAAAAATGTCCAAATTTTATTAAAAATTGACAAAAACTGTCCAAAAAATTGTCAAAAAATACTAAAAAGTGTCCAAAAATGACCAAAAAAATTGTCCAAAAATATTAAAAATTGTCCAAATTTTATTAAAAAGTGACAAACATTGTCCAAAAAATCAAAAATTATAAAAAAATACTAAAAATTGTCCAAAAAAACTAAAAATTGTCCAAAAATTGCCAAAAAAATGTCCAAAACATTAAAAATTGTTCAAAAATTATTAAAAAGTGACATTGTCCAATAATTTCAAAAATTGTCAAAAAATACTAAAAACTGTCCAAAAATTGCCAAAAAAATTGTTCACAAATACTAAACATTGTCCAAATTTTATTAAAAAGTGACAAAATTTGTCCAAAAATTGTCAGAAAATACTAAAAAATGTCCAAAAATTATTCAAAGTGACAAACATTGTCCAAAAATATCAAAAATGATGTCCGCAATATTAAAAATTGTCCAAAAATTATTAAAAAGTGACAAAAACTGTCCAAGATATTCTAAAAATTGTCCAAAAAATATTAAAAATTGTCCAAAAATGTATTAAAAAGTGACAAATACTGTCCAAAAAATTGTCAAAAATACTTAAAAATTGTCCAAAAATTGCCAAAAATAATTGTCCAAAAATATTAAAAATTGTCCAAATTTTATTAAAAAGTGAAAACTTGACCAAAAATATCAAAAATTGTCCAAAAATAACCAAAAAATACTAAAAATTGTCCAAAAATTGCAAAAAATTGTCCAAAAATTATTAAAAACTGATAAAAATTGTCTAAAAATATCAAATTGTTCAAAAATAACCAAAAAATACTAAAAATTGTCCAAAAATTGTCAAAAAATACCAAAAATTGCCAAAAAATTAAAAATTGTTCAAAAATATCAAAAATTGTTCAAAAACAACCAAAAAATACTAAAAATTGTCCAAAAATTGTCCGAAAAATATTAAAAATTGTCCAAAAATTATTAAAGTGACAAAAATTGTCCAAAACTATCAAAAATTGTCAAAAAATACCAAAAATTGACCAAAAATTGTCCAAAAATTGCCAAAAAAAATTGTCCAAAAATTGCCAAAAAGATTGTCCAAAAATTGCCAAAAAAAATTGTTCAAAAATATCAAAAATTGTTCAAAAATAACCAAAAAATACTAAAAATTGTCCAAAAATTGTCCAAAAATTGCCAAAAAAAATTGTCCAAAAAATTATTAAAGTGACAAAAATTGTCCAAAACTATCAAAAATTGTCCAAAACTATCAAAAATTGTCAAAAAATACCAAAAATTGACCAAAAATTGTCCAAAAATTGCCAAAAAAAATTGTCCAAAAATTGCCAAAAAAATTGTCCAAAAATATTAAAAACTGTCAAAAAATACTGAAAATTGTTTAAAAATTGCCAAAAAATTGTTCAAAAGTAATAAAAATTGTCCAAATTTTATTAAAAAGTGATAAAGATTGTCCAAAAATATCAAAAATTGTCCAAAAATAACCAAAAAATACTAAAAATTGTCCAAAATTTATTAAAAAGTGACAAAAACTGTCCAAAAATATGAAAAATTGTCAAAAAATACTGAAAATTGTCCAAAAATATTAAAAATTGTCCGAATTTTATTAAAGTGATAAAAATTAACCAAAAATATCAAAAAATGGCCAAAAATAACCAAAAAATACGAAAAATTGTCCAAAAATTGCCAAAAAATTGTCAAATTTTTTTTAAAAATTGTCCAAAAATTATTAAAAACTGATAAAAATTGTTCAAAAATATCAAAAATTGTTCAAAAATAACCAAAAAATACTAAAAATTGTCCAAAAATTACTCAAAAATAATAAAAAATTGTCCAAAAATTATTAAAAAGTGATCAAAAATATCAAAAATTGTTCAAAAATGACCAAAAAATACTAAAAATTGTCCAAAAATTGTCCGAAAAATATTAAAATTTGTCCAAAAATTATTAAAGTGACAAAAATTGTCCAAAACTATCAAAAATTGTCAAAAAATACCAAAAATTGACCAAAAATTGCCAAAAAATTGTCAATTTTTTTTTTTTAATTGTCCAAAAATTATTAAAAACTGATAAAAATTGTTCAAAAATATCAAAAATTGTTCAAAAATAACCAAAAAATACTAAAAATTGTCCAAAAATTACTCAAAAATAATAAAAAATTGTCCAAAAATTATTAAAAAGTGATCAAAAATATCAAAAATTGTTCAAAAATGACCAAAAAATACTAAAAATTGTCCAAAAATTGTCCGAAAAATATTAAAATTTGTCCAAAAATTATTAAAGTGACAAAAATTGTCCAAAACTATCAAAAATTGTCAAAAAATACCAAAAATTGACCAAAAATTGTCCAAAAATTGCCAAAAAAATTGTCTAAAAATTGCCAAAAAAATTGTCCAAAAATATTAAAAACTGTCCAAATTTTATTAAAAAAAGTCACATTGTACAAAAATATCAAAAATTGTCAAGAAATACTGAAAATTATTTAAAAATTGCCAAAAAATTGTTCAAAAGTAATAAAAATTGTCCAAATTTTATTAAAAAGTGATAAAGATTGTCCAAAAATAACAAAAATTGTCCAAAAATAACCAAAAAATACTAAAAATTGTCCAAAAAATATTAAAAATTGTCCAAAAATTATTAAAAATTGTCCAAAAATTATTAAAAACTGATAAAAATTGTCCAGAAACTGTTAAAAAAAAGAATATGCTTAAATAATTTTGTTTTGGTAATAAAAAAATATATTTTGTACCTTATTTTTTTGGTTCAATTCTAAAACGAACATTAGAAAAATTCGAGTCTTATAATTACGATGACGCTACTCGATATGATAAAAATTTACTATATTTTTAATCAAATTTAGTAATGGTTAATTATAAATATTGTTAAACAAATAAAACACTAAAAACAATCATAAAATAGATTATAAATTAATTATCCATGCAAATATACGAACGCGGAATTTTACAATTTAATTACAACGTGGCTTAATACGGTTTTTGTAAAAAAATATGTGGAAATTTTATTAAGTTTGGCAACATCGCTTTTTTTATTCATTATATTTGTATAAGTATAAAAAAAAATTCAGATCAGCTTAAATTTTGTTAAATCTGGCAACGCTGCTTTTTAGACACAAATATATTTATAAAAATCTCAAATCTGTGGAAATTTTGTTAAATCCGGCAACGCTGCTTTAACCCACAAAAATATTTATAAAAATCTCAAATCTGTGGAAATTTTGTTAAGTTTGGCAACGTCGCTTTTTTTTATTCATTATATTTGTATAAGTATAAAAAAAATTCAGATCAGCTTAAATTTTGTTAAATCTGGCAACGATGCTTTTTAGACACAAATATATATTTATAAAAATCTCAAATCTGTGGAAATTTTGTTAAGTTTGGCAACGTCGCTTTTTTATTCATTATATTTGTATAAGTATAAAAAAAAATTCAGATCAGCTTAAATTTTGTTAAATCTGGCAACGCTGCTTTTTAGACACAAATATATTTATAAAAATCTCAAATCTGTGGAAATTTTGTTAAGTTTGGCAACGTCGCTTTTTTTTATTCATTAAATTTGTATAAGTATAAAAAAAATTCAGATTAGCTTAAATTTTGTTAAATCTGGCAACGATGCTTTTTAGACACAAAAATATTTATAAAAATCTCAAATCTGTGGAAATTTTGTTAAATTTGGCAACGTCGCTTTTTTTTATTCATTATATTTGTATAAGTATAAAAAAAATTCAGATCAGCTTAAATTTTGTTAAATCTGGCAACGATGTTTTTTAGACACAAAAATATTTATAAAAATCTCAAATCTGTGGAAATTTTGTTAAATTTGGCAACGTCGCTTTTTTTTATTCATTATATTTGTATAAGTATAAAAAATATTCAGATTGGCTTAAATTTTGTTAAATCTGGCAACGATGCTTTTTAGACACAAAAATATTTATAAAAATCTCAAATCTGAAAATTTTGTTAAATTTGGCAACGCTGCTTTTCCCTACAAAGATTTATATAAAAATCTTTAATTTGAGATTTTTTTTTAAATCTGCTGGCAACGCCGCTTTTACCCACAAAGATTTTTAATCAAAATCTTAAATTTGAGGTTTTTATTTAAAATCTGGCAACGCTGCTTTTCCCCACAAAGATTTTTCTAAAAATCTTTAATTTGAGGATTTTTTAAAAATCTGGCAACGCTGCTTGTACACACAAAGATTTTTATAAAAATCTCGAATCTGTGGAAATTTTGTTAAATCTGGCAACGTTGCTCTCGCATTTAAAATTTACGAACCGCAAATGAAAATATTTAAAATAATCTTAAATGTACCGAAATTTTGTTAAATCTGGCAACGCTGCTTTTACCCACAAAGAAATTTATAAAAATCTCAAATCTGCAGAAATGTTGTTAAATATGGCAACGTTGCTTTCATATTTAAATTTTACGAACAGCAAATGAAAATATTTAGAAAAATCTTAAATCTACTGAAATTTGTTAAATCCGGCAACGCTGCTTTTACCTACAAACATTTTTATAAAAATCAAAAATTTGAGATGTTATTTTTAAATCTGGCAACGCTGCTGTTACCTACACAGCTTTTTATAAAAATCTTAAATTTGAGGAAATTTTGTTAAATCTGGCAACGCTGCATTTTCCTACAAAGATTTTTATAAAAATCTAAAATTTGAGATTTTTTTTTGAAATCTGGCAACTCTGCATTTACCTACAAAGATTAAAAAAAAATCTTAAATCTGATGAAATTTTATTAAATCTGGCAACGCTGTTTTCAACTGCAAAGATTTTTAAAAAAAAATTAAATTTGAGGATTTTTTTAAAATCTGGCAACGTTGCTTTTACCTACAAATATTTTTATAAAATTCTTAAATTTGAGGATTTTTTAAAAATCTGGCAACGCTGCTTTTCCCTACAAATTTTTTTATAAAAACCTTAAATTTGAGGATTTTTTAATCTGGCAACGCTGCTTTTACTTACAAAGATTTTTAAAAAAAAATTAAATTTGAGGATTTTTTTTAAATCTGGCAACGCTGCTTTTACCCTCAAAAAAAATTATAAAATTTCTAAATCTGTGGAAATTTTGTTAAATCCGGCAACGCTGCTTTAACCCACAAAAATATTTATAAAAATCTCAAATCTGTGGAAATTTTGTTAAATCCGGCAACGCTGCTTTAACCCACAAAAATATTTATAAAAATCTCAAATCTGTGGAAGTTTTGTTAAATCCGGCAACGCTGCTTTAACCCACAAAAATATTTATAAAAATCTCAAATCTGTGGAAATTTTGTTAAATCCGGCAACGCTGCTTTAACCCACAAAAATATTTATAAAAATCTCAAATCTGTAGAAATTTTGTTAAATCCGGCAACGCTGTTTTAACCCACAAAAATATTTATAAAAATCTCAAATCTGTGGAAATTTTGTTAAATCCGGCAACGCTGCTTCAACCCACAAAAATATTTATAAAAATCTCAAATCTGTGGAAATTTTGTTAAATCCGGCAACGCTCCTTCAACCCACAAAAATAATTATAAAAATCTCAATTCTGTAGAAATTTTGTTAAATCCGGCAACGCTGCTTTAACCCACAAAAATATTTATAAAAATCTCAAATCTGTGGAAATTTTGTTAAATCCGGCAACGCTGCTTTAACCCACAAAAATATTTATAAAAATCGCAAATCTGTGGAAATTTTGTTAAATCCGGCAACGCTGCTTTAACCCACAAAAATATTTATAAAAATCTCAAATCTGTGGAAATTTTGTTAAATCCGGCAGCGCTGCTTTAACCCACAAAAATATTTATTTATTTTTTAACATATTTTTCTAAAATTACTCAAACCTGTTGATATTTCATAACACCTGGCAACATTGGATCAAAATACAACAATTAACCGAAAAAAAAACCATAATTTTTTACCTAACCTCTATATTTTGACAATGACGTAATCTAACCTACAAATATCACGAGAGAAATGTCAAATATTTACGCACGTCGCTGTCCAAACTTGAGTCGCAAAAACACAGCGACTCGTTTTCGCTGGCTCGTCGATATTTACTCCATTTTTTCAGTCGCCACCAGTCCCAGTCCATTTTCGGTCTCTCTCTAGTCACATCACTATAAATTTTTTGACGTTTTCATTATTATGACAATACAGGGGCGTAGATAAGTTTTTTATCTACACGAGTATACTTTTATTATTTACTCCCTTTGCCCCCCACCAAAATGTTTTATAACAATGTTTTCAATTTCTGGAAAGTTCTAAAAATACTAAAATTCTAAAAATCATTGGAAATATCTAAAAATATAATTTGTCTGGAAAGTTTTAAAAACACTGGATGAATTCTAAAAAATATCTGGAAACTTCTAAAAAGCATTCAAAATATTTCTGGAAAGTTTTAAAAATTATGGTAAGTTTTAAATATAACTGGATAAACTTCTTGAAGCAAATTAAATGTTCTGGAATGTTTTAAAAACACTGGATGAATTCTAAAAAATATCTGGAAACTTCTAAAAAGCATTTAAAATATTTCTGGAAAGTTTTAAAAATTATGGAAAATTGTAAATATAACTGGATAAACTTCTTGAAGCAAATTAAATGTTCTGGAATGTTTTAAAAACACTGGATGAATTCTAAAAAATATCTGGAAACTTCTAAAAAGCATTCAAAATATTTCTGGAAAGTTTTAAAAATTATGGTAAGTTTTAAATATAACTGGATAAACTTCTTGAAGCAAATTAAATGTTCTGGAAAGTTTTAAAAACACTGGATGAATTCTAAAAATATCTGGAAACTTCTAAAAAGCATTCAAAATATTTCTGGAAAGTTTTAAAAATATGGAAAATCAATATACCTTTATAATATGTAATATGCTAGACGCGTAGCTCAGTCAGTCAATTAGTAATCAAATAGTGATGCCGATTTGTGGGGAATTTCCCATGTTTGGGTATTATTATAAATGTTTGGAGGATGTTTATTTTATAAGCTGTGTACCGTTATTTTTACTTACTCGCTACATATAAATAAGAACACAAAAAATTCAAGATGGCGGACGAAATTTGTGATTATTGGCAGATTCTATTCAAAATTGGTATGTGGGAGATTTTGGGGTCGGAGATTATGAGTTTTTAGTCAAAATTAATAAATTCAAGATGGCCAATTTAAGATGGCGGACAATATTATGATTATTGACGCATTCTTTTCAAAATTGGTATGTGGGAGTTTTTGGGGTTAGAGATTGTGGATTTTTGTCAAAATTATGAAATTCAAGATGGCGAATCCAAGATGGTGGACGATATTTATGATTATTGACCAATTCTACTTAAAATTGGTATGTGGGAGTTTTTGGGGTCGGAGATTATGAATTTTTTGTTAAAATTAATAAATTGAATATGGCGCATCCAAGATGGCCGACGAGATTTGATTATGATTAGATTCTAATAAAAATTGGTGTTCGGGGGTTTTTGGGGTCTGAAATTATGAATTTTTTGTTAAAATTAATAAACACAATATGGCGCATCCAAGATGGCCGACGAGATTTATGATTATAATCAGATTCTTATAAAAATTGGTATTTGGGGGTTTTTGGGGACGGAGATTATAAATTTTTTGTTAAAATTAATAAATTCAATATGGCAGATCCAAGATGGCCGACGAGATTTATGATTATTATCAGATTCTTATAAAAATTGGTATTTGGGGGTTTTTGGGGACGGAGATTATAAATTTATTGTTAAAATTAATAAATTCAATATGGCAGATCCAAGATGGCCGACGAGATTTATGATTATCAGATTCTTATAAAAATTGGTATTTGGGGGTTTTTGGGGACGGAGATTTTAAATTTTTTGTTAAAATTAATAAATTCAATATGGCGGATCCAAGATGGCCGACGAGATTTATGATTATTATCAGATTCTTATAAAAATTGGTATTTGGGGGTTTTTGGGGACGGAGATTATAATTTTTTTGTTAAAATTAATAAAATCAATATGGCGGATCCAAGATGGCCGACGAGATTTATGATTATTATCAGATTCTTATAAAAATTTGTATTTGGGGGTTTTTGGGGACGGAGATTATAAATTTTTTGTTAAAATTAATAAATTCAATATGGCGGATCCAAGATGGCCGACGATATTTATAATTATTATCAGATTCTTATAAAAATTGGTGTGTGGGTGTTTTTGGGGTCGGATATTATGATTTTTTTGTCAAAATTAAGAAAATTAAAATGGCGACTCCAAGATGGCAGACTAAATATATGATTATTGACGGATTCTTTTCAAAATTGGTATGTGGGAGTTTTTGGGGTCAGAGATTATGAATAATTAGTCAAAATTATTAAATTCAAGATGGCGACTCCAAAATGCGGACGATATTTATGTTTATTGACAGATTCTATTTAAAATTGGTAAGTGTGAGTTTTTGGGTTGTTGGGGACGGAGATTATGAATTTTTTGTTAAAAATAAGAAATTCAAAATGGCGACTCCAAGATGGCAGACGAAATTTATGATTGACAGATTCTATTCAAAATTGGTATGTGGGAGTTTTTGGGGTCGGAGATTATGAATGTTTTGTCAAAATTAATAAATTCAAGATGGCGGACAAGATTTATGATTTTTGTCGGATTTTTATCAAAATTGGTATGTGGGGGTTTTTGGGGTCGTAGATTTAATTTTTTTTTTTTAAATTAATAAATTACGATTGCGATTATTCAAAGCTACTACAGGGATAGCAAATAATATCAGCCATGCTGTCTGCCATTCCGTTTTGCGGTATTATATTAATTTTTTTCTATTAAAATACAATTGTTGTTTTTTATTCAAATGTAATATTTATGTATATTTATTTATTTCTTCATTTATTATTATTTAAAAATTTCAAATATTCTAAAATTAAGTATTATGTTTATCTAAAATTGGATTTTTTTTATTTAATTGTAATTTTTAAAAAATTAGATATTTAAGTTATATCGGCAACGTCGCGCATAAAATATTTGACATATGATAAAAATACACTAATAAAGGATTTCTATAAAATCAAACCTTAACAATTAAAGAAGATAAAAAAAAAAAAAAAAAAAAACTATACGCACTTCACTGTCAAAACAATCATCACAATAACACAACGTTTCGTCCGTTCTGTACTTCCTCCATTTTTTTAATCTCCACCAATCTTTTAACCAAGCCCATTCCATTATTTTAATTATTCAACTTTTAACTTTTACATAACATAAAACAAAATGTTTCGCTTTTATATTATTCAAGGTTAAAATTTAAAAACTCGAGAAACCCGAACCGATCCGCATTTTTGTTAATACTAAAAAGAGTGTGGAAAATATTTTATTTTACAATGTAATCTTTAAAATGTGACATTTGTTAATTGATATCTAATCGGTGTATCAATATAATTTTTAAAAGTCTAGTGTGTTGTTTGGTTTTTGTTTTTTTTTTTTTTTTTTTGGTAAATTTTATTTTATTAATATTAATATTAAAAAAAATTAATTAATTAATTAATTGGTTGATAATTTATACAAGGCGTTTTGGAAAATTAATTTTTTTTTTTCTGAAGGACAATTTTTTTTAAAGATACATTTTTCTTTCTGAAAAATAGGGAAAAAATAAAGAAAAATAGAGAAAAATTGGGAAAAATAGAAAAATTGAGCAAAATAGAAAAATTTGGGAAAATATTCAAAAATTTGGTAATTTGGGAAAAATAGGGGAAAATAATACAAAATGAGGAAAAATGAAGAAAAATGGAAAAAATAAGGAAAAATAGCAAAATTTTGGAGAAAATGAAGAAAAAATTGGAAAAAAAACTGGGAAAAAGCAAGTAAAAATGGGGAAAATAAAGCAAAATGGAAAAATGGCGAAATATTGCGAAAAATGGGGAAAAATTTAGGAAAAATGGAAAAAAATGGGGAAATATTGTGAAAAATTGGGAAAAAATTGGAAAAAAAATGGGGAAAAATTAAGAAAAAATGGGGAAAGTAAGGCAAAATGGGAAAATAAGGAAAAATAGCAAAATATTAGGAAAAATGGGGAAAAAATTAGGAAAAATTGAGAAAAATGGGGAAATATTGTGAAAAATGGGGAAAAAATTGGAAAAAAAATGGGGAAAAATTAAGAAAAAATGAGGAAAATAAAGCAAAATCGGAAATATACAAAAATAGCCAAATATTGAAAAAAATGTAGAAAAAATAAAGTAAAATTGGGGAAAATAAAACAAAATGGGGAAATTTTGACAAAAATAGGGAAAAATAAGGAAAAAATAACGAAATATTGGGAAAAATGGGGAAAAAATTAGAAAAAAAAAGGGAAAAATAAGGAATAAATAACGAAATATTTGGAAAAATGGGAAAAAAAATTAGAAAAAATAGGGAAAAAATAAAGAACAAAAAGGAAAAATTGGAAAATATTGGGAAAAATTGGGAAAAAATTGGAAAAAAAATGGGAAAAAATTAAGAAAAAATGGGGAAAGTAAGGCAAAATGGGAAAATAAAAAAATGGCGAAATATTGGGAAAAATGGTGAAAAAATTAGGAAAAATGGAAAAAAATGGGGAAATATTGTGAAAAATTGGGAAAAAATTGGAAAAAAAATGGGGAAAAATTAAGAAAAAATGGGGAAAGTAAGGCAAAATGGGAAAATAAGGAAAAATAGCAAAATATTAGGAAAAATGGGGAAAAAATTAGGAAAAATTGAGAAAAATGGGGAAATATTGGGAAAAATGGGGAAAAAATTGGAAAAAAAATGGGGAAAAATTAAGAAAAAATGAGGAAAATAAAGCAAAATCGGAAATATACAAAAATAGCCAAATATTGAAAAAAATGTAGAAAAAATAAAGTAAAATTGGGGAAAATAAAACAAAATGGGGAAATTTTGACAAAAATAGGGAAAAATAAGGAAAAATTAACGAAATGTTGGGAAAAATAAGAAAAAAAATTAGAAAAAAAGGGAAAAATAAGGAAAAAATAACGAAAAATTTGGAAAAATGGGAAAAAAATTAGAAAAGATAGGGAAAAAATTAGAAAAAATAGGAAAAAAATAGAGAACAAAAAGGAAAAATTGGAAAATATTGGGAAAAATTGGGAAAAAATTGGAAAAAAAAATGGGAAAAAATTAAGAAAAAATGGGGAAAATAAGGCAAAACGGGAAAATAAAAAAAAAATGGCGAAATATTGGGAAAAATGGTGAAAAAATTAGGAAAAATGGAGAAAATGGGGAAATATTGTGAAAAATTGGGAAAAAATTGGAAAAAAAATGGGAAAAAATTAAGAAAAAATGGGGAAAATAAGGCAAAATGGGAAAATAAAAAAAAAATGGCGAAATATTGGGAAAAATGGTGAAAAAATTAGGAAAAATGGAGAAAATGGGGAAATATTGTGAAAAATTGGGAAAAAATTGGAAAATAAATGGGAAAAAATTAAGAAAAAATGGGGAAAATAAGGCAAAATGGGAAAATAAAAAAAAAATGGCGAAATATTGGGAAAAATGGTGAAAAAATTAGGAAAAATGGGGAAATATTGTGAAAAAAAATTGGGAAAAATTGGAAAAAAAAATGGGAAAAAATTAAGAAAAAATGGGGAAAGTAAGGCAAAATGGGAAAATAAGGAAAAATAGCGGAAATATTGGGAAAAATGGGGAAAAAATTAGGAAAAATGGAGAAAATGGGGAAATATTGTGAAAAATTGGGAAAAAATTGGAAAATAAATGGGAAAAAATTAAGAAAAAATGGGGAAAATAAGGCAAAATGGGAAAATAAAAAAAAAATGGCGAAATATTGGGAAAAATGGTGAAAAAATTAGGAAAAATGGGGAAATATTGTGAAAAAAAATTGGGAAAAATTGGAAAAAAAATGGGAAAAAATTAAGAAAAAATGGGGAAAGTAAGGCAAAATGGGAAAATAAGGAAAAATAGCGGAAATATTGGGAAAAATGGGGAAAAAATTAGGAAAAATGGAGAAAATGGGGAAATATTGTGAAAAATTGGGAAAAAATTGAAAAATAAATGGGAAAAAATTAAGAAAAAATGGGGAAAATAAGGCAAAATGGGAAAATAAAAAAAAATGGCGAAATATTGGGAAAAATGGTGAAAAAATTAGGAAAAATGGAGAAAATTGGGAAATATTGTGAAAAATTGGGAAAAAATTGGAAAAAAAATGGGAAAAAATTAAGAAAAAATGGGGAAATTAAGGCAAAATGGGAAAATAAAAAAAAATGGCGAAATATTGGGAAAAATGGTGAAAAAATTAGGAAAAATGGAGAAAATTGGGAAATATTGTGAAAAATTGGGAAAAAATTGGAAAATAAATGGGAAAAAATTAAGAAAAAATGGGGAAAATAAGGCAAAATGGGAAAATAAAAAAAAATGGCGAAATATTGGGAAAAATGGTGAAAAAATTAGGAAAAATGGGGAAATATTGTGAAAAATTGGGAAAAAATTGGAAAATAAATGGGAAAAAATTAAGAAAAAATGGGGAAAATAAGGCAAAATGGGAAAATAAAAAAAAATGGCGAAATATTGGGAAAAATGGTGAAAAAATTAGGAAAAATGGGGAAATATTGTGAAAAAAAATTGGGAAAAATTGGAAAAAAAATGGGAAAAAATTAAGAAAAAATGGGGAAAGTAAGGCAAAATGGGAAAATAAGGAAAAATAGCGGAAATATTGGGAAAAATGGGGAAAAAATTAGGAAAAATGGAGAAAATGGGGAAATATTGTGAAAAATTGGGAAAAAATTGAAAAATAAATGGGAAAAAATTAAGAAAAAATGGGGAAAATAAGGCAAAATGGGAAAATAAAAAAAAATGGCGAAATATTGGGAAAAATGGTGAAAAAATTAGGAAAAATGGAGAAAATTGGGAAATATTGTGAAAAATTGGGAAAAAATTGGAAAATAAATGGGAAAAAATTAAGAAAAAATGGGGAAATTAAGGCAAAATGGGAAAATAAAAAAAAATGGCGAAATATTGGGAAAAATGGTGAAAAAATTAGGAAAAATGGAGAAAATTGGGAAATATTGTGAAAAATTGGGAAAAAATTGGAAAATAAATGGGAAAAAATTAAGAAAAAATGGGGAAAATAAGGCAAAATGGGAAAATAAAAAAAATGGCGAAATATTGGGAAAAATGGTGAAAAAATTAGGAAAAATGGGGAAATATTGTGAAAAATTGGGAAAAAATTGGAAAATAAATGGGAAAAAATTAAGAAAAAATGGGGAAAATAAGGCAAAATGGGAAAATAAAAAAAAATGGCGAAATATTGGGAAAAATGGTGAAAAAATTAGGAAAAATGGGGAAATATTGTGAAAAAAAATTGGGAAAAATTGGAAAAAAAATGGGAAAAAATTAAGAAAAAATGGGGAAAGTAAGGCAAAATGGGAAAATAAGGAAAAATAGCGGAAATATTGGGAAAAATGGGGAAAAAATTAGGAAAAATGGAGAAAATGGGGAAATATTGTGAAAAATTGGGAAAAAATTGAAAAATAAATGGGAAAAAATTAAGAAAAAATGGGGAAATATTGTGAAAAATTGGGAAAAAATTGGAAAATAAATGGGAAAAAATTAAGAAAAAATGGGGAAAATAAGGCAAAATGGGAAAATAAAAAAAAAATGGCGAAATATTGGGAAAAATGGTGAAAAAATTAGGAAAAATGGGGAAATATTGTGAAAAAAAATTGGGAAAAATTGGAAAAAAAATGGGAAAAAATTAAGAAAAAATGGGGAAAGTAAGGCAAAATGGGAAAATAAGGAAAAATAGCGGAAATAAAGGGAAAAATATGGACAAAATTAGGAAAAATGGGGAAATATTGTGAAAAATTGGGAAAAAATTGGAAAATAAATGGGAAAAAATTAAGAAAAAATGGGGAAAATAAGACAAAATGGGAAAATAAAAAAAAAATGGCGAAATATTGGGAAAAATGGTGAAAAAATTAGGAAAAATGGGGAAATATTGTGAAAAATTGGGAAAAAATTGGAAAATAAATGGGAAAAAATTAAGAAAAAATGGGGAAAATAAGGCAAAATGGGAAAATAAAAAAAAAATGGCGAAATATTGGGAAAAATGGTGAAAAAATTAGGAAAAATGGGGAAATATTGTGAAAAAAAATTGGGAAAAATTGGAAAAAAAATGGGAAAAAATTAAGAAAAAATGGGGAAAGTAAGGCAAAATGGGAAAATAAGGAAAAATAGCGGAAATAAAGGGAAAAATGGGGACAAAATTAGGAAAAATGGAGAAAAATGGGGAAATATTGTGAAAAATTGGGAAAAAATTGGAAAAAAAATGAAGAAAAATTAAGAAAAAATGGGGAAAACAATTGGAAAAAATAAAGCATAATTGGGAAAAAATGGGAAAATTAAGGAAAAATAGAGATAAATGGAAAAATATGAGAAAAAATTAAAAATAGAGGAAAATAAGAAAAAACAGGGTATCACAGGAAAAAACAAGAAAAAATTGTTCAAAATTGAAAAAACTAGGAAAAACAGAGAAAAATTTGGAAAAATGGGAAAAAACAGGAAAAAATAATTAAAAACAAAGAAAAATAAGGACAAAATTCGGAAAAAATTGGAAAAACAGGTAAAAAACAGAAAATAGGGGAGAATAAAATGGGGCAAAATTGAGAAAAATAGAGAAAATGGGGAAAAATTAGGAAAAATAATGAAAAAAGGGAAAAATCGGAAAAAACATGGAAAAATAGGGAAGAATAGATAAAATGGGGAAATTAGAAAAAATAGGGAAAAACAGGAAAAAATAATGAAATTTAGAGAAAAATTTAGAAAATGGGAAAAAATAGGAAAAAATAATGAAAAATTAAAAAAATGGGAAAAAATAGGACAAAATTAAGAAAAATGAAGAAAATAGGGAAAAATAAAATAAAATGGGAGAAAATTGAAAAACATAGAGAAACATGGGGAAAAATAAGGAAAAATAGGGAAAATAGGGAAAAAATATGGAAAAATAGAGAAAAATAGAATTACTTGTAAGTTGGAATTTCAATAAAATACGCATTTAAATTTCATAAATACGATCATGGTTTTTTTTATTAATACTCTATGATGTAATATCAGAATCGTTAAAAAAAAAAAGTATCAATTAAAAATGTTTTTAATTGGTTGATATTATAGTTGTTCATTTATTTATTATTTGTTATCACTATTATAGGTTGGAAATTTGGAACATAATTTATACAAGGTGTTTCTGAAAATATAATTTTTTTTAAAAAATAGGGAAAAAATGGGAAAACAGGAACAAATAAGATAAAGTGAAAAATAGATAAATTTGATAAAGAAATTGAAAAATAGGGAAAAAATAGAGAAAAATAGTGAAATTTTGGAAAAGATGAGGAAAAAATTGAAAAAAATAGGGAAAAAATAAGTAAAAATGGGGAAAATAAAACAAAATGAAAAAATATATAAAAATAACGAAATACTGGAAAAAACTTGGAAAAATAAAGTAAAATTCGAATTAATAAAGCAAAATGAGGAAAAATTGAGAAAAATAAGAAATATTGGGAAAAATGGAAAAAATAAAAAACAGTAAAATCGGGAAAAATAAAGCAAAATAAAGAAAACTGGGAAAAATAGGAAACAATAAAAAAAATAAGGTAAAATTGGGAAAATAAAGTAAAATGGGAAAAATAGCGAAATATTGGAAAAAAATGGAAAAAAAAATAAAATTGAGGAAAATAAAACAAAATGAGGAAAAATTGAGAAAAATGGGGAAACATAGCGAAATTTTGGGGAAAATGCAGAAAAAAACAGGGAAAACCAAGTAAAAATGGGGAAAATAAAGCAAAATGGAAAAATAAGGAAAAATAAAAAAAAAAACATGGAAAAAAAATAAATTTGCGGGAAATTAATCAAAATGGGTAAATTTGACAAAAATAGGGAAAAATAAGGAAAAATAGCAAAATATTTGGAAAAATGGGGAAAAAATTGGAAAAAAATAGGAAAAAATTAAGTAAAAATGGGGAAAATAAAGCAGAATGGGAAAATATACAAAATGGCGAAATATTGAAAAAAAATGTGGAAAAATTAAGGATAAATGGCGAAATTCTGAGATAAATGGGGAAAAAATTGGAAAAACCAAGTAAAAATAAGGAAAATAAAGGAAAATGAGAAAATATGGAAAATTATCGAAAAGTTGGAAAAAACATGGAAAAAAATAAACTAAATTGGGGGAAATTATGCAAAATAGGGAAATTTGACAAAAATAGGGAAAAATAAGAAAAAACAGCGAAATATTTGGAAAAATGGGAAAAAAAACGGAAAAATGAAACAAATGGAAAATATGGAAAAAAATTAGAAAAAATGAAGAAAAATAGGGAAATTTTGGGAAAAATAGGGAAAAAATTGGAAAAAAATGGAAAAAAATTAGGAAAAATTAAACAAAAATAATGAAAATAAAGCAAAAAAAGGAAAATATGGAAACTAAGCGAAATATTGGAAAAAACATGGAAAAAATAAAGTTCAATTGGAAAGATTAAAAAAAACAACGAAATTTTGGAAAAAATGGGGGAAAATTAAGTACAAATGGGGAAAATTAAGCAAAATGGGAAAATATGAAATAATAGCGAATATTGCAAAAAATTTTGGAAAAAATAGTCAAATTAAAAAAAAAAGAAGCAAAATGAGGAAATATTGAGAAAAATAGGAAAAATAAAAAAAAATGGCGAAATATTGGGAAAAATGGAGAAAAAAACGGGAAATAGGGAATAATTAAGTAAAAATGGGGAAAATAAAGGAAAATGGGAAAACATGGAAAATTCGCAAAATATTGTACAAACAGAAAAAAATAAAGTAAAATTGGGAAAAATAAATCAAAATAGGGAAAAATTAAGAAAAATAGGAAAAAACAAAGAAAAATGACGAAATTTTGGGGAAAATGGAGAAAAAATTGGAAAAAATAGGGGAAAACTAAGTAAAAATGGGGAAAATAAAGCAAAATGGGAAAATATTAAAAATGGCGAAATATTGGGAAAAATGAGGAAAAATGGGGAAAAATGGAAAAAAAGGAAAAATAGAGAAATATTGGGAAAAATGTAAAAAAAATTGGAAAAAAATTAAGTAAAAATAAGGAACATAAGGCAAAATGGGAAAATATGGAAAAATGGCGAAATTTTGAAAAAAAAAATAAAAAAAAAATTGGAGAAAATAAAGCAAAATGGAGAAATTTTGAAAAAAATAAGAGAAAAATAAGGAAAAATAGCGAAATATTGAAAAAACATTGACAGAATAAAGTAAAATTGAAGAAAATAAAGCAAAATGGGGAATTTTTGACAAAAATAGAGAAAAACAAGGAAAAAACCGGGAAAATAAAGCAAAATGGGAAAATATGGAAAAATTGTGAAATATTGAGAAAAACATGGACAAAATAAAGTAAAATTGGAAAAAATAAAACAAAATGATAAAAAAATGAGAAAAATAGGAAAAAATAGACAAAAAATTGGGAAATATTGGAAAAAAAATTGGAAAAAAATTGGGAAAAATTTAGTAAAAATTGGGAAAATTAAACAAAATGGGGAAAACTTGAAAAAAATGGAAAAAATATAGGGAAAAATTGAGAAATATTGGAAAAAATGGGAAAAAATAAAGTAAAATGCGGCAAATTGAGAAAAAACTAAATATTTGGAAAATAGGGAAAAAATTCCGAAATTCTGGAAAAAATGGTTTTTTTTTATTAATACTCTCTGATGTAATATTTAGAATCGTAAAAAAAAAACGTATCAATTAAAAATGTTTTTAATTGGTTGAGATTAGATTTGTATATTTATTTATTTATTATTTGTTATCTTTATAGGTTGGAAGATACAAGGCGTTTCTGATTTTTTTTCAAGGTCACAATTTTTGCTTAAAAATTTTGAAAAAATTCCCATTTATAAAATTTTTTATTCTCTTTTTAATGATATTAAAAAGATTTTTATATATTTTTTAATTAAACAAAATAACTTAGATAATTGTAGATTTTAATAAATAATTTTTTGTTTAACCCCTGTAACAAAAAAACTTTTGTTACTATTAAAACGTGTTAAATGTTGTTAGAAAGAGAAAAAAATATTCTATATAAGTGAATTTTTTCAAAATTTTAGATGAAAAATTGTGGTTGTAAAAATGGGGAGAGACCATAACTGTATTTTTTCTCATTTCGGTCTCTCCCTTTTCTCAAGGTCACAATTTTTACTTAAAAATTTTGAAAAAATTCCCATTTATAAAATTTTTTATTCTCTTTTTAATGATATTAAATAGTTTTTAATATATTTTTTAATTAAACAAAATAACTTAGATAATTGTAGATTTTAATAAATAATTTTTTGTTTAACCCCTGTAACAAAAAAACTTTTGTTACTATTAAAACGTGTTAAATGTTGTTAGAAAGAGAAAAAAATATTCTATATAAGTGAATTTTTTCAAAATTTTAGATGAAAAATTGTGGTTGTAAAAATGGGGAGAGACCATAACTATATTTTTTCTCATTTTGGTCTCTCCCTTTTTTCAAGGTCACAATTTTTGCTTAAAAATTTTGAAAAAATTCCCATTTATAAAATTTTTTATTCTCTTTTTAATGGTATTGAATACATTTTAATATATTTTTTAATTAAACAAAATAACTTAGATAATTGTAGATTTTAATAAATAATTTTTTGTTTAACCCCTGTAACAAAAAAACTATTGTTACTATTAAAACGTGTTAAATGTTGTTAGAAAGAGAAAAAAATATTCTATATAAGTGAATTTTTTCAAAATTTTATATAAAAAATTGTGGTTGTGAAAATTGGGAGAGACCATAACAATATTTTTTCTCATTTCGGTCTCTCCCTTTTTTCAAGGTCACAATTTTTGCTTAAAAATTTTGAAAAAATTCCCGTTTATAAAATTTTTTATTCTCTTTTTAATGATATTAAATAGATTTTTATATATTTTTTAATTAAACAAAATAATTCAGATAATTGTCGATTTTAATAAATAATTTTTTGTTTAACCCCTGTAACAAAAAAACTATTGTTACTATTAAAACGTGTTAAATGTTGTTAGAAAGAGAAAAAAATATTCTATATAAGTGAATTTTTTCAAAATTTTAGATAAAAAATTGTGGTTGTAAAAATGGGAAGAGACCATAACTGTATTTTTTCTCATTTCGGTCTCTCCCTTTTTTCAAGGTCACAATTTTTGCTTAAAAATTTTGAAAAAATTCCCATTTATAAAATTTTTTATTCTCTTTTTAATGATATTAAAAAGATTTTTATATATTTTTTAATTAAACAAAATAACTTAGATAATTGTAGATTTTAATAAATAATTTTTTGTTTAACCCCTGTAACAAAAAAACTATTGTTACTATTAAAACGTGTTAAATGTTGTTAGAAAGAGAAAAAAATATTCTATATAAGTGAATTTTTTCAAAATTTTAGATAAAAAATTGTGGTTGTAAAAATGGGGAGAGACCATAACTGTATTTTTTCTCATTTCGGTCTCTCCCTTTTCTCAAGGTCACAATTTTTACTTAAAAATTTTGAAAAAATTCCCATTTATAAAATTTTTTATTCTCTTTTTAATGGTATTGAATACATTTTAATATATTTTTTAATTAAACAAAATAACTTAGATAATTGTAGATTTTAATAAATAATTTTTTGTTTAACCCCTGTAACAAAAAAACTATTGTTACTATTAAAACGTGTTAAATGTTGTTAGAAAGAGAAAAAAATATTCTATATAAGTGAATTTTTTCAAAATTTTATATAAAAAATTGTGGTTGTGAAAATTGGGAGAGACCATAACAATATTTTTTCTCATTTCGGTCTCTCCCTTTTTTCAAGGTCACAATTTTTGCTTAAAAATTTTGAAAAAATTCCCATTTATAAAATTTTTTATTCTCTTTTTAATGATATTAAATAGATTTTTATATATTTTTTAATTAAACAAAATAATTCAGATAATTGTCGATTTTAATAAATAATTTTTTGTTTAACCCCTGTAACAAAAAAACTATTGTTACTATTAAAACGTGTTAAATGTTGTTAGAAAGAGAAAAAAATATTCTATATAAGTGAATTTTATCAAAATTTTAGATAAAAAATTGTGGTTGTGAAAATGGGAAGAGACCATAACTATATTTTTTCTCATTTCGGTCTCTCCCTTTTTTCAAGGTCACAATTTTGGTTTAAAAATTTTGAAAAAATTCCCATTTATAAAATTTTTTATTCTCTTTTTAATGATATTAAATAGATTTTTATATATTTTTTAATTAAACAAAATAATTCAGATAATTGTCGATTTTAATAAATAATTTTTTGTTTAACCCCTGTAACAAAAAAACTTTTGTTACTATTAAAACGTGTTAAATGTTGTTAGAAAGAGAAAAAAATATTCTATATAAGTGAATTTTTTCAAAATTTTAGATGAAAAATTGTGGTTGTAAAAATGGGGAGAGACCATAACTATATTTTTTCTCATTTTGGTCTCTCCCTTTTTTCAAGGTCACAATTTTTGCTTAAAAATTTTGAAAAAATTCCCATTTATAAAATTTTTTATTCTCTTTTTAATGATATTAAATAGATTTTTATATATTTTTTAATTAAACAAAATAATTCAGATAATTGTCGATTTTAATAAATAATTTTTTGTTTAACCCCTGTAACAAAAAAACTTTTGTTACTATTAAAACGTGTTAAATGTTGTTAGAAAGAGAAAAAAATATTCTATATAAGTGAATTTTTTCAAAATTTTAGATAAAAAATTGTGGTTGTAAAAATGGGAAGAGACCATAACTGTATTTTTTCTCATTTCGGTCTCTCCCTTTTTTCAAGGTCACAATTTTTGCTTAAAAATTTTGAAAAAATTCCCATTTATAAAATTTTTTATTCTCTTTTTAATGATATTAAATAGATTTTAATATATTTTTTAATTAAACAAAATAACTTAGATAATTGTAGATTTTAATAAATAATTTTTTGTTTAACCCCTGTAACAAAAAAACTTTTGTTACTATTAAAACGTGTTAAATGTTGTTAGAAAGAGAAAAAAATATTCTATATAAGTGAATTTTATCAAAATTTTATATAAAAAATTGTGGTTGTGAAAATGGGGAGAGACCACAAATATATTTTTTCTCATTTCGGTCTCTCCCTTTTTTCAAGGTCACAATTTTGGTTTAAAAATTTTGAAAAAATTCCCATTTATAAAAATTTTTATTCTCTTTTTAATGATATTAAATAGATTTTTATATATTTTTTAATTAAACAAAATAACTTAGATAATTGTAGATTTTAATAAATAATTTTTTGTTTAACCCCTGTAACAAAAAAACTATTGTTACTATTAAAACGTGTTAAATGCTGTTAGAAAGAGAAAAAAATATTCTATATAAGTGAATTTTTTCAAAATTTTATATAAAAAATTGTGGTTGTGAAAATGGGGAGAGACCATAACTATATTTTTTCTCATTTTGGTCTCTCCCTTTTTTCAAGGTCACAATTTTTGCTTAAAAATTTTGAAAAAATTCCCATTTATAGAATTTTTTATTCTCTTTTTAATGATATTAAATAGATTTTTATATATTTTTTAATTAAACAAAATAATTCAGATAATTGTCGATTTTAATAAATAATTTTTTGTTTAACCCCTGTAACAAAAAAACTATTGTTACTATTAAAACGTGTTAAATGCTGTTAGAAAGAGAAAAAAATATTCTATATAAGTGAATTTTTTCAAAATTTTATATAAAAAATTGTGGTTGTGAAAATGGGGAGAGACCATAACTATATTTTTTCTCATTTTGGTCTCTCCCTTTTTTCAAGGTCACAATTTTTGCTTAAAAATTTTGAAAAAATTCCCATTTATAAAATTTTTTATTCTCTTTTTAATGATATTAAATAGATTTTTATATATTTTTTAATTAAACAAAATAATTCAGATAATTGTCGATTTTAATAAATAATTTTTTGTTTAACCCCTGTAACAAAAAAACTTTTGTTACTATTAAAACGTGTTAAATGTTGTTAGAAAGAGAAAAAAATATTCTATATAAGTGAATTTTTTCAAAATTTTAGATGAAAAATTGTGGTTGTAAAAATGGGGAGAGACCATAACTGTATTTTTTCTCATTTCGGTCTCTCCCTTTTTTCAAGGTCACAATTTTTGCTTAAAAATTTTGAAAAAATTCCCATTTATAAAATTTTTTATTCTCTTTAATGATTAGAAAAAAGATTGGGTTGTGGTGACCACACAGTGTGAATTAATAAACAAGCCAAAATAGAGCAAAAAATGGAAGTAAAACTACCAGATGTTATGAAATTCACTGGAAATGTGAGTGAAAACTTTAAGATGTTTCTACAGAATTTTGAAATATTTATGCTAGCCAGTGGAAAAAGTGAGAAAACCAGCGCAGTAAAGGTGGCCATTCTGTTAAATGCAATGGGTCAAGAGGCAATAAACATTTTTAACACATTTAATCTGACGGATGCAGAAAAAACCGAATATCAAAAAGTTGTACAAGAATTTAAAACTTACTGTAACCCGAAAAAAAATATCATCTACGAAAGGTTTGTGTTTTTCTCCAGAAAACAAGAAGAGGATGAAACAATTGATAGGTTTGTGACCGACATTAAAAAATTGGCGAAAAGTTGTGAGTTTGAAACCCAAAAGGACTCCTTGATAAGAGATAGGATTGTCTTAGGAATAACGAACTTGAAACTACAGGAACGACTACTAAGTCAAGATACTTTGGACTTGGACAAAGCTGTGAGTCAGTGCAGGATTGCGAAAATATCCAAATTTCAAATCGAAGAAGTACAACAAAACAGTAAAAATGTCTCGCAAATCAAATATCAAGCCAAAAGGTATGAATCCGGAGGATCGGAAGAAAGGAAAGTTGAATTCTTATGCAGACAATGTTTGGAAAAGCATGGAGTCAGGCAGTGCAAGGCGTATGGACAAAGGTGTCATACCTGCGGTAAGGTCAATCACTTCGCAAAGGCTTGTCGAATGAAAGGCAGGGTGAGACGAATAAAAGAGGTAAATGCAGAAGAAGACGAAACTGTGGAAAGTAACAGTAACAATTTACTAATTCATTCAATTAAAACTGTAAATTCAAATGCAATTTATAGAATTTTTGAAATTAAAGGTAGTAAAGTTAAATTTAAGATAGATACTGGGAGTGAGGTAGATATTTTGCCCTTGAAAGTTTACAAAGAACTGTTGCATGAAAAAGAATTGAAACCTTGTAACTTAATCTTGAAAGTGGGTTTAAAATTAAAACTATAGGACAGATCACAGTAACTTGTAGTAATGACAAAATTCATAAAGAAATTAATTTAATTGTAGCTGATGTAAAATCAGATCCCATATTAGGGCTAAAATCTTCAACATTGTTAGGTTTTATAAAAGAAATTAATGTTGTAACATTAAATAAGGAAAATTTTGTACCATTTGCAATTAGAGATAGACTTAAGGTAAAATTAGATGAAATAGAAGCACAAGGCATAATTTGTAAGGTCAGCATTCCAGGGGAATGGGTGAGTAATCTAGTTATTGTTGAAAAAAAGGATGGCAATCTGAGACTATGTCTTGACCCACAGAACTTAAACAAAGCTAATGCAAAGAAATTACTACACAATCCCTACGATTGAAGAAATTAGCACAAAGTTATGTAATAAAAGTTGGTTCACGGTATTAGATTTTAAAGAGGCGTAGCTCTAGTGATTTATGCACATTTAGCACAATTTTTGGATGCTATAAATTTTTAAGGCTACCTTTTGGAATTAAAATTGCTCTAGAGTATTTTCAAAAAATTAATGACGAAAATTTTGGAGATATTCCAGGAGTAATAATTTATTTTGATGATCTTTTGATTGCTGCAGGAACTGCGGAGGAACATGATAAAATTTTGCAAAATGTTGTTGAAAGGGCCAAAAAATTAAATATTAAATTTAATCATAACAAGTTACAATATAGGCTTAATAAAGTTAATTACTTGGGACATGTGTTTTGTGAACAAGGGATGGAACCAAGTCCCGAGAGAGTAAAGGCAATAAAATCTCTTGAAAATTAAACAAATCTGAAGGAGTTACAAAGGGTTCTGGGGATGTTAAATTATTTAAGGCGGTTTATACCAAATTTCTCAGCTGTGACTAGTCCTCTGAGAGAGTTATTGAAAAAAGATATACATTTTGAATGGACTGAGAGGCATAGCACAGTGTTTAGTAAATTAAAAGACATATTATCCTCAGATCTTGTGTTAGGTAACTTCAAAAGTAATCAGGCAATTGTTATTCAGAGTGATGCATCAAAAGAGGGTATTGGTTGTTGTTTAATTCAAGATAAACATATTTATCATGCATCGCGAAATTTAACAGTGTCTGAAATAAATTATTCTCAGTGTGAAAAAGAACTTTTGGCTGTTGTATTCGCAACCCAAAAGTTTCATCAGTTTATCTATGGCAGATCTGTCAAAATTATTACTGATAACAAACCTTTATTAGGTATAATGAAAAAAGAATTAAATAAAATTGTTTCACCAAGACTCCAAAGACTTAGACTAAAATTGTTAAAGTATAATCTAAATTTTGAATATTGTCCGGGAAAGTACATGTATATAGCTGATGATCCGGAATTGAGTGAAGTAGTACATAGTCTTAATATAACTGAAGAAAAAAGAGTTGAGTTTCAAAAAGAAATAAAAAATGACAAAGAGTTAGTCCAAATAACTCAATACATTGAAAAGGGATGGCCAAAGAGCTTTAAGTCATTACCTAAGCAACTAAGACCCATTATTGGTCATATAAAACAAATATTACATTATCAAATAATTTGTTGTTCTTAGATGATCGCATTATAGTTCCGAAGTCTTTAATTAATGATATGCTAAAAATATTACATGAGTCTCACATAGGGATTACAAAAACTAAACAAAGAGCAAAAGAATTGATGTACTGGAGTAATATGAATGAAAATATTGAAAATTTTATAAAAAAAGTGTGAAATTTGCGAAAAATACCAAAAGAAAGTTTGTAAAGAACCCATATGATTCCACATGAGGTTCCTGAAAGACCGTTTAAGAAAATAGCAAGTGATATTTTAGAATTTGGGGGGAGAAGTTATATAGTAGTAATAGATTATTTCTCTAAATGGTTAGAAGTAGTTCAGTTAAAAAGTAAAAGTTCTGAAAGTGTAATTGAGGTTTTAAAAAGACGAATTAGTCTCAGATAACATGCCTTATAGTTCATACGAGTGTAGACAATTTGCTCAAAGTTGGAATTTCAAAATTAACACAAGCAGTCCCTATTACCCACAATCAAATGGGTTAGCGGAACGGGCTGTTGGTATTGCAAAAGACATGCTGAGGAAAACGGATGATTTACAAATGAGTCTATTGAACTACAGAAGTACACCTATCCCAGGTTTAAACCTAAGTCCATCTCAATTGCTAATGGGTCGCAGCCTTAAGACTAAGTTACCCATTGTTGAAAGTAAGCTTCTGCCTGAAAAGATTAATAATCACTTATTTAGAGATAAAATAGTTGAAAAAAGATATCTAGATAAATGCTATTACGATCAAAGTTCTAAAAATAGAAACATATTATTTAATAATGGAGAATCTATTGTCATGAAGAATCAAAAAACTAACTTATGGGAACCTGCCCAAATAGTCAACCAATGTGACAACTCTCCCAGATCTTATCTAGTCAGAGATAAGAATAATGTAATAATAAGACGAAATAGCATTCATCTACGGAAATCGCAAAATCAGTTTAGTACATATCCTGACCATGTATCTGATTATGAAAATGTAAATAAATCTAGTGAAGGTGATAATGAAAAAAGTGTAGTGTCAGATAAAAGTGATAGACCACAAAGGAATGTAACAGCACCACTCAAGTTTAATGACTACGAATTATATTAGCTGTTTTGTATTAATTAGTTGTTTTTGTAGTAGTATTGTTTTTTGTAATAGCTAGTTCTTTAAGAGGGGAAATGTCATATATGTAAGTAGTTGGGTTAGCAACATGGCAACCGGCATGACAGTTGACGTCGGCATGCCAAGTTGCCAATGGCTAATAAACTAATAAATGTTATTGTAGTTAACGAATCTTTATTTAATTAAACATAAAGATAAGACAATTCCTTTTTCCGAAAATACATGACCAAGATAGTTTATTTTGCTTAGAAGAAAATGACACTTGTCTTTATTAAATTTTAAATTTACTTCAAGAGCCCTTTGAATAACTGCTTCTAAAATTTTATTATGTCCCTCGACTGTATCACTATGGATTAAAATATCATCGATATAAATTAATAATCCTGGAATGTCTTCAAAAATTTCACTCATTCTTTTATGGAATAATTCAGGTGCACATGAAATCCCATATGGTAACCGACAGAATGAATCTGTAACGCCCAAATGGTGTATTAAAAGTACACAATTTGGAGCTTTCATCATCCAGTGGAATAATCCAAAAACCTGACTGAGTGGAAAAATATTTAGAACCGGACAATTTTGACCTCATCTCCTCTATCGTAGGCAATGGATAGTGGCATCTTTTTATGGCTTTATTTAATGGTCTTGGGTCGAGACAAACACGAAGTTTTTTATTCTTTTTCTCTACTATAACAACTGAATTTACCCAATTAGTAGGTTCAGTTACTTTGACTATTACACCTAATTCTAGAATTCGATTTATTTCATTTTTAAATCGACCATGTAATTGAAATGGTATTTTTCTAGAAAGACATCCTAGACCTTCAAAAACATTTTTATATTTATTGATTATAGACTGATATTTGACAGAGGCTATTCTTTTTATTAATTATAAATTTTCACATGTTGGCAGACCTATTACTGATTGACAATCACTTTGAGCAATTATAAATTCAATATTAACTACAGATTCTTTGACATAACAAGTAATTGTTGATTTGCCAACAATGGGAATTTCATTCCCAGAAAATGATGTTAATTTGGCAACAGTAGGCAGAATTTTTTTTCTATTCAAATTTAAATTTTTATAATTAGAGAAAGACATGACATTTGCTTCAGCACTTGTGTCTAAAGCACAATTTAGAATACTGTTATTAATTTTTAAATCTATTGTCCATGTTTTAGAATTGACTGAGTTTAAACAAAAATTATTAACAGACCTGATGACAAACATATCCTCTTCTTCCTCTTCTGGCTCATTTTCATCGTCTTCATACTCACTATCTTGTACATTAATAGTCTTGACATTTCTATTTCTATAATAGCAACACTTATTCTGTGATACAAATTACACTTTAAATTTTCAGCGGGATACTTAAATTTTTGCATTTGATCACATTTACGACATTTTCGATTTACTTCTTTTGATTGATTAAAATGGCTGGGTTGCTGATATTGACTGAACTGACTTGACTGATTGTATTTATTATTTGACTGGACTCTATTTACGACTACTTCTGTCCCTTTTAAAAGGTTACGTGCTTGTATATGAGAAAGTTCGCTAGACTTTGCTACTAACACAGCTTTATCTAAAGTTAAACTTTCTTCTTGGAGTAGTTTTTCTTTTATAGCTTGATTCGATAGTCCTACAATGAACATATCTTTAACCAGGCTATCTTTTAGGTCTCCCAGTTCACACGAAAGGCTTAGATTTTTCAAATCTCTGATAAATTCTTCAGTAGACTCATCTGGTTTTTGCACCCTTGTAAGAAAATTATGTCTTTCAACAGTTAGATTCTTTTTTAAGACACAGTGACTATCAAATCTTTTTAATATTTCATCGTATGAACAGGAATCCATGTCCATGTTAAATGAATTAAATATCGACAGTGCTTCTTCCCCTATGTGATGTAGGAATAAAACAACTTTTCTGGGATCTTCGACCTTTTCTAAATTTGTCGCTCGAAGATATATAGCAACTTTTCTAATTTTGACTCAAATTACCTTCTAAGTATAATGGCGGCACTGACCCTGGTGCTCGTGTCGTTTCCTTATTCGTAGACGAATTTGTATGGCTTCGTTCCATTTTTCTTTTCTTTAATTCACTTACGATTAACCTGACACCATGTTATGTTATAATCTATAGATTATAACTATAATAAATACTATCAGTGATTTTAAGGAGACATCTTAACAAGGTCAAAACTCCGAACACTAGGTGTTTCATAAAAGGTGAAAAATTATATGTTAACCCTCAAGTGCTACCTAGCGGTATCACATACCGCTACTAACAGTTCGTATTTGATTATTTCAAAAATCTGTCGTCTGAAGCCGTGGCAGTCTACATACCTCTCGGGCATAATAATGTATACCCTCAGTATAAATTTCGTTGCGATCGTAGGCGTATCTTTGATTTTTGAGCATTAGATCGACAATAGCGGTACGTGGTAGAGTTTGTTTAACCATCCTTTGCCGTTGCGTCATACATTATCCATCTCGATCTCTCCATCATGAAATGGATGAGACGGATTTAAGACGTCATTGACGTATTTCTTAACTAATTCAGATTATTTATTACTTTTGACAGTTAAGTTGTCATATTTTGATTTGTATTGAGTATTTTTGATTATTTTCGCCTTTTACAATTAATTGTTCATTGTCAAAATGCGTTCAATGTATAATGAGAAAGAGCAAACTTTAAGTTGATTAATTACTTTTCAAGAGAAAGATATGCTGGAAAACCCCTTTTACCGTTAAATGCAGTCTACAACGTAAAGATCTAGCTGTATTATGCAAAATGTAAGCATTTATTGATTTGATTTTATTAACTTTTATAGCATGTTGCTGATGCTCTAGACATATTAGAACCGTTCAAAAAACAGTTACTAGTGGAATAGAAACAGATAAAGACTACAAAATCAAAGTTTATGCTGGAGATGTTTCATGGAAGCACTATTTCAGGCACACAAATCAATTAATCAATAATGACTGGGAAAAAGAAAAATACATTGATGCATCTCATTTTCTTCCTGTTATCATAGATCTGAGTGAACCGGACTCCCAGAGTGATGATGAAGATGATTTTGTCAATGATGAAGCTTAGATTTTGCATTTTATTTCATTACATGCTATTTTAGTTTACGTTTCTTATCAGTTTTTTCGTTGCTTTTTCCTATTTGTATTGGGAGTTTTTTCAGAAATAAATTTATTTATTGCCTGTTTTCTCCAATACATGTGTTTTTATTTTCATTTTTTAGGAATACTTACGAAAGTATTTCTCACATTGACACAGACAATAATTACTATACAATTTGTAAAAATATGAATAGTTATATCCCCAAACTAGAAATTTGAACCAAATCAGTTAAAAAAAGAAGGCTTCAAGTTAAAAAAAATTACTAAATTATGTAAAAATGTACGCAACCCATAAAGCAAAATACAATTTTCGGCATTACCAATTTATTAATTCAAACACACCTTAACATGGGTCATTGAAAACAATCCTTAACATATGTCAGTAGTTATATTTTAATTTTGAGGTTATGTGTAAAGTGACATTCAAATAATATACGACAAACGTAAAACAGCAGAATACGTCACCGATTATGACGTAACGGCAAAGGATGGTTAAACAAACTCTACCGGGCGGTAGCGTTTACGTATTGGAAAATAAAATTGTGTCATTACTTTTTTGTGAAGTTTTCTGCTAGAATAAATATGTCTGGAAATCCAGGCCCTTCTAGAATGCATCCAGACGATCCAGGATTTGAAGAATGGTGTACAAATTTGTTAGAAGACGAAGATTGTGTGATTAGTGATGAAGATGAAGATCCGGATTTTATAATAGAAAGTGAACATGATAGTGATTCAGAAATGTCTGCAGGTGAGGAAGGCGATGAAAATTTGGATACAGGTCCAGGTGGAGCACAAACACAGGAAAATTTCTACTACGGACACCAGAAATTACAAAAAGATAAAACAAAATGGTAAGAACATTATTTCAGCGTGCAATTTGGAAAATTTATTATTTTTTTTGTTATAGGTCAAAAGAAACACCGCCACTAAATATAAGGACCAGAAAACATAATATTGTTATGAGTGTGCCTGGTGTACGAGGACCGGCAAAAAATTTGGGAGATGCCCCAAGTGCAGAAGAACTATGAAACTTATTGTTTACTCAAGACATGTTAGAAGAAATTATACGTTGGACAAATACGAAACTAGCGCACTGTAGACAAAAATATAAAAACAAAACACACTACAGTTTAAGCGACGTTGATTTGTTAGAATTCAAGGCATTTTTGGGACTGCTCATCTATACAGAAGTTTTCAAATCAGGGAACGAAAGTGTTCATAGTTTATTTGCGACAGATGGAACTGGAAGAGACGTATTCAGATGTGTTATGTCAAAAAGAAGGTTTTTAACGTTACTTTCGGCTTTAAGATTCGATAACTTTCTGGATAGAGGGGAGAGACAGGAAGAAGACCCTGCTGCAGCTATAAGTCATCTATTTAACAGGTTCATTGAAAATTCGCAGAATAATTTTTCTCTTGGTGCTTACGTTTGTGTAGATGAATCCTTAGTGGCTTTTCGAGGACGATGTAAGTTTAAAATGCACTTACCAAAAAAACCAGCGAAATATGGTTTAAAAATAATGTGTCTTACAGACGCAAGAAACAATTACCTGTACAATGCGTATATTTACTCCGGCAAAGGCAGTGATGGAAAAACTTTAACAGCACAAGAGCAACAGTTAAAAATTCCCACCCAATCGGTAATACAATTGGTAAAACCTATTGAAAAAACCAATCGAAATGTTACGGCCGACAATTGGTTCGGAAGCCTCGAGCTCGTGCTTGAACTACAAAAAAGGGGTCTCACATTTTTGGGAACTCTCAGAAAAAATAAGCCGGAAGTCCCTCAATGTTTTTTACCCAACAAAAACAAGGAAGTAAAAAGTAGCCTTTATGGTTTTCATCAAAAGAATATCACACTTCTTTCCTATGCTGTTAAAAAAAATAAAGGAGTAGTGCTGATATCCTCGATGCACCACTCCGAGGAAAATGATCCAGAAACTGAAAAGCCACAGATTATCGCAGACTATAATCTAACTAAAGGTGGGGTGGATAGCTTGGACAGAAAATGCGCCAACTATTCACCTTCCCGAAGAACTCGCAGATGGCCCATGGCTATATTTCTAATGATGGTAAATTTTTCTTCAGTCAATGCATATATTTTACATCAAAGCCAAAGAAAACCACAAAATCTTCACCGTATAGATTTCCTAAAAAAATTATCAAAAAGTCTTACAGCTCCATATATGCAAAAAAGATTCCATACACAAAATTTGTCTACAGAAGTTAGAAGTAGGATTGCTGCTATTTTACAAATAAGTAACTTAAATCAAGAACATCAAATGCACAATGATGAAAGACTGTCGTTAAAAAAAACATGCTATTTATGTCCGTACCGATTGAAACGAAAAACATTTTATATGTGTAGAGAATGTGAAAAGCCAATTTGTTTGGAACATGCCAAGAAAATGTGTTCTACGTGTGTTGATAAACGCAAGCAATAGTATTAACTTTTCGATTTAATGGTTGTTTTTTAGTTAATTTAGATTAGGTTTTTGACTGTAAACATGTTTAGATGAATAATAAAACTTTAAAAAACAATTCTATGTATTTTTGAGTCTTTAACTTTGTATAATAAACAACAAGTTACATAGCGGTATCCGATACCGGCAGGTAGTGTAAGTGTTACAATTTTTGAAGGTAGCACTTGAGGGTTAACAACGAAATCTATACAGCTAGTCAAATCTTGGAAATTGAAGAGGAAATTGATATAGCAAACTCTCAACAAACAAACAGCGCTCCAGCAACACCAAACACAAATAATCAAACTGAAATTTTTGAAGTAGAATCCACAGAAAATCCTAAAGAAATTACCAAACCACGGATGACCGAAAAAATAATAGCTTCAAAGCAAACCAAAACCACTAACACAATTACTCCGAAGCTTATCAGAAACCAAGGAAACCAAGCGTTCCATAATCGATATACTAGATCCCGAGCTGGCTCTTCTAATCAAGACAAGTAATCTATATTAATATTAATTTTCTAGATAAGTAGGTATAGGTATAAATTATAGTTTTTGTAATTAAGAAAATGGATCCTTACATTCGTGACTGTAATTACTATCTATTTGATACACTTGAGTTAAAAACAATTAAAGAACTGAATAACCAGGAATGTATGGCACGTAATAACCAGAATTTTAGTTTTATTCATCTAAATATTCGTAGTCTAAATAAAAACCTTGACGAGTTTATAGTTAATATGTCTCAAATAAACATTGATTTCGATTGTATCACATTAACAGAAACAAGAATAATTAACAATATAAATTTATTTCAGCTAGAAGGTTATAATCTTATTTACAATGCAGGTGACATTAATCAAAAATGATGGTGTAGTTATTTATATCAACAAAAAATATTCCTTTTCCTATGAAATAATATCTATAAACAAATGTAAGGCACATAATTTTCTTACAAGGGTGCAAAAACCAGATGAGTCTACTGAAGAATTTATCAGAGATTTGAAAAATCTAAGCCTTTCGTGTGAACTGGGAGACCTAAAAGATAGCCTGGTTAAAGATATGTTCATTGTAGGACTATCGAATCAAGCTATAAAAGAAAAACTACTCCAAGAAGAAAGTTTAACTTTAGATAAAGCTGTGTTAGTAGCAAAGTCTAACGAACTTTCTCATATACAAGCACGTAACCTTTTAAAAGGGACAGAAGTAGTCGTAAATAGAGTCCAGTCAAATAATAAATACAATCAGTCAAGTCAGTTCAGTCAATATCAGCAACCCAGCCATTTTAATCAATCAAAAGAAGTAAATCGAAAATGTCGTAAATGTGATCAAATGCAAAAATTTAAGTATCCCGCTGAAAATTTAAAGTGTAATTTGTGTCACAGAATAAGTGTTGCTATTATAGAAATAGAAATGTCAAGACTATTAATGTACAAGATAGTGAGTATGAAGACGATGAAAATGAGCCAGAAGAGGAAGAAGAGGATATGTTTGTCATCAGGTCTGTTAATAATTTTTGTTTAAACTCAGTCAATTCTAAAACATGGACAATAGATTTAAAAATTAATAACAGTATTCTAAATTGTGCTTTAGACACAGGTGCTGAAGCAAATGTCATGTCTTTCTCTAATTATAAAAATTTAAATTTGAATAGAAAAAAAATTCTGCCTACTGTTGCCAAATTAACATCATTTTCTGGGAATGAAATTCCCATTGTTGGAAAATCAACAATTACTTGTTATGTCAAAGAATCTGTAGTTAATATTGAATTTATAATTGCTCAAAGTGATTGTCAATCAGTAATAGGTCTGCCAACATGTGAAAATTTATAATTAATAAAAAGAATAGCCTCTGTCAAATATCAGTCTATAATCAATAAATATAAAAATGTTTTTGAAGGTCTAGGATGTCTTTCTAGAAAAATACCATTTCAATTACATGGTCGATTTAAAAATGAAATAAATCGAATGCTAGAATTAGGTGTAATAGTCAAAGTAAATGAACCTACTAATTGGGTAAATTCAGTTGTTATAGTAGAGAAAAAGAATAAAAAACTTCGTGTTTGTCTCGACCCAAGACCATTAAATAAAGCCATAAAAAGATGCCACTATCCATTGCCTACGATAGAGGAGATGAGGTCAAAATTGTCCGGTTCTAAATATTTTTCCACTCAGTCAGGTTTTTGGATTATTCCACTGGATGATGAAAGCTCCAAATTGTGTACTTTTAATACACCATTTGGGCGTTACAGATTCTGTCGGTTACCATATGGGATTTCATGTGCACCTGAATTATTCCATAAAAGAATGAGTGAAATTTTTGAAGACATTCCAGGATTATTAATTTATATCGATGATATTTTAATCCATAGTGATACAGTCGAGGGACATAATAAAATTTTAGAAGCAGTTATTCAAAGGGCTCTTGAAGTAAATTTAAAATTTAATAAAGACAAGTGTCATTTTCTTCTAAGCAAAATAAACTATCTTGGTCATGTATTTTCGGAAAAAGGAATTGTCTTATCTTTATGTTTAATTAAATAAAGATTCGTTAACTACAATAACATTTATTAGTTTATTAGCCATTGGCAACTTGGCATGCCGACGTCAACTGTCATTCCGGTTGCCATGTTGCCAACCCAACTACTTACATATATGACATTTCCCCTCTTAAAGAACTAGCTATTACAAAAAACAATACTACTACAAAAACAACTAATTAATACAAAACAGCTAATATAATTCGTAGTCATTAAACTTGAGTGGTGCTGTTACATTCCTTTGTGGTCTATCACTTTTATCTGACACTACACTTTCCTTTCTTTTATTATCACCTTCACTAGATTTATTTACATTTTCATAATCAGATACATGGTCAGGATATGTACTAAACTGATTTTGCGATTTCCGTAGATGAATGCTATTTCGTCTTATTATTACATTATTCTTATCTCTGACTAGATAAGATCTGGGAGAGTTGTCACATTGGTTGACTATTTGGGCAGGTTCCCATAAGTTAGTTTTTTGATTCTTCATGACAATAGATTCTCCATTATTAAATAATATGTTTCTATTTTTAGAACTTTGATCGTAATAGCATTTATCTAGATATCTTTTTTCAACTATTTTATCTCTAACTAAGTGATTATTAATCTTTTCAGGCAGAAGCTTACTTTCAACAATGGGTAACTTAGTCTTAAGGCTGCGACCCATTAGCAATTGAGATGGACTTAAGTTTAAACCTGGGATAGGTGTACTTCTGTAGTTCAATAGACTCATTTGTAAATCATCCGTTTTCCTTAGCATGCCTTTTGCAATTCCAACAGCCCGTTCCGCTAACCCATTTGATTGTGGGTAATAGGGACTGCTTGTGTTAATTTTGAAATTCCAACTTTGAGCAAATTGTCTACACTCGTATGAACTATAAGGCATGTTATCTGAGACTAATTCGTCTTTTTAAAACCTCAATTACACTTTCAGAACTTTTACTTTTTAACTGAACTACTTCTAACCATTTAGAGAAATAATCTATTACTACTGTATAACTTCTCCCCCCAAATTCTAAAATATCACTTGCTATTTTCTTAAATGGTCTTTCAGGAACCTCATGTGGAATCATATGGGTTCTTTACAAACTTTCTTTTGGTATTTTTCACAAATTTCACACTTTTTTTATAAAATTTTCAATATTTTCATTCATATTACTCCAGTACATCAATTCTTTTGCTCTTTGTTTAGTTTTTGTAATCTCTATGTGAGACTCATGTAATATTTTTAGCATATCATTAATTAAAGACTTCGGAACTATAATGCGATCATCTAAGAACAACAAATTATTTGATAATGTAATATTTGTTTTATATGACCAAATGTGCCTTAGTTGCTTAGGTAATGACTTAAAGCTCTTTGGCCATCCCTTTTCAATGTATTGAGTTATTTGGACTAACTCTTTGTCATTTTTTATTTCTATTTGAAACTCAACTCTTTTTTCTTCAGTTATATTAAGACTATTATATATTTAACAGTTGAACTTGGCAACAAACAAAAATTTTTAATAACTACTATATATAGACCCCCTTCTACCTGTGCAGAAGAATTTGTCTTCTGTCTAAAGGAATTCTTGGAAAAAACCAAAAATTCTCAAATTCATAGTCACATAATTGCAGGGGATATGAATTTAAATCTAGATGAAGAAAGTGAAATTGTTTGCAATTATCTAGATAATTTCAGTGAGTATAACTTTACATCCACCATAAATAAAGCTACTCGGGTACAAGGTAACTCTAAAACAAAATTTGATCATATTTTCTTAAAAAGTAAAAATAAATTAAATGAAAAAACATGTATTTCCATAGTAGCCGACTTTGGAATAACTGATCATAAAACAACTATTCTTTGTATAAAAACTAACAATTTAAAAAACACATCTAATACAATATTCCAACAAAAAACCTACATTTCTTATTCTAATTTGAAAATCGATGCAAAAAAATAAATTGGACTCCTTTATACAGGCTTCCATCCGTCCAGGAACAGGCAAAACACGATTAAACATTTGATTACACATAACTCTTGTGTTAAAAAAATTTGTAAAAGTATGACTAAACGCAAAGAATGGATATCCAATGGATTAATAAAATCAATAAATCGAAAAAATCACTTATATCATGCGCACCAAAATGTCCCGGACAACGTAGAAAAAAAACAAACTTATCTTACATATCGTACTTTAACAGAAAAATTAATAAAACAATCAAAATATTCTTATTACAAAAATCAAATAGAAGAAAACAGGAATAATTCGCGTCAATTATGGAAAGTCATTTCAAAAATAAGTAGCGAGGATAAGAATTGTGATATTACTGAGATATCTGTGGAGCCTGATAATGTTACTAACAATAAAACCGAAATCGCAAATGCCTTTAATGACTTTTTCTCGTCTATTGGCAAACAATTAATCAAGTATCACCAGCAATGAAAACTTGAAGCAACATACCATCCCACCCCAACACAGTTTTTATCTGAGCCCAGTAACAAAAAAAGAAATTATTAATATCATCAGTGAACTAAAAAACAACAAAGCTCCAGGAATTGACCAAATCAGATCTGAAACCTTAAAAGCTATTGCTGAGAATATTGCCGAACCAATAACTTTTCTAATAAATAACATTTTTACTAGTGGTTATTGTCCGAAGGAATTCAGAAAGGCTGTAGTTACACCTATTTTCAAAAAAGGTAATAAAAAGGATGTTAGTAACTACCGTCCCATATCTATTATTAGTGGACTTACTAAAATTTTTGAAAAATGCTTGAAAAATAGGTTAAATAAGTATCTAAATAAGTATAACATTATTTCTAAATCTCAGTTTGGTTTCAAAGAAAATGTCTCTACTACAGATGCAATATCAACCCTATTAAGTTACAAAGTATTAGTTACAAAGAAAGAAGTTATACAATGCAATTTCGTACCAAAGGAAATAAATATAAAGTTCATAATAGGTCCATTGAAACCTTATCGGTTGTGCATGGACATCTTACGGTATTTGTAAATTTCGCACTTTTTTGTTACATAACTATAAATAATAATAATAGAATTCGTTGAGGTGAATTTAACAAAGGTTATATTGGGTTTAACAAAAATTATTAAATGAATTCAACAACGAGGTGGTGAATACATCAATATTGGGTATTTTCTATTAAAATTCTAGTTTCTTGTCTACCTGCCATTATAATATACTTTTTAAAAATAGATTTAATCATATTAATTGAGTTGATTGTTTGTAAATATGTTCTATAAATTTCTGGTAATTTATTATATATTTTAAATGCTAGGTGAGTATATCATCTGAGGCTAATATTTTTCTGTACAAGTCTAACGTGAGTAAATTCGCTTTTTTTATATCTTGTGGAGTGATTATGACTGATTTTGTTTAAAATATTTTTGTTTTTATATACGTAAATTATAATTTGATGCATAAAAAGCTGCCTTAAATCCAAGATAGCAATTTCAGAGAATAATGAACTAGAGGGAAAAGTGATTGTTTTATTGTAAATTATTTTTAAGATTTTTTTCTGCACAATATCTAATTGTTTTAAATGACAGTATGCAGCTCCGCCCCAACTTAGTATAGCATAATTCAGTCGTGATTCAACTAATGAGTAATATAAAATTTTGAGGTGTGTTACATCTAAGATGTTTTTTAAATATTTGAATCGATAAAGAAGTTGTCTTAATATTTTTGTTACATTACTAATGTGGACATCCCATCGTAAAAATGAGTCTATTGTTATTCCCAAATATTTGCAGCTATTTGTAGCGTTAATTTTTAAGCTGAGATTATCTCTTTCTATTATTAATGATTCATATTGAGGGATGTTTCTTTTATTATTTGCAAAGGGAACATAAAAAGTTTTTTCAAAATTTACCGTTAAACATTTATGATTAAATAGATCAAATATTTTTAAGAGGTCTTTTTCGGCCTTCATTTTCAAGAGCGCCCAGTCTTTGTCCTCGTAAACTATCACTGTATCATCTGCAAAACTCATTAGTTTTCCAGATGAAGGAGATGTGAGAATATTATTTATATACAGGGTAAATAAAATCGGACCTAGGACTGTTCCTTGGGGCAAACCAAATTTGAATGTTTTCTCACTACTGTGTATGTTATTTATTTTTACAATTTGCCTTCTGTCTGTTAGGTAATTAGTGAATAATTGTTGTGGAAGACCTCGTATTCCTGCATTCGCGAGAACCTCCAACATCTGAAGATGATCGACAGTGTCGAAGGCCTTTGCAAGATCCAGGAAAACGCATAGAATCGGCTTACTAGTTTCCAAACACTGTGTAATTTCTCCTACTAATTTTGAGATTGCGTCATTTGTTGATAGTCCTTCTCTAAAACCAAACTGTTTTTCAGAAATTATGTCGTGTTTATGTAAGAAGGTAACTAATCTGTTTTTTATTGCTTTTTCAAAAATTTTGGCTAGTGGTGTGATAACTGAAATTGGTCTGTAGTTGGATATCTTTGTTTCATCTCCTTTTTTATGGATTGGTGTAACCACTGCTATTTTAAATGCTGAAGGAACATTGCCTGATTCAAAAATTTTATTTATTAGATGGCATATGGGGTTTGCTAGTATAGCTGACATTTGTTTAAAAATTTCTGTTTTGATGCCATCAAAACCAACTGATTTTTTATTTTTTAAAGAATTAATTATTGTTAATATTTCTGCTTCTGTTGCAGGTTGTAAAAAGAAGGAATTTTCGTTGATATTGTTCGCAGGTGGCTCCGATATAGGTTTTAAAATGTCATTTGCATAAGATTCGCCTACATTTACAAAGAAGTTATTAAACTCTTCTACAATTTCATGTGTATTACTACAAATACTGTTATCTTGTTTAACTATTTTTTTAATTTCTTTTTTACTTTCAGAAAAATTTTTTATAACTTTCCATAAATTCTTTGGTGTATCTTTATTATTATTGATTTGATTTTTATAATATTTACATTTTGCTTGTTTAATTAATTTGTCTAATTTTTTTTATAATTGTCGTAGTTTTCTTTTTTAGTACTATTTGTTGGATCATTTTTATATAATTTATACAATCTATTTTTTTCGCATGTTGAGTTTACTATACCCTCACTTATCCATTTCTTACGTTTAATATTAGATCTTTTAATTTTTTTAATTGAAGTATGTTTTAAAATAGCGTTCTTTAAAATATCTATTAATTGTTTAGTTAAGATGTTTACATCGTTTTTCATATAATAGTCTACCCAGTTTATATTTATTAATTCTCTTTTTAAAGTTTCATAATTAATATAATGTATCTCTCGTTTTATAGAATTAGTTTCAGTATATTCGAATTTAATAGGCAATCCAACAATAGTTGCTCTATGATCAGATATATAATTTTCAAATACAATGGAAATACTATTTTTTTCAATATTATACTGTTGACTTTTTAAAAATATATGTTCTATGCAGTTACCAGTGTTCCCGGATACACGCGTATTTTTATTTATCATAGATGTAAAATTGTACTCACTTAGAAAATCTAAATATTGATAAACAATGTCACATTCTGTATTTATTTTAATATTAATATCACCCAGTATCACATGTGAAAAAACATTCAAATTCTTTGTTTGTTCCAAGTAAAGGCCAAACTCTCGGACAAAATTTTCTTGGCTGGCAGAAGGAGATCTATAAATGCAAGTAATTAAAATGTTTTTGTTATTTTTTAATACAACTTTTACTTGTAAAGCTTTACAATACGCGATATTTACTAATTTATAGGAATGTTCATATTCTTTTTTCATATAACATACTATTCCATCATTTCTGTTAAAATCACCTTCACTAGTGAGGTATATAAATGCCTTGATGCAAGTAAGCCTAGTTTATGTGTTTTTTAGACTTAGCAAAAGCTTTCGACACCGTACATCATGGAAAATTATTAGACACATTGGAGAACATTGGTATTCGTGGTGTAGCGTTGGATCTATTCAAAAATTACTTAAAGGAACGAAAACAAATAGTTAAGATCGGGCATATCACTAGTAGAGAAAAAATCTTACAATTTGGAGTTCCGCAAGGTACAATTCTTGGTCCACTATTATTTTCTATTTATATTAATAATTTATTCAATCAGCAAACAACCGGAAAAATAATTAGCTTCGCTGATGATACCGCCATAATTTACTCAGCTGACACATGGGAAAATCTAAAAACTAAAGCCGAGATTGACCTAAAAACAATTATAAATTGGTTTCAAAATAAGATACTTACCATAAATTTTACAAAAATATTTTTTATATCATTTAGCAGCTATATAAATGGGCTACCTAAGTTCAAAAAGTTAACAATATCAGATGAACCAAACAACATTGTATTAGATCGCACAAATAACATAAAGTACCTAGGTATTACAATAGACTCGCATTTAAGATGGAATATGCATGTCACACAACTTTCTAGAACACTGCGAAGCCTATTGTACAAATTTAGATACTTGAAAAATATTCTAGATATAAGTCAACTAAAAATGCTATACCACGCGTTAGTAGAGTCTAGAATACAGTACGGTATTCTAGGTTGGGGAGTTGCTGCGTCAACGTACATCAATCCTGTCAGTATTCTCCAAAAAAAAATATTGAAAATTATTTATGGTAAAAAGGTTACATTTTCAACCGATCTATTATTTCAAGAAGCAAGAGTTTTAGACCTACGAAAACTATATGCTTACAATGCAATGGTTTTTCTTTATAAGAACAAATATTTAATAAAAGAACTAGACCATAAGTACTTCACTAAAAACAAAGGAAAAAGATATATCCAAATACCCTTATTTAAAAAAACCATTGGACAGCGCTCACATTCATATATGATTTTACCTGAAATGTATAAAATGTACATATGTACTATAAACTCTTTAGGTCTTATTAAATCTTTATTTAAAAAATTCTTTATCCTTTGTGAAACGAAATCCATAAAAGTTTTGTTCGAAGCATAATTTATTCTGATTAATTATGTAATATTTTATTGAAAGTTGTTCATTGCTACCATTGTTTTAATCATTTTATATGTACTTCTATTTTTTGTATTTTTTTATTTTTCTGTATACAATATTAAAATTTGATGTTTATATGTTGTGTTAAACTGAAAGTTTTGTTCAAATTGTTTTTTTCGAGGAAATTCTCTATTGATTTAATAAATGATACGGTTTTTAATATAAATGTAAAAGTACTGCATATGTATTTGTGTGCATGTGTATATATGTGTGTGTATATGTGTGTATGTGTGCATGTGTATGTGTGTCTTCATGTATAAGGTATACGGCACTTCACTGACTTTAATAATTCAACACTATACAAATTATATACAGTATAAATGCCCATGCTCAGCCATTTGTGGCTCTAATGGGCTTTGCCTTGTATTTAGTCATGTTTATTTACCACTTTTGTATTTTTATTTATTTATCTTACTGAAATAAAAAAATACATTTTAATACTTTAATGGTATAACTGTATAACTTTAAACACGTATAATATTAATCTGTCTAGAACTGTCATCCCGGCGGCTGTCATTCTATGTATCGTGGTAACATCGTAACATCTAGTTATTAATTGTTACAGGATAGATACATATCATAACAGTTTATAGTATTATCTTGTATGTAAATGCACCATATTAGCCATAACAAACACAACCAAGGATACAAGCCCTTCCTGCTACAAATACACTAATTTTTACGTTACAAGCTCTCTGATGGCTGGGCAACTACTGAAAAGAGTGAGAAAAATCCTTGTGCACCTAGATTCCTTTTTTAGAAACAAATCCTTTAGTTTTTGAGCAAATGCTTCTTTTTATAAATACGAAAAACGTAAAGCCTTCGAAGCAAAACCTTTTCCTTCACTTTCTTTTTGCATATACCCTGAAGGAATTGCTTTATTTTTTGAAATCAAAAAGTAAGGCTTCTTTTTATAAATACGACCTATTAAAAATTAATATCAATATTAGTATTTTACTGAATTTAATTGAAACTGGGATACAAAAAATTACGCCAAAAACAAGCAAAATTAAACCCAATTAGTAATTAGTCGTATAAGTAAATGTCCACACCATAACAAACTTAAAAATTAAATTATACCGTATGCCAATGTGAAGAAATCATCGGATTATCAACATCTTCAATTAGAACAGATGGAACCATCATTTTCGTTATCGAATCCATAAAAATTAAAATTAAATAACTTTACTTACAGCCCCTACATAGAAGTGTGCAGGTCTAGTAGTCGTTTTACGTATACCTTGATAACCGTGTTCTAATTCCGTATAAGACATGGCTTAAAACATACATGCCTACGAGTTATTCTATAAAAAAGAATAAAACTTTAAAAAAAAAACCAATATTGTATTAAAAAAATAGTAATTCTTACCTTGTTATAATGTATCTAAGCACGTCTTTAAGTTATTGATTAATTCCAAATAAATTGATGAACGTAAAACACTATTTACACTGTTATTATAGATACACTTTTATTTATTTCACATTATTATATTAAATTGGCGGGCACTAGAAGGACAAATACCGACATTAAATATAGATTTTATACACAGTTAGATTCTAACCTTAAAAAATTTTAATTGTCACTACTAAATGTCATTTTCTTGTACTCAGTGTAGCCAACAGTAGAAAATATAATTCTAACTAGTTCTACGTACAGCATATATGATCTAAGTACTTTACATATTACAATTTTTTTTAGTAATAAACTCATAAAGTTATTTTTTAGTTATATAAAATTAATATTAAATAATTTTATAAATAGATATCTTCTAAAAGCGATTTATTTTCATAGATGGCTAAATAACCTTAACAGATGAGGCCTTAAATAAGAAGAAATTTATTTTTTGTTCAATATATAATCTAAATTAATGGAAAATTATAAATTTATATGGTACAAAATTATCTAATTTACTCTATAAAGTAATAATCAAAATGTAATTCTAATCTACAATGATAAATTTTTTGCTACTGGTATCGCTATGAACTTAAAATAAATTTACGCAGTTGCCAGATTTATTATAATTTTGAAATAATCAAATATTAATTATCATTGAGTTATTTATTAAAAAATACATTGTTACGTTTACAATTTTCAATTATTAACAAGAATTTATAAAAATTATACGAAACTCGCGTTTCTGTTTCAAAATTAATGATTCTAATTAATATGGCAACGTTGAGACGTGACACTTTCGTTGTTCTCCTGTCAAAAATATATTTGACCTTGGCATTTCAATTGATATATATGCGACGTTGCCAAACTGTTTAAGAAATTGATTAATTCTTCAAAAAATCTCAGATATGCTTAAAATTAAACTAGTTCAAAGTGACGAAATAAAAATCACGTACTACAGTTAAATGGAATCTGTTATTTTAAGACGTCATAAATCATGTCTATTTTTTTAGCGACGAGTGAATTGTTTAAGTGACATTAGATGGACTAAAAATGGCGTCGCTTTGAATATTAATAGTTATCATTATCTTTGAGTATATAAAAATATGTAGAAAAATGTACGTGGTAATTTGTGACAAATTAGCCATTACTAGGATCCATATATGAATTATATACAGAAAATGATTAATTCTTCAAAAAATCTCAGAAATACTTAAAACTAATCGCGTTTAAAGTTACGTCATCTGTGGCCAGAACATGAAATACGAGTTACTGCAGTTAAATGAAATCTGTTATTTTATGACGTCATAAATCATGTCTGTTTTTTAACGACGAGTGAATTGTTTGATTAGATGGACTAAAAATGGCGTCGATTTGAATATTAATACTAGTCATTATCTTAGAATATACAAAAATATGTAGAGAAATGTACGTGGTAATTTGTGATAAATTAGCCATTACTAGGATCCATATATGAATTATATACAGAAAATGATTAATTCTTCAAAAAACCACAAAAATGCTTAAAATTAAACGCTTTTAAAGTTGCGCCATCTGTGGTTAGAACATGAAATACAAGTTAATGCAGTTAAATGAAATCTGTTATTTTATGACGTCATAAATCATGTCTGTTTTTTAGCGACGGGTGAAATGTTTGATAGGTGACACTACATGGACTAAAAATGGCGTCGATTTGAATATTAATATTTGTCATTATTTTAGAGTATATAAAAATATACTTGGTAATTTGTGATGAGTCTGGCATTACTATGATCCATATATAAATTATTTACAAAAATTTATAAAAATTAAACAAAACTCGCGTTTCTATTTCCAAATTGATGATTCCACTTTCTTTGGTTACCTGTCAAAAATGTATTTGACCTTGGCATTAGAATTGGTATATACGCGACGTTGCCAAACTATTTAAGAATATATATTTAAAATTATAATATAATTGAATTTCATTGATTAGGAATTAACACAAATCAAATTAACAATATCCAAAATAAACTACACTGAAATAAACACTGTGACCAACTTAAAGTGATCATTTTAATACCATTGGTAAACAAGTCATATAATCGGGTGAGATTGTCCAATCATATTGCAATTCGATTCATATTGACTGGTTTTAATGTTTAGACATGCGCAATAAACGTGTTTTGAACTTTAAATTGATATATATTTTCTATCTCACTTTTTTAAAATTGTCCTTGTCTCATTTTGCTATGTACTCTGTGTTATAATACTGATTCTAATATCAATAGAAGAGGGCGTACCGCTTCTCACGATTTGGTGGAACGTGATGGGTCTTGCAAATGGCGGATTCACCTAGAACGTAACATGCGCAATACAAATCTATATGTAGCGTTCATGATAGATGATTGTTTTTGTTCACGATTCAAAAGTTTCAAGAGTTAAATCCTGTGTTCTATAAAACATCAGAAAGACAGGTTATGTTTTTATTTGTAGCCAATTTTGACAGTCATAAAGTATTTAATAACGTTTTTGTTTCGTTTTTAGTGTATTCTACAATAATGCAATGCAAAAATGAGTACTAATTAGTTCTGTGACGTTTTGTTTTGATATTGATCGGATTATACCCAGAAAATGATTTATTCTTCAAGAAAATCTTAGAAATGCTTCAAATACACGAGATTGAAGTCGCGCCATCTGTGGGTCGAACATAATATGCCAGTTTGCTATTTTATGACGTCATAAATTAATGCCTCTTTTTTAGCGACAATTGGAGAACTTTATTTAGATGACACAACGTGGACTAAAAATGGCGTTGATTTGAATATTTATATATGAATTAAAAAGGAGCAGTTACCATCAAATATAAAGTGCGTATAATACCTAGATACAGACTAATACTAAAATAATGCAATGCAAAAACGATTTATTCTTCAAAAATGCTTGAAATTAAACGCGATTGAATTCGCGCCATCTGTGGTTCGAACATAAAATACAAGTTACTACAATCTGTTATTTTATGACGTCATAAATCATGCCTATTTTTTAGAGACGAGTGAGTTGTTCGATTTTTGTGACACTACGTGGACTAAAAATGGCGTCGATTTGAATATTAATATTTGTCATAATCTTAAAATATATAAAAATATACATGGTAATTTGTGATAAGTCGGTCATTACTAGGATCCATATATGATTAAAGAGTTATAATGTTAAATATATTTATATATAAAGTCAAATGGAATCTGCTATTTTATGACGTCATAAATTATGCCTATTTTTAGCGACGAGTAAAGAGCTTAGAATATATAACAAAAAATTGCTTTATTTAGGTGACACAACGTGGACTAAAAATGGCGTCGATTTATATTTATCAAGATGATAGAATAAATAATAAGTAGGAAGGAGGAGCATTTACTAAAACTCATACATGGCTAATAATTAAATATATCATTATCTGCTTATTTACATTTGAGTTGTGAATGCTACACTATAGGGACATCAGCCATTTATATCATTACATCGCGTTTTATCTATTTATTATTCTAATAATGACGTCATTACTCGTTTATTCATTTTTCTATAAATTGTTATTCGAAAAAGCGAAAGGAATCAACCCGACAAGTCTCACGAGTCAGAGCAAAATAGAGCAATATGGGTGTAATCTTAAAATAAGCGCACGGTTCCAGTGTTGTCAAATGTAGCACAATTGTACCAAAAGTAACACTCTGGAGTATTCACTAGAGCAAGCATTATTGTAAAATAGACAAAATTTGCACTATTTGTATATATTTCTTGGTTCAAAGAAAAACTCTTCTGTGGGAGGAATAAAAAATGCACGTCACTACTACAGTCAAATGAAATCTGCTATTTTATGACGTAACAAAAAGTAAACACGCAGTATTTTATTTCCACTAGATCTTTTATGCCATCTACCGGTTTAAAAAGAAACTGTAAATTGCAATTTTTCGTGTTATTTTTGATCTGTCTAAGTTTACGGCATCGGCAAACTAATCTTATATATTTTTTTAAAGATCACTCAATAGAAATGTTATATGTTATGTTATTCGATAGATGGCACTTGCAACTTCAATTTGGCTTCCTTTAATAAAGTTCTATTTCAGCACAGACAAAAACGACAACACTGCACGGTTAAACCGAATCGGTAATAGAACAAGTTCGGGGTATTAATCGAACACTAAATTACACCTAGAGTGAATAGAAAACGCTGTAATTATAAAAAATAAAACAAAACATATGTAGAGTTGTACTTAAAATTTTGTTAAGATCTAGTACAATTTTATATTTTTAATTTGACAGTCGGTGATATGGCAACTCCGCATTTATTAATGTCATTATCATAGCTGTCATAAGTCAGCTGTTTTCATTGTTCAGTTAATTAATTTATTACTAGATAAAAAAAATGTCTAGTACAATTTTATATTTTCCATTTGACAATTAATGATGTGGCAACTCCGCACTTATTAATGTCATTATCATAGCTGTCATAAGTCAGCTGTTTTCATGTTTAATTAATTATTTTATTACTAGATAAAAAAAAATGTCTAGTACAATTTTATATTTTCAATTTGACAGTTAGTGATGTGGCAACTCCGCACTTATTAATGTCATTTTCATAGCTGTCATAAGTCAGCTGTTTTCATTGTTCAATTAAACATTTTTTTATTAAATAAAAAAATGTCTGCAAACCAAGGTAAGATTTACAAAAAACTGCAGTCAAATGAAATTTGCTCTTTTATGACGTCATAAATCTTGCCTCTTTTTAGCGACGAGTGAAAACTTAGATCGCACAACGTGGACTAAAAATGGCGTTGATTTGAATACTTATATAGGAAGCAAAAAGGAGAAGTTACCAACAAATATAATGTGCGTACAATACCAAGGCCCAGACTAATACTAAAATAATGCAGTGCAAAAACAATTTATTCTTCAAAAATGCTTAAAATTAAACGCGATTGAAGTCGCGCCATCTGTGGGTCGAACATAAAATACAAGTTACTACAACTAAATAGAATCTGTTATTTTATGACGTCATAAATCGTGCCTATTTTTTAGCGACGAATGAGTTGTTCAATTTGGGTGACAATACGTGGACTAAAAATGGCGTCGATTTCAATTTCAAATTAAAGGCGTTTAAAGTCGCGCCATCTGTGGGTCGAACATAAAATGCAAGTTACTATGGTCAAATGGAAACTGTTGATTTATGACGTCATAAATCATGTCTATTTTTTAGCAACGAGTGAATCATTTGATTTAGGTGATACTACAGAATGGCGTTGATTTGAACATTTATATTTATCATAATCGCATTATTCTAATAATGACGTCATTGCTCGTTTACTCATTGTTCTATAAATTGCGATTCGAAAAAGCAAAACGTATCAACCCAACAAAGTTTGATCTGTCTCACGAGTCAGAGCAAAATAGAGCAATATGGGTGTAATCTTAAAATAAGCGCACGGTTCCGGTGTTGTCAAATGTAGCGCAATTGTAAGATAATTGTACTAAATAATACAAAAACTAAAAATGAAACTGGTTTTACAAAATGGCGGCTGGTGTAATGACAAGAAAAAATGTGTCCTCGTCCAGTTGACGTAAACTTAGTCAGACCAAAAATAACAATTTCCTTTTAAAATACAGTTTCCTTCTGCTATCTGTTATGTAAATCGATAGATGGCACTTGCAACTTCAATTTGGCTTCCATTAATAAAGTTCTATTTCAGCATATGTAGAGTTGTACTTAAAATTTTGTTAAGATCTAGTACAATTTTATATTTTTAATTTGACATGTGGCAACTCCGCACTTATAAATGTCATTATCATATCTGTCATAAGTCAGCTGTTTTTTCATTGTTCAATTAATCATTTTATTACTATTACTAAATAAATAAAATGTCTGCTAACCAAGGTAAGATTTATAATAATTATTAATCAAATTTATCTTTCTTTTTTTTATAGAAAACCGTCCCGAATTGTACGAAGAAGTTAAATTATATCAAAACGCAAGAGAACGTGAAAAGTAAACAAAGTCAATTTAACGTAAATATTAAGTATTAAATAAATTTCTGTTTTAGGTATGATAATTTAGCGGATCTTTACGCCGTTATTAATACTTTACAACAATTGGAAAAAGCTTATATAAGAGATTGCGTCGTAGCTAAAGAATATACGGCAGCTTGTAGTAAATTGTTGGTTCAGTATAAAGCAGCTTTTAGACAAGTTAAAGGCGATGAATTTCCTACTGTTGATGTTTTCGTTAAAAAATACAGAGTGAGTAATTAAAAAAATATATAAATTTTTCTCATTATTATATATTTAATCGTTAACATAAGTATAATTAAATTTGAGGTTAGGTTTCTTTCTTTTGACTTTTAATTTACTTTTGTTTTGGTTTTTATTATGTAGGTATCTTGATTAATATTTAAATTTCTGGGATTTTTTTTTTATTATTGATCAGTTTTTTGTTTAATTCAAAATGTTGAAATTTTCAAAATCGATATAAAATAATTGTCAAAATGGCTAAAAAAAAATTACAATGATTTGAAATTTTAACTATTTGATAACAAAGCAAAAAAAAACCCAATGTTTAAAAATTAATATTTTTCCCTACTTTACTTTATTTTTCCACATTTCCTTATTTTTTTCCGATTTATCCATAGTTTTCCTTATTTTTCCCCATTTTCTCAATTTTTCTCTGGTTTATTTTATTTTGTCCTGTTTTTCCTTATTTTTTCCCATTTTCTCTGCTTTTTCCTAATTTTTCCTTATTTTTTTCCGATTTATCCATAGTTTTCCTTATTTTTCCCCATTTTCTCAATTTTTCTCTGGTTTATTTTATTTTGTCCTGTTTTTCCTTATTTTTTCCCATTTTCTCTGCTTTTTCCTAATTTTTCCTTATTTTTTTCCGATTTATCCATAGTTTTCCTTATTTTCCCCTATTTTCTCAATTTTCCCTACTTTACTTTATATTCCTTATTTTTCCCTACGTTTCCTTATTCAATTTTTCCTTACTTTTCTATATTTTTCCCTATTTTCTTAATTTTTCTCTACTCTACTTTGCCCTATTGTTCCTTGTTTTTTCTTAGTTTTTTCTTTTTTTCCCTAATTTTTCCATATTTTTTCCGATTTATCCATGGTTTTCCTTATTTTTCCCTATGTTTCCTTATTTTCTCAATTTTTCCGTACTTTACTTAATTTTTCCGGATTATGCCCTATTTTTCCTTATTTTTTCCTATTTTTCCCTAATTTTTCCTAGTTTTCCTTATTTTTCCTCATCTTTCCCTGTTTTCTCAATATTTCCCTACTTTACTTTATTTTGCCCTATTTTTCCTAATTTTTTCCTGTTTTTCTCTGTTTTTCCCATTTTTTCTGTTTTTCTCTATTTTCCTTGTTTTTATATATTTTTCCCAATTTTGCTATTTTTCCCACATTTTACTTTATTTGTCCCCATTTTTTCCCTATTTATCCCAATATTTCTCTATTTTTCTCTAGTGTCACTATTTTCCCCATTTACCCTATTTTTCTTTATTTTCTATCCTTTCTCACCCATTTATCTATTTTTCTTTATTCTCCCATAGTTTTCCAATTTTTTCCCTTTTTTCCCAATATTTCGTTATTTTTCCTTATTTTTCGTATTTTTCTCAATTTGTCCTCATTTGGCTTTATTTTCCCCAATTTTACTTGATTTTTTCCATGTTTTTTCAATATTTCGCTTTTTTCATATTTTCACATTTTGCTTTATTTTCCCCTTTTTTACGTAATTTTTCTTTATTTTTTCCAATTTTTCCCCACTTTAACAATATTTCTCCATTTTTTCTTATTTTTTTCCGTTTTTCTCCATTTTTCCCAGTATTTCGCAATTATTTCTTGTTTTTCCCAATTTTTTTCCCATTTTTCCCAAAATTTCGCTCTTTTTTCATGAAAATATTTTTACTTAATTTTTCCCTATTTTTTCCAATTTTTTTTTCCATGAAAACATTTTTACTTAATTTTTCCATATTATTTCCAATTTTTTTTCCATTTTTTCCATCATTTCTTTATTTTTCTCTTTTTCCTTATTTTTTCCAGTTTTGTTCCCGTTTTTCTCAATTTTTGCTTATTTTTCCCTATTTTTCTCTTATCTTTTCTATTTATTTCCCATTTTTCTATATTCAATATTCTACGCTGTTTTTCCAAATTTTTCCTTTTTTCATAAGTTTTCCCCATATTGCTTTATTTTCCTCAATTTTACTTTATTTTTTCCATGTTTTTCCCAATATTTCGTTTTTTTACCATATTTCTCCATTTTCCCCATTTTTACTTAATTTTTTCCCATTTTTCCAATTTTTTCCTGATTTTCCCCAATTTTTTTCAATTTTTCCTAATTTTTCCCCATTTTTCTCAATTTTTCCCCATTTTGCTTAATTTTCCTCAATTTTACTTTATTTTTTCCATGTTTTTCCCAATATTTCGTTTTTTTACCATATTTTTCCATTTTCCCCATTTTACTTAATTTTTTCCCATTTTTCCAATTTTTTCCGAATTTTCCCCAATTTTTTTCAATTTTTCCTAATTTTTCCCCATTTTTCTCAATTTTTCCCCATTTTGCTTAATTTCCCTCAATTTTACTTTATTTTTCCCAATATTTCGCTATTTTTCCAAATTTTGCTTTATTTTCCCCATTTTTACTTGATTTTTTTCCTAATTTTTTTCGAATTTTTTCCCAATATTTTCTTATTTTTGCTAATTTTTTCCAATTTTTTTCCCATTTTTTTTCCAAAATTTCCCCATTTTACTTCATTTTCCAGTTTTTTTCTAATATTTTGCCATTTTTCCACATTTTTCTCGATTTTTCTTCATTTTGCTTTATTTTCCCTATTTTTACTTAATTTTTTTTCCAAAATTTCGTTGTTTCATATTTTCCCATTTTGTTTTATTTTCCTCACTTTTACTTAATTTTTCCCTATTTTTTCCAATTTTTCTTCATTTTGCTTAATTTTCCCCAATTTATTTTTCCAATATTTCTCCATTTTTTCCGACTTCCCTTTTTGCTTTATTTTCCCAATTTTTACTAAATTTTTCCCAATTTTTTTCCTCAATTTTTTCCTATATTTCCTCATTTTTCACTATTTTTCCCTATTTTTTCCCAGTTATCCCAATATTTCGCCATTTTTCCAAATTTTGCTTTATTTTCTCCATTTTTGCTTAATTTTTTTCAATTTTTTTCCTATTTTTTCCCTAGTTTTCCCGATATTTCCCTATTTTTCCTTATTTTTTTCTACTTTTCCTTATTTTTTTCGAATTTTTCCTCATTTTTCCCAATATTTCCTTATTTTTGCTTATTTTGTGTCCAAAATTTCCCCATTTTACTCCATTCTTCCTTTTTTATTTTACAACTTTTTCCAATATTTTGCTATTTTTCCACATTTTTCTTCATTTTGCTTAATTTTCCCCAATTTTACTTTATTTTTCCAATATTTCTCCATTTTTTCCGATTTCCCATTTTGCTTTATTTTCCCAATTTTTACTTAATTTTTCCCTATTTTTTCCATTTTTTTCCTCACTTTGTCAATGTTTCCCTATATTTTCTCATTTTTCACTATTTTTCCCTATTTTTTCCCATTTTTCCCCAGTTATCCCAATATTTCGCCATTTTTCCATATTTTCCTTTATTGTGCTTTTTTCCCCAATTTTGGTTAATTTTTTCCATGTTTTTCCCAACATTTGGCAATTTTTCCCCATTTTTTCCAATTTTTTTAACATTTTTCCCAATAATTTCTCAATTTTTCCTTATTTTTCTTTATTTTTCCCCATTTTCTCAATGTTTCCTTGTTTTGTTTTATTTTCCCCAATTTTACTTTATTTTTATGTTTTTCGCAATATTTCGCTATTTTTCTGTTTTTCCCGTTTTGCTTTATTTTTCCTACTTTTACTTAATTTTTCCCCATTTTTTCTTATTTTTCTCTGTATTTCCCTATTTTTTCCAATTTTTCCCAATATTTCCTCATTTTTCCCAGTAGTTCGCTAATTTACCTTATTTTTCCCCATTTTCCATTTTTTTCCCAATATTTCGTTATTTTTCCTTATTTTCCCATTTTGCTTTATTTTTCCATTTTTACTTAATTTTCCTCAAATTTTTCCAATTTTTTTTTCTCATTTTTCCCAATATTTTATTATTTTTCCCTATTTTTCTCATTTTGCTTTATTTTACTTTACTTAATTTTTTCCATGATTTTCCTAATAATTCGCTTTTTTTTCGTATTTTCTCATTTATTTTCACTATTTTTACTCAATTTTTCCCTATTTTTTCCCAATATTTCCCCCTTTTTCCTTAATTTTCTCAATTTTATCCATATTTTTTCCTCATTTTTCCCAATATTTCGCCATTTTTCCCTTTTTTTCCAGCATTTGGCAAATTTTTCTTATTTTTCCCCATTTTCCGTTTTTTCTCTAATTTTCCCAATATTTAGCCATTTTTTCTTATTTTTCCATATTTACCCTCATTTTCCATTATTTTTCCCCCATTTTTGCTTAATTTTTCTCAATTTTCCCCCATTTTTCCCAATATTTCTCCATTTTTTAAATTTTTCTTATTTTGCTTAATTTCCCTCAATTTTACTTTATTTGTTCCATGTTTTTCCCAATATTTCGTTTTTTTACCATATTTTTCCATTTTCCCCATTTTACTTAATTTTTTCCCATTTTTCCAATTTTTTCCGAATTTTCCCCAATTTTTTTCAATTTTTCCTAATTTTTCCCCATTTTTCTCAATTTTTCCCCATTTTGCTTAATTTCCCTCAATTTTACTTTATTTTTCCCAATATTTCGCTATTTTTCCAAATTTTGCTTTATTTTCCCCATTTTTACTTGATTTTTTTCCTAATTTTTTTCGAATTTTTTCCCAATATTTTCTTATTTTTGCTAATTTTTTCCAATTTTTTTCCCATTTTTTTTCCAAAATTTCCCCATTTTACTTCATTTTCCAGTTTTTTTCTAATATTTTGCTATTTTTCCACATTTTTCTCGATTTTTCTTCATTTTGCTTTATTTTCCCATTTGGTTTTATTTTCCTCATTTTTACTTAATTTTTCCCTATTTTTTCCAATTTTTCTTCATTTTGCTTAATTTCCACAATTTTAATTTATTTTTCCAATATTTCTCCATTTTTTCCGACTTCCCTTTTTGCTTTATTTTCCCAATTTTTAATAAATTTTTCCCAATTTTTTTCCTCAATTTTTTCCTATATTTCCTCATTTTTCACTATTTTTCCCTATTTTTTCCCAGTTATCCCAATATTTCGCCATTTTTCCAAATTTTGCTTTATTTTCTCCATTTTTGCTTAATTTTTTTCAATTTTTTTCCTATTTTTTCCCTAGTTTTCCCAATATTTCCCTATTTTTCCTTATTTTTTTCTACTTTTCCTTATTTTTTTCGAATTTTTTCCTCATTTTTCCCAATATTTCCTTATTTTTGCTTATTTTGTGTCCAAAATTTCCCCATTTTACTCCATTCTTCCTTTTTTATTTTCCAACTTTTTCCAATATTTTGCTATTTTTCCACATTTTTCTTCATTTTGCTTAATTTTCCCCAATTTTACTTTATTTTTCCAATATTTCTCCATTTTTTCCGATTTCCCATTTTGCTTTATTTTCCCAATTTTTACTTAATTTTTCCCTATTTTTTCCATTTTTTTCCTCACTTTGTCAATGTTTCCCTATATTTTCTCATTTTTCACTATTTTTCCCTATTTTTTTCCCATTTTTCCCCAGTTATCCCAATATTTCGCCATTTTTCCATATTTTCCTTTATTGTGCTCTTTTCCCCAATTTTGGTTAATTTTTTCCATGTTTTTCCCAACATTTGGCAATTTTTCCCCATTTTTTCCAATTTTTTTAACATTTTTCCCTATAATTTCTCAATTTTTCCTTATTTTTCCCCATTTTCTCAATGTTTCTTCATTTTGTTTTATTTTCCCCAATTTTACTTTATTTTTATGTTTTTCCCAATATTTCGCTATTTTTCTGTTTTCCCGTTTTGCTTTATTTTTCCTACTTTTACTTAATTTTTCCCCATTTTTTCTTATTTTTCTCTGTATTTCCCTATTTTTTCCAATTTTTCCCAATATTTCCTCATTTTTCCCAATATTTCCTCATTTTTCCCAGTATTTCGCTAATTTACCTTATTTTCCCCCATTTTCCATTTTTTTCCCAATATTTCGCTATTTTTCCTTATTTTTCTCTATTTTTCCCAATATTTCGCAGTTTTTCTTTATTTTTCCTTATTTTTCTCAATTTTTCCCTATTTTGCTTTAATTTCCCCTTTTTTACTTAATTTTTCCCAAATTTTTCCAATTTTTCCCAATTTTTTTCCTGGTTTTTCCCCATGTTTTCGCTATTTTTCTCAGATTTTTCTCATTTTGCTTAATTTTCCTCAATTTTTTCCTAATTTTTTTCCATGTTTTTCTCAATATTTCGCCATTTTTCCCTTTTTTCCAGTATTTGGCAAATTTTTCTTATTTTTCCCCATTTTCCGTTTTTTCTCTAATTTTCCCAATATTTCGCCATTTTTTCTTATTTTTCCCTCATTTTCCATATTTTTCCCCAATTTTTGCTTAATTTTTCTCCATTTTTCCAATATTTTCCCCATTTTTCTCCATTTTTCCCAGTATTTCGCCAATTTTCCTAATTTTTCTCCTTTTTCTAACCTTTTCCCCATTTTTTCCAATATTTCGTAATTTTTCCCCATTTTTTCCAATTTTCTTAACGTTTTTCCGCATTTTTTCCAATTTTCTTAACTTTTTTCCTTTTTTTCTCCCCATTTTTTCCAATTTTATCAATAAAAAAAAACCCCCAAAAATATGAAAAATTTTGTTGACATTTTCGTGACGATAATTTCCCTCTCCTTTTAATTAAGCTCGATTGTCCCGCCGCCTTAGAACGTATCAAAGAAGACCGACCGATAACGATAAAAGACGACAAAGGCAACACGAGCAAATGCATAGCCGACATCGTATCATTATTCATCACCATAATGGATAAATTAAGATTAGACATACGTTCGATGGACAATCTACATCCGGACGTTAGAGATTTGGTAGATACGATGAATAGATTGAGCATGTTACCGTCGGATTTCGATGGTAAATTAAAAGTTACCGAATGGTTGACGACGTTAAATTCGATGCAGGCGTCGGACGAATTGTCCGAAGCTCAAGTTAGACAATTGTTGTTCGATTTGGAAAGCGCCTACGCTTCGTTTAATAAAGTTTTACATAATTCTGCCTAAAAAAAAATATAGTGAGACATGCTGTATATGTATTTATATATCCACTGTTTTTCATAGTTTCTAGATATATATTTTATAAGTAAAATGCTTCTAATTATATTATTTTTTTTTTAATAAAAATTATTTGGATTATTATAATCTCTATTTTTCCATATTTTTTCCTGTTTTTCCCTATTTTTTCCCATTTTTCCGTGTTTTTTCCCATTTTTTCTTGTTTTCCTCAATTTTTCCCTATTTTTTCCTATTTTTGCAACATTATTATATTATATTTCCGTGTTTTTTCCCATTTTTTCCTGTTTTCTCTATTTTTCCCCATTTTTCTCTGTTTTTCAATATTTTTTTATTTTTCCGTATTTTTTCCCATTTTTTCCTGATTTTCTCTATTTTTTGCAATATTTCCTTATTTTCCCGTGTTTTTTCCACTTTTTTCCTGTTTTCCTCAATTTTTCCCTATTTTTCTCAATTTTTGCTATATTATTATATTATATTTCCGTGTTTTTTCCCATTTTTTCCTGTTTTCTCTATTTTTCCCCATTTTTCCTATTTTTCTCTGTTTTTCAATATTTTCTTATTTTTTCCCGTTTTTTCTCTTTTTTTGCAATATTTCCTTATTTTTCCGTGTTTTTTCCACTTTTTTCCTGTTTTCCTCAATTTTTCCCAATTTTTTCCCATTTTTCCTATTATTCTCTATTTTTGCAATATTATTATATTATTTTTCCGTGTTTTTTCCCGTTTTTTCCAGTTTTCTCTATTTTTGCAATATTTTCTTATTTTTCCGTATTTTTCCCATTTTTCTCAATTTTTTCATGTTTTTCCCATTTTTCCAATTTTTCCTGTTTTTCACAATCCTTTCATGTTTTTCACCATTTTTTTCCCGTTTTTTATATTTTTTCTTTATCTCAATTTTTTATATTCTCTATTTTTCCCAATTTTTCCTGTTTTTCTCAACCGGAGCAATACTTTATTATTTTCCGAGTTTTCTCCTGTTTTCCTCTATTTTTCCCTATTTTCTTAAAATTTTTTCCTGTTTTTTTCCATTTTCGCAATTTTTTATAATTTTTCCATGTTTTTTCCCATTTTTCATATTTTTGCTTTTTCTCTATTTTTCCCCATTTTTCTCTATTTTTGCATATGTTTCCGTATTTTTTCCCATTGTTATATATTTTTCCCAATTTTTTTATATTTTTCTCTATTTTTACAATATTTTCTTATTTTCCGGATTTTTTCCCATTTTTCTCTGTTTTTGCAATATTTTCAAGTATTCCTATTTTCCTCAAATTTTTCATGTTTTTCTCTGTTTTTTTAATTTTTCCCAATTTTTTACCATTTTTCTCAATTTTTCATGTTTTTCCCATTTTTCAGATTTTTTTCTTTTTCTCTTTATTTTTCCTGGTTTTTTCCCATTTTTGCCTATATTTTTCTTTTTCCCCATTTTTGAATATTTTTTCCAGTTTTTCTCAATTTTTTCATGTTACCCAATTTTTCCCGTTTTTCATATTTCCTTCTTTTCTCAATTTTTTTATATTCTCCATTTTCCCCCAATTTTTTCCCGTTTTTTTTTCAATTTTTGCGATATTTTCTTGTTTTTCCCTATTTTTTCTCATTTTTCAATTTTTTTTCTTTTTCTCAGTTTTTTTATATTCTCTATTTTTCCGTTTTTTCCATTTTTTCCCTAGTTTTGCAATATTTTCTAATTTTCCGTATTATTTCCTATATTTTTCTATTTTTTCCAACTTTTTGCCCATATTTTTCTCTTTTTTCCCCATTTTGACCATTTTCCTGTTTTTATCAATTTTTTCATGTTTTTCCCAATTTTTTTCCGTTTTTCTTATTTTTTTATATTTTTCTGTTCTTCTCTATTTTTTGCAATATTTTCGTATTTTCCGTGTTTTTTCCTATTTTCCTCAATTTTTGCAATATTTTCTAATTTTTCCGTATTTTTCTCAATTTTTTCATTTTTTTACTATTTTTTCCCATTTTTCATATTTTATTTATATTTTTCTGTTTTTCTCCATTTTTGCAATATTTTCCATTTTTTCCTTATTTTTCTAATTTTTTTCATGTTTTTCCCTATTTTTTCCTATTTTTTTACGTTTTTTTTGGGATTTTCCGTTTTTTGCGATTTTTTTGATTTTTTTTTTATTTTTTCCATAATTTACAATTTTATTCTTCATTTTTTTCCAAAATTTTCCAATAATTTTTCTTTCTTTTCGATTATTACGGATTGTTTCTTACTTTTTCGATACTTCTAATTTTTTCTCGTTTTTTACTAATCTTTTTGATTTTTTTTTAACATTTTTAATTTTTTCTGATTTTTTTTTCTCATTCTATTTTTTTTCTTTTCTAATTTTTTCCCATCCTCCGATATTTTTTTGATTTTTCGATTTTTTCAAATTTTTCTTCTCATTTTTCCGCTGTTTTTGGATTTTTTCCATTGTTTATTGATTTTTTTCAAATTCATTCAGTTTTTTCTAAATTTTTCTGGTTTTTTTGATTTCTATCGTTCGATTTTTTTTTTATTTTTTACTTCATTTATTTTTTCGATTTCTTTCGACTTTTGTCACCGTTTTTTGTTTTTTTCGATTCTTTTTTCGATTTCTTTCGATTTTTTTGTCAATTTTTTTCTTTTGATTTTCTTTAAAAAATTTTTCGATTTTCTTTAAAAAAAACTACTAGTAAAAAAATACATTTTTATTAATTCAATTAAATACAAAATTAAGTTATACATACTTATACACGCAAATTATTACTACAGTGTGTCCCATTCAAAAAAAAAAACTAAAACCAAAATAATTATTTATTTTTTTAATACAAACAAAAATAAGATTGGCGTAATCGGTGAAAAAAAATCATTTTTCATAATTAAACCAAAAAAAAAATAAATTTTTTTCTAATAAAATTTTCAGATTAAAAAAATCCACACCGTATATCAATTATTTTCCAAAAAAACCAAATTATTAACATTCTTTTATAAATAAATTATTTAATTTTCGGTAGTGTCTACGTTACCGGCGTAACGGGTACGGGAACTTTTTCTAAAGGCAATAAATGGTAGGACAGCCACCAAGACAATATCGGTTGCGTAGCGGCTAAAAATAAGAGGAAGTAAAGTCGTCTTTTATGACCGGTCGTCGTCGACTGGGATCCATAGTAACTGGCCTCGTGCGAACTTTCCGCCAACACTTGAACCTGTCAAAAATTGGAAACAATCAATTTCATATACGTTTAAGACTAACTTCCAAAAACTGTCAGAAATTACAAAACTTCCACATAAAGTTTGAAAACTTCCATTAACTTACAAAACTCCCAAAAAACAATAGAAAACTTTTATAAACTCCCAATAACTTTCATAAACCTTAAAAACTCCCAAAAAACTATCAGAAACCTTGAAAACTTTAAAATCCCGCCAAAAAACTCCCAAAGACCATCGAAAACTTCCAGACTCAAAATTCCTCCAAAGCATTTTTATATACCCCTAAAAACTTCCGTACGCCCCTGAAAACTTCCGTAAACTCACAAAAAACTTCAGAAACTTTAAAATCCCGCCAAAAACTCCCAAAGACCATCGAAAACTTCCAGACTCCCAATTCCTCCAAAGCATTTTTATATACCCCTAAAAACTTCCGTACGCCCCTGAAAACTTCCGTAAACTCACAAAAAACTTCAGAAACTTTAAAATCCCGCCAAAAACTCCCAAAGACCATCAAAAACTTCCAGACTCCCAATTCCTCCAAAGCATTTTTATTTACCCCTAAAAACTTCCGTTCGCCACTGAAAACTTCCTTAAACTCACAAAAAACTTCAGAAACCTTGAAAACTTTAAAATCCCGCCAAAAAACTCCCAAAGACCATCGAAAACTTCCAGACTCCCAATTCCTCCAAAGCATTTTTATATACCCCTAAAAACTTACGTACGCCCCTGAAAACTTCCTTAAACTCACAAAAAAACTTCAGAAACTTTAAAATCCCTCCAAAAAACTCCCAAAGACCATCGAAAACTTCCAGACTCAAAATTCCTCCAAAGCATTTTTATATACCCCTAAAAACTTCCGTACGCCCCTGAAAACTTCCGTAAACTCACAAAAAACTTCAGAAACTTTAAAATCCCGCCAAAAACTCCCAAAGACCATCAAAAACTTCCAGACTCCCAATTCCTCCAAAGCATTTTTATTTACCCCTAAAAACTTCCGTTCGCCACTGAAAACTTCCTTAAACTCACAAAAAACTTCAGAAACCTTGAAAACTTTAAAATCCCGCCAAAAAACTCCCAAAGACCATCGAAAACTTCCAGACTCCCAATTCCTCCAAAACATTTTTATTTACCCCTAAAAACTTCCGTTAGCCACTGAAAACTTCCTTAAACTCACAAAAAACTTCAGAAACTTTAAAATCCCTCCAAAAAACTCCCAAAAACCATCGAAAACTTCCAGACTCCCAATTCCTCCAAAGCATTTTTATATACCCCTAAAAACTTCCGTACGCCCCTGAAAACTTTCATAAACTCACAAAAAACTTCAGAAACTTTAAAATCCCGCCAAAAACTCCCAAAGACCATCAAAAACTTCCAGACTCCCAATTCCTCCAAAGCATTTTTATATACCCCTAAAAACTTCCGTACGCCACTGAAAACTTCCTTAAACTCACAAAAAACTTTGAAAACTTTAAAATCCCGCCAAAAAACTCCCAAAGACCATCGAAAACTTCCAGACTCCCAATTCCTCCAAAGCATTTTTATATACCCCTAAAAACTTACGTACGCCCCTGAAAACTTCCTTAAACTCACAAAAAACTTCAGAAACTTTGAAAACTTTAAAATCCCGCCAAAAAACTCCCAAAGACCATCGAAAACTTCCAGACTCCCAATTCCTCCAAAGCATTTTTATATACCCCTAAAAACTTACGTACGCCACTGAAAACTTCCTTAAACTCACAAAAAACTTCAGAAACTTTAAAATCCCTCCAAAAACTCCCAAAGACCATCGAAAACTTCCACACTCCCAATTCCTCCAAAGCATTTTTATATACCCCTAAAAACTTACGTACGCCACTGAAAACTTCCTTAAACTCACAAAAAACTTCAGAAACTTTAAAATCCCTCCAAAAAACTCCCAAAGACCATCGAAAACTTCCAGACTCCCAATTCCTCCAAAGCATTTTTATATACCCCTAAAAACTTCCGTACGCCACTGAAAACTTCCTTAAACTCACAAAAAACTTCAGAAACTTTAAAATCCCTCCAAAAACTCCCAAAGACCATCGAAAACTTCCACACTCCCAATTCCTCCAAAGCATTTTTATATACCCCTAAAAACTTACGTACGCCCCTGAAAACTTCCTTAAACTCACAAAAAACTTCAGAAACTTTGAAAACTTTAAAATCCCGCCAAAAAACTCCCAAAGACCATCGAAAACTTCCAGACTCCCAATTCCTCCAAAGCATTTTTATATACCCCTAAAAACTTACGTACGCCCCTGAAAACTTCCTTAAACTCACAAAAAACTTCAGAAACTTTGAAAACTTTAAAATCCCGCCAAAAAACTCCCAAAGACCATCGAAAACTTCCAGACTCCCAATTCCTCCAAAGCATTTTTATATACCCCTAAAAACTTACGTACGCCCCTGAAAACTTCCTTAAACTCACAAAAAACTTCAGAAACTTTGAAAACTTTAAAATCCCGCCAAAAAACTCCCAAAGACCATCGAAAACTTCCAGACTCCCAATTCCTCCAAAGCATTTTTATATACCCCTAAAATCTTACGTACGCCACTGAAAACTTCCTTAAACTCACAAAAAACTTCAGAAACTTTAAAATCCCTCCAAAAACTCCCAAAGACCATCGAAAACTTCCACACTCAAAATTCCTCCAAAGCATTTTTATATACCCCTAAAAACTTACGTACGCCACTGAAAACTTCCTTAAACTCACAAAAAACTTCAGAAACTTTAAAATCCCTCCAAAAAACTCCCAAAGACCATCGAAAACTTCCAGACTCCCAATTCCTCCAAAGCATTTTTATATACCCCTAAAAACTTCCGTACGCCACTGAAAACTTCCTTAAACTCACAAAAAACTTTGAAAACTTTAAAATCCCGCCAAAAAACTCCCAAAGACCATCGAAAACTTCCAGACTCCCAATTCCTCCAAAGCATTTTTATATACCCCTAAAAACTTACGTACGCCCCTGAAAACTTCCTTAAACTCACAAAAAACTTCAGAAACTTTAAAATCCCTCCAAAAACTCCCAAAGACCATCGAAAACTTCCACACTCCCAATTCCTCCAAAGCATTTTTATATACCCCTAAAAACTTACGTACGCCACTGAAAACTTCCTTAAACTCACAAAAAACTTCAGAAACTTTAAAATCCCTCCAAAAAACTCCCAAAGACCATCGAAAACTTCCAGACTCCCAATTCCTCCAAAGCATTTTTATATACCCCTAAAAACTTCCGTACGCCACTGAAAACTTCCTTAAACTCACAAAAAACTTCAGAAACTTTAAAATCCCTCCAAAAACTCCCAAAGACCATCGAAAACTTCCACACTCCCAATTCCTCCAAAGCATTTTTATATACCCCTAAAAACTTACGTACGCCCCTGAAAACTTCCTTAAACTCACAAAAAACTTCAGAAACTTTGAAAACTTTAAAATCCCGCCAAAAAACTCCCAAAGATCATCAAAAACTTCCAGACTCCCAATTCCTCCAAAGCATTTTTATATACCCCTAAAAACTTACGTACGCCACTGAAAACTTCCTTAAACTCACAAAAAACTTCAGAAACTTTAAAATCCCTCCAAAAACTCCCAAAGACCATCGAAAACTTCCACACTCCCAATTCCTCCAAAGCATTTTTATATACCCCTAAAAACTTACGTACGCCACTGAAAACTTCCTTAAACTCACAAAAAACTTCAGAAACTTTAAAATCCCTCCAAAAAACTCCCAAAGACCATCGAAAACTTCCAGACTCCCAATTCCTCCAAAGCATTTTTATATACCCCTAAAAACTTCCGTACGCCACTGAAAACTTCCTTAAACTCACAAAAAACTTCAGAAACTTTAAAATCCCTCCAAAAACTCCCAAAGACCATCGAAAACTTCCACACTCCCAATTCCTCCAAAGCATTTTTATATACCCCTAAAAACTTACGTACGCCCCTGAAAACTTCCTTAAACTCACAAAAAACTTCAGAAACTTTGAAAACTTTAAAATCCCGCCAAAAAACTCCCAAAGACCATCGAAAACTTCCAGACTCCCAATTCCTCCAAAGCATTTTTATATACCCCTAAAAACTTACGTACGCCCCTGAAAACTTCCTTAAACTCACAAAAAACTTCAGAAACTTTGAAAACTTTAAAATCCCGCCAAAAAACTCCCAAAGACCATCGAAAACTTCCAGACTCCCAATTCCTCCAAAGCATTTTTATATACCCCTAAAAACTTACGTACGCCCCTGAAAACTTCCTTAAACTCACAAAAAACTTCAGAAACTTTGAAAACTTTAAAATCCCGCCAAAAAACTCCCAAAGACCATCGAAAACTTCCAGACTCCCAATTCCTCCAAAGCATTTTTATATACCCCTAAAATCTTACGTACGCCACTGAAAACTTCCTTAAACTCACAAAAAACTTCAGAAACTTTAAAATCCCTCCAAAAACTCCCAAAGACCATCGAAAACTTCCACACTCAAAATTCCTCCAAAGCATTTTTATATACCCCTAAAAACTTACGTACGCCACTGAAAACTTCCTTAAACTCACAAAAAACTTCAGAAACTTTAAAATCCCTCCAAAAAACTCCCAAAGACCATCGAAAACTTCCAGACTCCCAATTCCTCCAAAGCATTTTTATATACCCCTAAAAACTTCCGTACGCCACTGAAAACTTCCTTAAACTCACAAAAAACTTTGAAAACTTTAAAATCCCGCCAAAAAACTCCCAAAGACCATCGAAAACTTCCAGACTCCCAATTCCTCCAAAGCATTTTTATATACCCCTAAAAACTTACGTACGCCCCTGAAAACTTCCTTAAACTCACAAAAAACTTCAGAAACTTTGAAAACTTTAAAATCCCGCCAAAAAACTCCCAAAGACCATCGAAAACTTCCAGACTCCCAATTCCTCCAAAGCATTTTTATATACCCCTAAAAACTTACGTACGCCCCTGAAAACTTCCTTAAACTCACAAAAAACTTCAGAAACTTTGAAAACTTTAAAATCCCGTCAAAAAAGTCCCAAAAACCATCGAAAACTTCCAGACTCCCAATTCCTCCAAAGCATTTTTATTTACCCCTAAAAACTTGCGTACGCCCCTGAAAACTTCCTTAAACTTACAAAAAACTTCCGAAACTTTGAAAACTTTAAAACCCCGTCAAAAACTCCCAAAGACCATCGAAAACTTCCAGACTCCCAATTCCTCCAAAGCATTTTTATTTACCCCTAAAAACTTCCGTACGCCCCTGAAAACTTCCTTAAACTCACAAAAAACTTCAGAAACTTTGAAAACTTTAAAATCCCGCCAAAAAACTCCCAAAGACCATCAAAAACTTCCAGACTCCCAATTCCTCCAAAGCATTTTTATTTACCTCTAAAAACTTCCGTACGCCCCTGAAAACTTCCTTAAACTCACAAAAAACTTCAGAAACTTTGAAAACTTTAAAATCCCGCCAAAAAACTCCCAAAGACCATCGAAAACTTCCAGACTCCCAATTCCTCCAAAGCATTTTTATTTACCCCTAAAAACTTACGTACGCCACTGAAAACTTCCTTAAACTCACAAAAAACTTCAGAAACTTTGAAAACTTTAAAATCCCGCCAAAAAACTCCCAAAGACCATCGAAAACTTCCAGATTCCCAATTCCTCCAAAGCATTTTTATATACCCCTAAAAACTTCCGTACGCCCCTGAAAACTTCCTTAAACTCACAAAAAACTTCAGAAACTTTGAAAACTTTAAAATCCCGCCAAAAAACTCCCAAAGACCATCGAAAACTTCCAGATTCCCAATTCCTCCAAAGCATTTTTATATACCCCTAAAAACTTCCGTACGCCCCTGAAAACTTCCTTAAACTCACAAAAACTTCAGAAACTTTGAAAACTTTAAAATCCCGCCAAAAAACTCCCAAAAACCATCGAAAACTTCCAGACTCGCAATTCCTCCAAAGCATTTTTATTTACCCATAAAAACTTCCGTACGCCCCTGAAAACTTCCGTAAACTCACAAAAAACTTCAGAAACTTTGAAAACTTTAAAATCCCGCCAAAAAACTCCCAAAGACCATCGACAACTTCCAGACTCCCAATTCCTCCAAAGCATTTTTATTTACCCCTAAAAACTTACGTACGCCACTGAAAACTTTCTTAAACTCACAAAAAACTTCAGAAACTTTGAAAACTTTAAAATCCCGCCAAAAAACTCCCAAAGACCATCGAAAACTTCCAGACTCCCAATTCCTCCAAAGCATTTTTATTTACCCCTAAAAACTTACGTACGCCACTGAAAACTTCCTTAAACTCACAAAAAACTTCAGAAACTTTGAAAACTTTAAAATCCCGCCAAAAAACTCCCAAAGACCATCGAAAACTTCCAGATTCCCAATTCCTCCAAAGCATTTTTATATACCCCTAAAAACTTCCGTACGCCCCTGAAAACTTCCTTAAACTCACAAAAAACTTCAGAAACTTTGAAAACTTTAAAATCCCGCCAAAAAACTCCCAAAAACCATCGAAAACTTCCAGACTCGCAATTCCTCCAAAGCATTTTTATTTACCCATAAAAACTTCCGTACGCCCCTGAAAACTTCCGTAAACTCACAAAAAACTTCAGAAACTTTGAAAACTTTAAAATCCCGCCAAAAAACTCCCAAAGACCATCGACAACTTCCAGACTCCCAATTCCTCCAAAGCATTTTTATTTACCCCTAAAAACTTACGTACGCCACTGAAAACTTTCTTAAACTCACAAAAAACTTCAGAAACTTTGAAAACTTTAAAATCCCGCCAAAAAACTCCCAAAGACCATCGAAAACTTCCAGACTCCCAATTCCTCCAAAGCATTTTTATATACCCCTAAAAACTTCCGTACGCCCCTGAAAACTTCCGTAAACCTCACCGAAACTACAAAAAAACTCCAAAAGGCAATCGAAAAACTTTCAGCTCCTAAAAAACTTCCACGCCCCTGAAAAAAATTTCCAAAAACCAAAAGAAATTACTTAATAAAAATTTACCAGTGGCGTATCATTTATTAAAAAAGAATAAAACATAAATAAAAAATAATGAAAAATATAGTAAAAAAATATATAAATATATATAATTAACTAACCTTAAGGCTCCTAACGAGGAAAAAGGCCAATGCTAAATTTGTATATATTAAACAGGAATAATAGCCCAACCTTCCTGCTACGACACTGACGCTAGTCGCGAAAATAATTCCGATAAATTTGTAGCCCGAATAGGCTAAAAGGTCGAAAGTACGCAGACTCGTTTCCACCTGTATAAGATATCTAAAAAAAATAAAAATATAAAAAAAATAAAAATATAAAAAAAATAGAGATTTAAAAAAAATAAAAACATAAAAAAATAAATAAAATTAAAATATGAAATTGACAAATTAAAAAATATTAATAGACAAAAAAAGATTTAAAATAATCATAAAAATAATAATAAAATCCCTGAAAAAATAAATAAAAATATAAAAAAAAAAAAATATAAAAAAAATAAATGAAATTAAAAATTAACAAATTAAAAAATATTAATAGACAAAAAATTATTTAAAATAATCAAAAAAAAACATATTAATAAAAAATAAAAAAAATTACAATTTACATTAAAAAAATTAATAATAATAATAAAAAATATTCTTACAATGTTCCGGAATAAATTGCGAGTTCCACAACACACCACGCCAGGGCCGAAGATGCTAATATTCCAATTTGTTCGGGGCTGAACCGGTCCTGCATGCCTAGTACTACCCCAGCTGTTAATAGGTAAGTGACGTAACCCATAATGGGGATGTATAAATCTGGGGCATTTATTTCGAATCTGGGTTGGACAGGACCGTCTTGTTCGTATTTTACTGACCAATCCTGTACAGAAAAAATGTACAGGGTGATTCTAATATATAAATTATCATTAAAAAGTACTATTTTTTTTACACACCCTGTATTTTTAATTTGTCAAAAAAATATTGTTGATCCTTTAAATTTCTACATTTAATATATTTTATTACTAAGGAAAAAATTTCTAAAATGTACAGGGTGATTCCAATAAAAAATAAATAATTAATCATTAAAAAATGCTATTTTGTTTTCACACCCTGTAATATTGTTTTATCAGAAAATTTTATTTTTGACAAAAGTTTCTAAATCCAAAAAATTTTATTGAATTGCAAAAGAAAAAAATTAAAAATATACAGGGTGATTCTAATAATACATAAATTAATATTCAAAAAGTACAATTTTTTCTACACACCCTGTATTATTAATTTATCAGAAAATTTTATTCTTTATAAAAGTTTCTAAATTAAAAAAACTGTTTTAAAAAGTAAAAAAAATATCCAAAATATACAGGGTGATTCTAATAATATATAAATTAACATTAAAAAAGTACTATTTTGTTTACACACCCTGTATTATTAATTTGTTAGAAAATTTTATTCTTTATAAAAGTTTCTAAATTTAAAAAATTGTATAAACAAGAAAAAAAAAATACAAAATGTACAGGGTGATTCTAATAGTATATAAATTAACATTAAAAATGTACTATTTTGTTTACACCCCCTGTATTATTAATTCGTCAGAAAATTTTATTCTTTATAAAAGTTTCTAAATTTAAAAAATTGTATAAACAAGAAAAAAAAAATACAAAATGTACAGGGTGATTCTAATAGTATATAAATTAACATTAAAAATGTACTATTTTGTTTACACCCCCTGTATTATTAATTCGTCAGAAAATTTTATTCTTTATAAAAGTTTCGAAATTTAAAAAACTGTATTAAAAAGTAAAAAAAAATATCCAAAATGTACAGGGTGAATCTAATAATATATAAATTAACATTAAAAAAGTACTATTTTGTTTACACACCCTGTATTATTAATTTGTTAGAAAATTTTATTCTTTATAAAAGTTTCGAAATTTAAAAAACTGTATTAAAAAGTAAAAAAAAATATCCAAAATGTACAGGGTGAATCTAATAATATATAAATTAACATTAAAAAAGTAGTATTTTGTTTACACACCCTGTATTATTAATTTGTCAAAAAATTTTATTCTTTATAAAAGTTTCTAAATTTAAAAAACTGTTTTAACAAGTAAAAAAATATCCAAAATGTACAGGGTGATTCTAATAATATATAAAATAACATTAAAAAAGTACTGTTTTTTTTACACACCCTGTATTATTAATTTGTCAGAAAATTTTATTCTTTATAAAAGTTTCTAAATTTAAAAAACTGTATTAACCAGTGAAAAAAATATCCAAAATGTACAGGGTGATTCTAATAATATATAAATTAACATTAAAAAAGTACTATTTTTTTTACACACCCTGTATTATTAATTTGTCAGAAAATTTTATTCTTTATAAAAGTTTCTAAATTTAAAAAACTGTATTAAAAAGTAAAAAAAATATCCAAAATGTACAGGGTGATTCTAATAATATATAAATTAACATTAAAAAAGTACTATTTTGTTTACACACCCTGTATTATTAATTTGTCAGAAAATTTTATTCTTTATAAAAGTTTCTAAATTTAAAAAACTGTATTAACCAGTGAAAAAAATATCCAAAATGTACAGGGTGATTCTAATAATATATAAATTAACATTAAAAAAGTACTATTTTTTTACACACCCTGTATTATTAATTTGTGAGAAAATTTTATTCTTTATAAAAGTTTCTAAATTTAAAAAACTGTATTAAAAAGTAAAAAAAATATCCAAAATGTACAGGGTGATTCTAATAATATATAAATTAACATTAAAAAAGTACTATTTTGTTTACACACCCTGTATTATTAATTTGTCAGGAAATTTTAATCTTTATAAAAGTTTCTAAATTAAAAAAACTGTATTAAAAAGTAAAAAAAATATCCAAAATGTACAGGGTGATTCTAATAATATATAAATTAACATTAAAAAAGTACTATTTTTTTTACACACCCTGTATTATTAATTTGTGAGAAAATTTTATTCTTTATAAAAGTTTCTAAATTTAAAAAACTGTATTAAAAAGTAAAAAAAATATCCAAAATGTACAGGGTGATTCTAATAATATATAAATTAACATTAAAAAAGTACTATTTTTTTTACACACCCTGTATTATTAATTTGTCAGAAAATTTTATTCTCCATAAAAATTTCCAAAAAAAAAAAATTGAGTTAAATCAGAAACAAAATATCCAAAATTATAAATTTAAATTATTTTTTATAAAAAAAAACAAAAAAAAATCTCAGCAATCTTTAAATATCTTACCTTGTGTGTAAATGGAAAAAACAATAAAAACAACTTAGAAATCACATATTTAGTATCAACAGCGAAATAATATTTCAATTTGGATACGGGAACCAATTTTTCCACTTCATTTTTTAACATACTCGTACCAACACCAGCCAACTAAAAAAAAAACAAATTTAATCACAATTTAATAAATAAATAAATAAATAATTTACCTGTTGACCATATTGCATAGCCATATCTTGCACGACAGGCTGATTTAAAACATTTAAATTCGGCGTCATTGGCATTTGATTATTAAAAACAGGTTGATTAAAATTCTGACCCTGTTGCGGCATTTTAGGCGTACTACTAAAAGCCTGATCCACTTGAGGAAAACCTAAATAAACACAATTAAACACAATATTACTAATAAATAACTACGTACCTTGTTGAAATGTATTTACATTAGAATCTAAATTAGGATATAAATTCTGTTGTTGTGGTACTCCGGTTTGATCATACGGAGTATATCCCATCGAATTTACATCAGCTACCCTTTTTAATTTCCTTCCGAGAGCTAAAATTTCATTAAAAACCAAATCGAAATATAATTTCGAGGTTAGAATTTTTTAAATCGTTATATTTCGCTTAATTTAATGTTATACTTACATTGTCTACCACTGGTATTTGCGTTGTAATTCATTTTAACTAATTTATGGTAAATGTTGTTTAAATAAGTTATAAATCAGTTGGATTTTTGTGAAAATAACATTACCGACACGTCACTCTGACATTTGTTGCTGTTTTTAGCTGTCAATAGTGTCAATAACGATGACAGCGATATTGACCACAGTATAGTGAGTACACAGTAATTTCACTCCCACTTCGATTAACATGGAGCGTTTTTTCTTGTCGCAGTACTTTTAATTAACTGCGTAGTGGTTCGGTACAGCATTTTCGTGTTGAATTAATGACGTCACGCTCAAAGAATTCTTGCATTTCACGATGCTAATTTGTACTAAAAACTTCCATACACCCAAAAAAGTAAATATGTACCATTAACAAAATAGATTTCACTCTCATACGCCAACCGACAAGTGGTGCAAATATTGCATTTTCGTGTTTATTTTAATAATGACGTCACAAGTTAATGCGCTTCAAACCAGAACTCTCAGCATATTACTTAAGAAAAAACGCTCATGGTTTGTTTTTTTATTTGCGTTGTAATTCGTTTTAAGTTAAATTTTGTTTAAATAAGTTGGATTTTTATAAATATAACATTTGCGACACGTCATTCTGACTTTTATTTGATGTTTGTATCTGTCAACAACAATGACAGCTAATTTGACCACAGCATAATGATTACATACAGTAGTTTCACTCGGATGTCAGCATTTTGATTACCCTGGAGTGTATTATGTTTTATTTATTTCCGTTATAATTCTTTTTATGTTAAAAATTATTTAAAAAAGTAACAAATCAATTGGCTTTTATAAAACTAACATTAGCGACACGTCACTCTGACTTTGATTGCTGTTTTTATCTGTCAACTGTCAACAACGATGACAGCTAATTTTACCACAGTATAATGATATACAGTAATTTCACTCCGATGTCGGCATTCTGATTACTGTAGTGTGTATTTCGTTTTTTTGCGTTGTTGCCAAACGTAGGATATTTTCGTGACAGTTATGATTCTTTTGTAATCTTGTTAACGGATATTTATTATAAATTCAAAATAATTACATAAAATTAAATAATATATATTTATGTTTTCTACAAAAATTATATTCTTTATGTTTTAAAAATTATGTAACATTGGCAACACTGCAAATATCAAGTAAAATGAACTACCAAAGCGAAACTACCGTATACAAATCATTATATTGTGATTTTATGGTAATTTGTTTCATCTATATTGTAAAAGATGGCGCTAGCAGTTTTTGACATTTCTAAAGATTTTATATTCTGTTGTGAATAAACATGGATATAATTTGTATTAAATAGTCAACAGAAAATGGTTACACTTATCTGGAACTTAATAACAAATCAAAATAGTCCTCAAGGAAAAGAAGATTTTGGATTTTGGCCTTGTACGTATGGTCAAAGTGGTTATGTGTCAAATTGAATTTCAATTTTTAAAAGATTTATGTGTGTTATAAAATCATAAATAAGGAACGAATATTATAAATAATTGTGTACTTAATTTATGTTCACTATAATGTTTTAGTTTCGTTCCGACAGATGGTGCTAGTTATTTTACAAAGGGGATTATTTATATAATTATTCACACTATTTAAATTAATAAAAAAAAAACGGTTTATTTGCATTATCTACTATTCTTTGAATTATATCAAAATTAAAAAAAAAAGTAATAAAACATATAATGGATAAAAAATGGCGGAATAATTGTTACAGATTTTTAACGTAAAAATTGTTTTATAAAATTTGTTTATGTAATTAATTTATTTAGAACAATAATAAATATTTTAAAGATTAACTATTTTTAGTAACATTTAAATTATTTATTCTAAACAATAAATAAAAAGTATAGTTCTAGATTTTGCTTAGAGATGGCGATATTAAATTTTAAGTAGTTTTATGAATTTATGTAATTTAAATATTGATTAAATGAGTATAAATGATATTTTTTCATCAAAAAGATAATACATTATCCATTTACAATTAAAAAAAAAATAAAAGTCAGGTATTATGGTAATATAAGTTTCAATTTGGATAAAAAATGGCGGCACTAAATTGTTAAATATTTGTTTAGCTATTTATATCAAATACATTTTATAAATATAATTTTTCATATTATTTTAATTAATAAAAAAAAACGAATTTATTTGCATTACTTCATATTCATTACGTTTTATAAGAATTAAAAAAAAATAAGAAAATATATTATTGGATAAAAAATGGCGGAATAAAATTTGCAGATTTTTAACGAAAAATTATAAAATTTGTATATAATTTAATTAAAACAATAATAAGTATTTTAAAGATTAACTATTTAGTCACATAGAAATTATTTAAAATGATTTCAAAGCAATAAATGAAAAATGGATAAAAAATGGCGGCATTAATTGTAAAATAATTGTTTATCTATTTGTATGTAATTCAAATAAATAATATTCTATATAAAAAAATGAGTAGTTATATATTATTTAATCAACTGAAAAGCATAAAATGTAATTTTAAACGTTTATTATAATTTGATTATTGCCCTCTAGAGACAAATATTAAAAGTTATAATTTTTTAAAAATAATCAGAGATGAATATTTACTAATGCTAATATTTTTTATAAATAAATTACTAATAAACTATATTAATATTTAATAACTAATTAAATTTGTTACATTTCAATTTGGCAAATAGATTTGATTGGATAAAAAATGGACGTTTACGTCTTTATTTATTGATTATTGTCAATGTTTTACTTTATTATAAATAGATGACGCTTAAATATATTTAACAAGCAAAAATTACTAAGTTGTTAATGTTTTAGTTAGTTATAAATAGATGGCGCTTACATATATTTTAGAATCAAAAATTAATAAAACCATGTTATTATTATTGGATAAAAAATGGCGGTTTTAGTTCAAAAGTAGACTGTAATAGTAATGTGTTATGGTTTAGATTTTTATCAATAGATGTCGCAATGAGTACTAAACGGAAATTTTATGAGTTAATGTAGATTTTAAGTTTTTTTTCTCCTTTACAAGAGAAACAACTTTGTCTTGAATTATATTTATATTAGTAGAATACACTGTAAAAAAGATAATAAATAAATAGTATAAAGGTATGCAACACTTTTTACACTAAATAGTAATACGTGTTGCATAAATTATTAATTAATTAATTAATAATTAATAGTACTACCACTGTTTTATTAAGTGGAAATGAAAAACTATAAAAATAAGTTTCATTTTTATCATATAACGTTTCGATTCCGCAATTTTATGGAGTATCGTTTTAGATGATCACGATATCACCTCTTTTCTTTTTACGACTGTCATTCTTCGGACATACTTAGCACATTTGCAACGAGGGAGAAATTCCTTCCGGAGATACTTTTATTGTACTATAACAACCAGCAGAAGTGGATATTAACTTTGTTTATGGGTTTCGAAATGACTGGAACGAGTGGCTACATCTAGCGGATGGAAGATCAAGCTTTAAAAGTTTTTTATGATGTTATTACGTGTTGATTTTTATGGGATATAAGTTTGAGGAGAATTTGATTGAAATAGAAAATATAACGTTTTTTTTTTTTAAATCTAATAAACTGTGGTTATAATAAAAAAAATATTAAAAATGTACAGAGTGATTCAAAAATTATTATTTTACATCCTGTATAATTATTTTATATAAAAGTTTCTAAATCAAATAAGCTGTGTATAAAATGAAAAAAATATTCAAAATTAACAGGGTGATTCCAATTATAAATCTGAAAAAATAATCAACATGTACAGGGTGATTCCAATTATAAATTAATAATTAATCATTAAAAAGTACTATTTTATTTACACACCCTGTAATATTGATTTGTCAGAAAAATTTATTTTTGATAAAAGTTTTTAAATCCAATAAAATTTATTAAATCGCAACAAAATAATTAAAAATATATAGGGTGATTCTAATAACACGTAAATTATCATTAAAAAAGTACTATTTTTTTTACACACCCTGTAATATTGATTTGTCAGAAAAATTTATTTTTGATAAAAGTTTCTAAATCTAATAAATTTTATTAAATCGCAACAAAATAATTAAAAATATATAGGGTGATTCTAATAACATGTAAATTATCATTAAAAAAGTACTATTTTTTTTACACACCCTGTAATATTGATTTGTCAGAAAAAATTATTTTTGATAAAAGTTTTTAAATCCAATAAATTTTATTAAATCGCAAAAAAATAATTAAAAATATATAGGGTGATTCTAATAACACGTAAATTATCATTAAAAAAGTACTATTTTTTTTTACACACCCTGTAATATTGATTTGTCAGAAAAATTTATTTTTGAAAAAAGTTTTTAAATCCAATGAAGTTTATTAAATCGCAACAAAATAATTAAAAATATATAGGGTGATTCTAATAACATGTAAATTATCATTAAAAAAGTACTATTTTTTTTACACACCCTGTAATATTGATTTATCAGAAAAATTTATTTATGATAAAAGTTTTTAAATCCAATAAATTTTATTAAATCGCAACAAAATAATTAAAAACATATAGGGTGATTCTAATAACACGTAAATTATCATTAAAAAAGTACTATTTTTTTTACACACCCTGTAATATTGATTTGTCAGAAAAATTTATTTTTGAAAACAGTTTTTAAATCCAATGAAGTTTATTAAATCGGAACAAAATAATTAAAAAATATATAGGGTGATTCTAATAACAAGTAAATTATCATTAAAAAAGTACTATTTTTTTTACACACCCTGTAATATTGATTTGACAGAAAAATTTATTTTTGATAAAAGTTTTTAAATCCAAAAAACTTTATTAAATCGCAACAAAATAATTAAAAATATATAGGGTGATTCTAATAACAAGTAAATTATCATTAAAAAAGTACAATTTTTTTTACACACCCTGTAATATTGATTTGTCAGAAAAATTTGTTTTTGATAAAAGTTTTTAAATCCAATAAAATTTATTAAATCGCAACAAAATAATTAAAAATATATAGGGTGATTCTAATAACACGTAAATTATCATTAAAAAAGTACTATTTTTTTACACACCCTGTAATATTGATTTGTCAGAAAAATTTATTTTTGATAAAAGTTTTTAAATTCAATAAAATTTATTAAATCGCAATAAAATAATTAAAAATATATAGGGTGATTCTAATAACACGTAAATTATCATTAAAAAAGTACAATTTTTTTTACACACCCTGTAATATTGATTTGTCAGAAAAATTTGTTTTTGATAAAAGTTTTTAAATCCAATAAAATTTATTAAATCGCAACAAAATAATTAAAAACATATAGGGTGATTCTAATAACACGTAAATTATCATTAAAAAAAGTACTATTTTTTTTACACACCCTGTAATATTGATTTGTCAGAAAAATTTATTCTTGATAAAAGTTTTTAAATTCAATAAAATTTATTAAATCGCAAAAAAATATTTAAAAATATATAGGGTGATTCTAATAATAAGTAAATTATCATTAAAAAAGTACTGTTTTTTTTACACACCCTGTAATATTGATTTGTCAGAAAAATTTATTTCTGATAAAAGTTTTTAAATCCAATAAATTTTATTAAATCGCAAGAAAATAATTAAAAATATATAGGGTGATTCTAAAAACAAGTAAATTATCATTAAAAAAGTACTATTTTTTTTACACACCCTGTAATATTGATTTGTCAGAAAAATTTATTTTTCATAAAAGTTTTTAAATACAATAAAATTTATTAAATCGCATCAAAATAATTAAAAATATATAGGGTGATTCTAATAACACGTAAATTATCATTAAAAAAGTACTATTTTTTTTACACACCCTGTATTATTAATTTGTCAGAAAAATTTATTTTTGATAAAAGTTTTTAAATCCAATAAAATTTATTAAATCGCAAGAAAATAATTAAAAATATATAGGGTGATTCTAATAACAAGTAAATTATCAATAAAAAAGTACAATTTTTTTACACACCCTGTAATATTGATTTGTCAGAAAAATTTATTTTTGATAAAATTTTTTAAATCCATTAAAATCTATTAAATCGCAACAAAATAATTAAAAATATATAGGGTGATTCAAATAACACGTAAATTATCATTAAAAAAGTACTATTTTTTTACACACCCTGTAATATTGATTTGTCAGAAAAATTTATTTTTGATAAAAGTTTTTAAATTCAATAAAATTTATTAAATCGCAATAAAATAATTAAAAATATATAGGGTGATTCAAATAACACGTAAATTATCATTAAAAAAGTACTATTTTTTTACACACCCTGTAATATTGATTTGTCAGAAAAATTTATTTTTGATAAAAGTTTTTAAATTCAATAAAATTTATTAAATCGCAATAAAATAATTAAAAATATATAGGGTGATTCTAATAACACGTAAATTATCATTAAAAAAGTACTATTTTTTTTACACACCCTGTAATATTGATTTATCAGAAAAATTTATTTCTGATAAAAGTTTTTAAATCTAATAAATTTTATTAAATCGCAAGAAAATAATTAAAAATATATAGGGTGATTCAAATAACAAGTAAATTATCATTAAAAAAGTACTATTTTTTTTACACACCCTGTAATATTGATTTGTCAGAAAAATTTATTTTTGATAAAAGTTTTTAAATCCAATAAACTTTATTAAATCACAAGAAAATAATTAATAATATATAGGGTGATTCTAATAATAAGTAAATTATCAATAAAAAAGTACTATTTTTTTTACACACCCTGTAAAATTGATTTATCAGAAAAATTTATTTTTGATAAAAGTTTTTAAATTAAATCAAATTCATTAAATCACAACCAAATAATTAAAAATATATAGGGTGATTCTAATAACAAGTAAATTATCATTAAAAATGTACTATTTTTTTTACACACCCTGTAATATTGATTTGTCAGAAAAATTTATTTTTGATAAAAGTTTTTAAATCCAATAAACTTTATTAAATCACAAGAAAATAATTAATAATATATAGGGTGATTCTAATAACACGTAAATTATCATTAAAAAAGTACAATTTTTTTACACACCCTGTAATATTGATTTGTCAGAAAAATTTATTTTTGATAAAAGTTTTTAAATCCAATAAACTTTATTAAATCACAAGAAAATAATTAATAATATATAGGGTGATTCTAATAACAAGTAAATTATCATTAAAAATGTACTATTTTTTTTACACACCCTGTAATATTGATTTGTCAGAAAAATTTATTTTTGATAAAAGTTTTTAAATCCAATAAAATTTATTAAATCGCAACAAAATAATTAAAAATATATAGGGTGATTCTAATAACAAGTAAATTATCATTAAAAAAGTACTATTTTTTTTACACACCCTGTAATATTGATTTGTCAGAAAAATTTATTTTTGATAAAAGTTTTTAAATCCAATAAACTTTATTAAATCACAAGAAAATAATTAATAATATATAGGGTGATTCTAATAACAAGTAAATTATCATTAAAAAAGTACTATTTTTTTTACACACCCTGTAATATTGATTTGTCAGAAAAATTTATTTTTGATAAAAGTTTTTAAATCCAATAAAATTTATTAAATCGCAAAAAAATAATTAAAAATATATAGGGTGATTCTAATAACATGTAAATTATCATTAAAAAAGTACAATTTTTTTTACACACCCTGTAATATTGATTTGTCAGAAAAATTTATTTTTGATAAAAGTTTTTAAATCCAATAAAATTTATTAATTCGCAACAAAATAATTAAAAATATATAGGGTGATTCTAATAACATGTAAATTATCATTAAAAAAGTACAATTTTTTTTACACACCCTGTAATATTGATTTGTTAGAAAAATTTATTTTTGATGAAAGTTTTTAAATCCAATAAAATTTATTAAATCGTAACAAAATAATTAAAAATATATAGGGTGATTCTAATAACAAGTAAATTATCATTAAAAAAGTACAATTTTTTTTACACACCCTGTAATATTGATTTGTCAGAAAAATTTATTTTTGATAAAAGTTTTTAAATCCATTAAAATTTATTAAATCGCAACAAAATAATTAAAAATATATAGGGTGATTCTAGTAACATGTAAATTATCATTAAAAAAGTACTATTTTTTTACACACCCTGTAATATTGATTTGTTAGAAAAATTTATTTTTGATAAAAGTTTTTAAATCCAATAAAATTTATTAAATCGTAACAAAATAATTAAAAATATATAGGGTGATTCTAATAACAAGTAAATTATCATTAAAAAAGTACTATTTTTTTTACACACCCTGTATTATTAATTTGTCAGAAAAATTTATTTTTGATAAAAGTTTTTAAATCCAATAAAATTTATTAAATCGCAAGAAAATAATTAAAAATATATAGGGTGATTCTAATAACAAGTAAATTATCAATAAAAAAGTACAATTTTTTTACACACCCTGTAATATTGATTTGTCAGAAAAATTTATTTTTGATAAAATTTTTTAAATCCATTAAAATTTATTAAATCGCAACAAAATAATTAAAAATATATAGGGTGATTCTAATAACATGTAAATTATCATTAAAAAAGTACAATTTTTTTACACACCCTGTAATATTGATTTGTCAGAAAAATTTATTTTTGATAAAAGTTTTTAAATTCAATAAAATTTATTAAATCGCAATAAAATAATTAAAAATATATAGGGTGATTCAAATAACACGTAAATTATCATTAAAAAAGTACTATTTTTTTACCCACCCTGTAATATTGATTTGTCAGAAAAATTTATTTTTGATAAAAGTTTTTAAATTCAATAAAATTTATTAAATCGCAATAAAATAATTAAAAATATATAGGGTGATTCTAATAACACGTAAATTATCATTAAAAAAGTACTATTTTTTTACACACCCTGTAATATTGATTTGTCAGAAAAATTTATTTTTGATAAAAGTTTTTAAATCAAATAAAATTTATGAAATCACAACAAAATAATTAAAAATATATAGGGTGATTCTAATAACACGTAAATTATCATTAAAAAAGTACTATTTTTTTACACACCCTGTAATATTGATTTGTCAGAAAAATTTATTTTTGATAAAAGTTTTTAAATACAATAAAATTTATTAAATCGCATCAAAATAATTAAAAATATATAGGGTGATTCTAATAACACGTAAATTATCATTAAAAAAGTAATATTTTTTTTACACACCCTGTAATATTGATTTGTCAAATAAATTTATTTTTGATAAAAGTTTTTAAATCAAATAAAATTTATGAAATCACAACAAAATAATTAAAAATATATAGGGTGATTCTAATAACACGTAAATTATCATTAAAAAAGTACTATTTTTTTTACACACCCTGTAATATTGATTTGTCAGAAAAATTTATTTTTGATAAAAGTTTTTAAATCCAATAAAATTTATTAAATCGCATCAAAATAATTAAAAATATATAGGGTGATTCTAATAACACGTAAATTATCATTAAAAAAGTAATATTTTTTTTACACACCCTGTAATATTGATTTGTCAGAAAAATTTGTTTTTGATAAAAGTTTTTAAATCCAATAAAATTTATTAAATCGCAACAAAATAATTAAAAATATATAGGGTGATTCTAATAACACGTAAATTATCATTAAAAACGTACTATTTTTTTTACACACCCTGTAATATTGATTTGTCAGAAAAATTTATTTTTGAAAAAAGTTTTTAAATCCAATAAAATTTATCAAATCGCAAGAAAATATTTAAAAATATATAGGGTGATTCTAATAACAAGTAAATTATCATTAAAAAAGTACTATTTTTTTTACACACCCTGTAATATTGATTTGTCAGAAAAATTTATTTTTGATAAAAGTTTTTAAATCAAATAAAATTTATTAAATCGCAAAAAAATAATTAAAAATATATAGGGTGATTCTAATAACACGTAAATTATCATTAAAAAAGTACTATTTTTTTTACACACCCTGTAATATTGATTTGTCAGAAAAATTTATTTTTGATAAAAGTTTTTAAATCCAATAAAATTTATTAAATCGTAACAAAATATTTAAAAATATATAGGGTGATTCTAATAACACGTAAATTATCATTAAAAAGGTACTATTTTTTTTACACACCCTGTAATATTGATTTGTCAGAAAAATTTATTTTTGATAAAAGTTTTTAAATCCAATAAAATTTATTAAATCGTAACAAAATATTTAAAAATATATAGGGTGATTCTAATAACACGTAAATTATCATTAAAAAAGTACTATTTTTTTTACACACCCTGTAATATTGATTTGTCAGAAAAATTTATTTTTGATGAAAGTTTTTAAATCCAATAAAATTTATTAAATTGCAACAAAATATTTAAAAATATATAGGGTGATTCTAATAACACTTAAATAATCATTAAAAAAGTACTATTTTTTTTACACACCCTGTAATATTGATTTGTCAGAAAAATTTATTTTTGATAAAAGTTTTTAAATCCAATAAAATTTATTAAATCGTAACAAAATATTTAAAAATATATAGGGTGATTCTAATAACAAGTAAATTATCATTAAAAAAGTACTTTTTTATTTACACACCCTGTAATATTGATTTGTCAGAAAAATTTATTTTTGATAAAAGTTTTTAAATCAAATAAAATTTATTAAATCGCAAAAAAATAATTAAAAATGTATAGGGTGATTCTAATAACACGTAAATTATCATTAAAAAAGTACTATTTTTTTTACACACCCTGTAATATTGATTTGTCAGAAAAATTTATTTTTGATAAAAGTTTTTAAATCCAATAAAATTTATTAAATCGTAACAAAATATTTAAAAATATATAGGGTGATTCTAATAACACGTAAATTATCATTAAAAAGGTACTATTTTTTTTACACACCCTGTAATATTGATTTGTCAGAAAAATTTATTTTTGATAAAAGTTTTTAAATCCAATAAAATTTATTAAATCGTAACAAAATATTTAAAAATATATAGGGTGATTCTAATAACACGTAAATTATCATTAAAAAAGTACTATTTTTTTTACACACCCTGTAATATTGATTTGTCAGAAAAATTTATTTTTGATGAAAGTTTTTAAATCCAATAAAATTTATTAAATTGCAACAAAATATTTAAAAATATATAGGGTGATTCTAATAACACTTAAATAATCATTAAAAAAGTACTATTTTTTTTACACACCCTGTAATATTGATTTGTCAGAAAAATTTATTTTTGATAAAAGTTTTTAAATCCAATAAAATTAATTAAATCGCAACAAAAGAATTAAAAATATATAGGGTGATTCTAATAACACGTAAATTATCATTAAAAAAGTACTATTTTTTTTACACACCCTGTAATATTGATTTGTCAGAAAAATTTATTTGTGATGAAAGTTTTTAAATCCAATAAAATTTATTAAATTGCAACAAAATATTTAAAAATATATAGGGTGATTCTAATAACACTTAAATAATCATTAAAAAAGTACTATTTTTTTTACACACCCTGTAATATTGATTTGTCAGAAAAATTTATTTTTGATAAAAGTTTTTAAATCCAATAAAATTAATTAAATCGCAACAAAAGAATTAAAAATATATAGGGTGATTCTAATAACATGTAAATTATCAATAAAAAAGTACAATTTTTTTACACACCCTGTAATATTGATTTGTCAGAAAAATTTATTTTTGATAAAAGTTTTTAAATCCAATAAAATTAATTAAATCGCAACAAAAGAATTAAAAATATATAGGGTGATTCTAATAACACGTAAATTATCATTAAAAAAGTACTATTTTTTTTACACACCCTGTAATATTGATTTGTCAGAAAAATTTATTTTTGATAAAAGTTTTTAAATCCAATAAAATTTATTAAATCGTAACAAAATATTTAAAAATATATAGGGTGATTCTAATAACACGTAAATTATCATTAAAAAAGTACTATTTTTTTTACACACCCTGTAATATTGATTTGTCAGAAAAATTTATTTTTGATAAAAGTTTTTAAATCCAATAAAATTTATTAAATCGTAACAAAATATTTAAAAATATATAGGGTGATTCTAATAACACGTAAATTATCATTAAAAAAGTACTATTTTTTTTACACACCCTGTATTATTAATTTGTCAGAAAATTTTATTTTTGATAAAAGTTTTTAAATTCAATAAAATTTATTAAATCGCATTAAAATAATTAAAAATATATAGGGTGATTCTAATAACAAGTAAATTATCATTAAAAAAGTACTATTTTTTTTACACACCCTGTAATATTGATTTGTCAGAAAAATTTATTTTTGATAAAAGTTTTTAAATCCAATGAACTTTATTAAATCGCAACAAAATAATTAAAAATATATAGGGTGATTCTAATAACAAGTAAATTATCATTAAAAAAAGTACTATTTTTTTTACACACCCTGTAAAATTGATTTGTCAGAAAAATTTATATTTGATAAAAGTTTTTAAATCCAATAAACTTTATTAAAACGCAACAAAATAATTAAAAATATATAGGGTGATTCTAATAACAAGTAAATTATCATTAAAAAAAGTACTATTTTTTTTACACACCCTGTAATATTGATTTGTCAGAAAAATTTATTTTTGATAAAAGTTTTTAAATCCAATAAAATTTATTAAATGGCAACAAAATAATTAAAAATATATAGGGTGATTCTAATAACACGTAAATTATCATTAAAAAAGTACTATTTTTTTTACACACCCTGTAAAATTGATTTGTCAGAAAAATTTATTTTTGATAAAAGTTTTTAAATCCAATAAAATTTATTAAATCGCAACAAAATAATTAAAAATATATAGGGTGATTCTAATAACAAGTAAATTATCATTAAAAAAAGTACTATTTTTTTTACACACCCTGTAAAATTGATTTGTCAGAAAAATTTATTTTTGATAAAAGTTTTTAAATCCCATAAAATTTATGAAATCACAACAAAATAATTAAAAATATATAGGGTGATTCTAATAACACGTAAATTATCATTAAAAAAGTACTATTTTTTTTACACACCCTGTAAAATTGATTTGTCAGAAAAATTTATTTTTGATAAAAGTTTTTAAATCCAATAAAATTTATTAAATCGCAACAAAATAATTAAAAATATATAGGGTGATTCTAATAACAAGTAAATTATCATTAAAAAAAGTACTATTTTTTTTACACACCCTGTAAAATTGATTTGTCAGAAAAATTTATTTTTGATAAAAGTTTTTAAATCCAATAAAATTTATTAAATCGCAACAAAATAATTAAAAATATATAGGGTGATTCTAATAACAAGTAAATTATCATTAAAAAAAGTACTATTTTTTTTACACACCCTGTAAAATTGATTTGTCAGAAAAATTTATTTTTGATAAAAGTTTTTAAATCCAATAAAATTTATTAAATCGCAATAAAATAATTAAAAATATATAGGGTGATTCTAATAACAAGTAAATTAACATTAAAAAAGTACTATTTTTTTTACACACCCTGTAATATTGATTTGTCAGAAAAATCTATTTTTGATAAACGTTTTTAAATCCAATAAACTTTATTAAATAGCAACAAAATAATTAAAAATATATAGGGTGATTCTAATAACACGTAAATTATCATTAAAAAAGTACTATTTTTTTTACACACCCTGTAATATTGATTTGTCAGAAAAATTTATTTTTGATAAAAGTTTTTAAATCAAATAAAATTTATTAAATCGCAACAAAATAATTAAAAATATATAGGGTGATTCTAATAACACGTAAATTATCATTAAAAAAGTACTATTTTTTTTACACACCCTGTATTATTAATTTGTCAGAAAATTTTATTTTTGATAAAAGTTTTTAAATTCAATAAAATTTATTAAATCGCATTAAAATAATTAAAAATATATAGGGTGATTCTAATAACAAGTAAATTATCATTAAAAAAGTACTATTTTTTTTACACACCCTGTAATATTGATTTGTCAGAAAAATTTATTTTTGATAAAAGTTTTTAAATCCAATGAACTTTATTAAATCGCAACAAAATAATTAAAAATATATAGGGTGATTCTAATAACAAGTAAATTATCATTAAAAAAAGTACTATTTTTTTTACACACCCTGTAATATTGATTTGTCAGAAAAATTTATTTTTGAAAAAAGTTTTTAAATCCAATGAAGTTTATTAAATCGGAACAAAATAATTGAAAAATGTATAGGGTGATTCTAATAACACGTAAATTATCATTAAAAAAGTACTTTTTTATTTACACACCCTGTAATATTGATTTGTCAGAAAAATTTATTTTTGATAAAAGTTTTTAAATCAAATAAAATTTATTAAATCGCAACAAAATAATTAAAAATATATAGGGTGATTCTAATAACACGTAAATTATCATTAAAAAAGTACTATTTTTTTTACACACCCTGTAATATTGATTTGTCAGAAAAATTTATTTTTGAAAAAAGTTTTTAAATCCAATGAAGTTTATTAAATCGGAACAAAATAATTGAAAAATATATAGGGTGATTCTAATAACACGTAAATTATCATTAAAAAAGTACTTTTTTATTTACACACCCTGTAATATTGATTTGTCAGAAAAATTTATTTTTGATAAAAGTTTTTAAATCCTATAAAATTTATTAAATCGCAACAAAATAATTAAAAATATATAGGGTGATTCTAATAACACGTAAATTATCATTAAAAAAGTACTATTTTTTTTACACACCCTGTAATATTGATTTGTCAGAAAAATTTATTTTTGATAAAAGTTTTTAAATTCAATAAAATTTATTAAATCGCAATAAAATAATTAAAAATATATAGGGTGATTCTAATAACAAGTAAATTAACATTAAAAAAGTACTATTTTTTTTACACACCCTGTAATATTGATTTGTCAGAAAAATTTATTTTTGATAAAAGTTTTTAAATCCTATAAAATTTATTAAATCGCAACAAAATAACTAAAAATATATAGGGTGATTCTAATAACACGTAAATTATCATTAAAAAAGTACTATTTTTTTTACACACCCTGTAATATTGATTTGTCAGAAAAATTTATTTTTGATAAAAGTTTTTAAATTCAATAAAATTTATTAAATCGCAATAAAATAATTAAAAATATATAGGGTGATTCTAATAACACGTAAATTATCATTAAAAAAGTACTATTTTTTTTACACACCCTGTAATATTGATTTGTCAGAAAAATTTATTTTTGATAAAAGTTTTTAAATCCTATAAAATTTATTAAATCGCAACAAAATAATTAAAAATATATAGGGTGATTCTAATAACACGTAAATTATCATTAAAAAAGTACTATTTTTTTTACACACCCTGTAATATTGATTTGTCAGAAAAATTTATTTTTGATAAAAGTTTTTAAATTCAATAAAATTTATTAAATCGCAATAAAATAATTAAAAATATATAGGGTGATTCTAATAACACGTAAATTATCATTAAAAAAGTACTATTTTTTTTACACACCCTGTAATATTGATTTGTCAGAAAAATTTATTTTTAATAAAAGTTTTTAAATTCAATAAAATTTATTAAATCGCAATAAAATAATTAAAAATATATAGGGTGATTCTAATAACACGTAAATTATCATTAAAAAAGTACTATTTTTTTTACACACCCTGTAATATTGATTTGTCAGAAAAATTTATTTTTGATAAAAGTTTTTAAATTCAATAAAATTTATTAAATCGCAATAAAATAATTAAAAATATATAGGGTGATTCTAATAACAAGTAAATTAACATTAAAAAAGTACTATTTTTTTTACACACCCTGTAATATTGATTTGTCAGAAAAATCTATTTTTGATAAACGTTTTTAAATCCAATAAACTTTATTAAATAGCAACAAAATAATTAAAAATATATAGGGTGATTCTAATAACACGTAAATTATCATTAAAAAAGTACTATTTTTTTACACACCCTGTAATATTGATTTGTCAAAAAAATTTATTTTTGATAAAAGTTTTTAAATCCAATAAATTTCATTAAATCGTAAAAAAATAATTAAAAATATATGGGGTGATTCTAATAACACGTAAATTATCATTAAAAAAGTACTATTTTTTTTACACACCCTGTAATATTGATTTGTCAGAAAAATTTATTCTTGATAAAAGTTTTTAAATCCAATAAAATTTATTAAATTGCAATAAAATAATTAAAAATATATAGGGTGATTCTAATAACACGTAAATTATCAATAAAAAAGTACTCTTTTTTTTACACACCCTGTAATATTGATTTGTCAGAAAAATTTATTTTTGATAAAAGTTTTTAAATCCGATAAAATTTATTAAATCGCAAAAAAATATTTAAAAATATATAGGGTGATTCTAATAACACGTAAATTATCATTAAAAAAGTACTATTTTTTGACACACCCTGTATATTTAATTTATCAAAATTTTATTGGTGCTTAAAATTTCATGTTAAATCCAACAATTTCTATTAATTTAAATATAATCATATACAGTGCGGTTAAAAAAAAAAATTAGGATAAAAATAATAATATACAAAGCGATTCAAAAAACAAGAAAAAAACTTAAATTAAAATTGAAAAAGAAATTTTTTTCATAAAATTCTATTCCATAATTTTTTTTTATAATAAAATTTTTCTATAATTTTTCAATAATTTTCTCAACGAAACGAGTCGCCACTGGTTAAGAAAACTCCGGATATAAACTCGAATCAAACGTTATGATGAAGTTCATTTTATAGTTTTTGTAGTCTTAAGAGCGTTTTTCATTGTGCACGTGCTCCGCTTTCCAGGTAATTTTTATAGCTAGAACCATTAAATTTCGTTTTAAGACTTGATATAAAACTGTTTATGTACCATTCGGATTGTCAAAAAAAAAACGAGCAAAAAATTGTCTTTTTTCCTGGATTTACGGTTAAGTTGTTTTTAGAGATGATTTTTTTTTTATAAGACAAAAAAAATCTATTTTTAAAAATTATTTTTCGTATAGGAAAATATCCTGCGACCCCATTTTGAATTTGAATGCATAACTTGGATGCTATATACAAGATCCCGATTCGCATTTCGTATGATATACCGCGCATATAGGACAAAAATATTATATGCCGGTAGATTAGAATTAAGGTACATACATTTTTAAATCATAAAAAAAAAATTTCTAAAAAAGTATTATGTTGGTATCGTAGTGAAAAAGTAAAAAATATGAATTATTCAAAGTTTTTTATATGTTAAAATATTTTTACCTGCGAGAAAGTATTATGTTGGTAAAATAGCGAGAAAGTAAAAAATATGAATTATTCATAGTTTTTTATGTTAAAATATTTTTACCTGCGAGAAAGTATTATGTTGGTAAAGTAGCGAGAAAGTAAAAAATATGATTTATTCAAAGTTATTTATGTTAAAATATTTTTACTCGCGAGAAAGTATTATGTTGGTAAAATAGCGAGAAAGTAAAAAATATGAATTATTCATAGTTTTTTATATGTTAAAATATTTTTACCCACGAGAAAGTATTATGTTGGTAAAGTAGCGAGAAAGTAAAAAATATGATTTATTCAAAGTTTTTTTTATGTTAAAATATTTTTACCCACGAGAAAGTATTATGTTGGTAAAATAGCGAGAAAGTAAAAAATATGAATTATTCAAAGTTTTTTTTATGTTAAAATATTTTTACCCACGAGAAAGTATTATGTTGGTAAAGTAGCGAGAAAGTAAAAAATATGAATTATTCAAAGTTTTTTTTATATTAAAATATTTTTACTCACGAGAAAGTATTATGTTGGTAAAGTAGCGCGAAAGTAAAAAATATGAATTATTCAAAGTTTTTTTTATATTAAAATATTTTTACCCACGAGAAAGTATTATGTTGGTAAAGTAGCGAGAAAGTAAAAAAATATGAATTATTCAGTTTTTTTTATGTTAAAATATTTTTACCCACGAGAAAGTATTATGTTGGTAAAGTAGCGCGAAAGTAAAAAATATGAATTATTCAAAGTTTTTTATATGTTAAAATATTTTTACTCACGAGAAAGTATTATGTTCGTTAAAAAGCGAGAAAGTAAAAAATATGAATTATTCACGAGAAAGTATTATGTTGGTTAAGTAGCGCGAAAGTAAAAAACTTAAAACGTTTAATAATTAAAAAAAATCTCGAAAATTGTCAAATTTTCAAAAATATCTCAAAAAAAATGTTGGAAAAGACTCTAAAAAATTCAAAATTAAAAAATAAATTCGAAAATTGTCAAATTTTCAAAAATTTCTCAAAAAACTTGGAAAAAACTCAAAGAATTGGAAATCAAAAAAATATGGAAATTGTGTAATTTTCAAAAATATCTCGAAAAATTCAAAATTGTTAAATTAAAAAAGTAAAAGAAATTTTGAAAAACATCTCAAAAACAATATAAAATCTTTGAGATATTTTTAAAGATTTTCATATAGATTTTGAGATATTTTTCAAAATATCCCAATTTTTGGTTTTTTAGAAATTTTTGATATTTTTAGAAATTTTGTAAGATTTTTATATTAATTTTTGAGATATTTTTTAAAACATTTTTCTAAATATTGTTTTTTAGTATTTCAGAAAAAAAAATTTTGATATTTTTAAAAATTTTAAAATTTTTTTTATTGATTTTGAGATATTTTTCAAAATATCCCAATTTTTGAATTTTTAGCAGTTTTTTAGGAATTTTTGAGATATTTTTAGAAATTTAGAAATTGACAATTTTCGAAATAATTTTTAATTTTCATATTTTTTTTTGGGTTTTTCGAGATATCTTTGAAAACCTTTTCAAGATATTTTTTTGTTTTCCATTTTTTTAAATTTTTTTCAGCAGTTTTTGAGATATTTTTGAAAATTTGACCATTTTGGAAATTATCCTATAATTTAAAATTTAAAAAATTTTTTTTTTTTAATTTTTTGAGAATTTTGGAAATTTTGACAATTTTCAAAATAATTTTTTAATTTTCTACTTTTTAAGTATTTTCATACAGTTTTTTGAGATATTTTGGAAATTTTGACAATTTTCGAAATTATTTTTTAATTTCCATTTTTTTTTTGGAATTACGAGATACGTTTGAAAATTTTTTCAAGATATTTTTTGATTTCCAATTTTTTCCAGCATTTTTTGAGATATTTTGGAAATTTTGACAATTTTCGAAATTATTTTTTAATTTCCATTTTTTTTGGAATTTCGAGATATTTTTGAAAATTTTATCGATATTTTTTGATTTCCAATTTTTTCCAGCATTTTTCGAGATATTTTGGAAATTTTGACAATTTTCGAAATTATTTTTTTTGGGTTTTTCGAGATATTTTTGAAAATATTTTCAAGATACTTTTTTGTTTTCCATTTTTTAAAATTTTTTCCAGTAGTTTTTGAGATATTTTGGAAATTTTGACAATTTTCGAAATTATTTTTTAATTTCCATTTTTTTTTTGGAATTTCGAGATATTTTTGAAAATTTTTTCAAGATATTTTTTGATTTCCAATTTTTTCCAGCAGTTTTTGAGATATTTTGACAATTTTCGAAATTATTTTTTATAGGTTTTTCGAGATATTTTTGAAAATATTTTCAAGATATTTTTTTGTTTTCCATTTTTTTAAATTTTTTCCAGTAGTTTTTGAGATATTTTGGAAATTTTGACAATTTTCGAAATAATTTATTAACTTCCATTTTTTTTGGGTTTTTCGAAATATTTTTGAAAATTTTTTCAAGATATTTTTTGATTTCCAATTTTTTCCAGCAGTTTTTGAGATATTTTTGAAATTTTGACAATTCTCGAAATTATTTTTTAATTTTCAATTTTTTGAGTTTTTTCCAACAATTTTTCGAGAAATTTTTGAGATTATTTAATTTAAAATTTTTCAAGATTTTTTCTATAAGTTTTTCGAGATATTTTTGAAATTTTGAGCATTTTGGAAATTATTCGATAATCAAAATATTTCGATTTTTTTAAAATTTTTTCGATATTTTTGAAAATTTGACAATTTTTGAAAATAATTTTTTAATTTTCAATTTTTTGGGATTTTCAAGATATTTTTAAAAATTTCACAATTTTCGAGAAATTTTTTTGATTTCCAATTTTTTAATTTTTTCCAACATTTTTTCGAGATATTTTTGAAATTTTGACAATTTTCGAGATTATTTTTCAATTTCAAATTTTTCGAGTTTTTTTCCAAAAACTTTTCGAGATATTTTTGAAATTTTGACAATTTTCGAGATTATTTTTCAATTTCAAATTTTTCGCGTTTTTTTCTAAAAAATTTTCGAGTTTTTTCTAAAAATTTTTCGAGTTTTTTTCCAAAAACTTTTTGAGATATTTTTGAAATTTTGACAATTTTCGAGATTATTTTTCAGTTTAAAATTTTTCGAGTTTTTGTCCAAAAACTTTTCGAGATATTTTTGAAAATTTGACCATTTTCGACATTATTTTTCGATTTCTAATTTTTTGAGTTTTTCCAAAAGATTTTTAAAAAAATTTGGACAATTTTCGAGATTTTTTCGAGTTTTTTCTAAAAATTTTTCGAGTTTTTTTCCAAAAACTTTTCGAGATATTTTTGAAAATTTCACAATTTTGGAAAAATATTTTTGATTTTTTTTAAAATTTTTCCAACATTTTTGAAAATTTTTCGATGTCCAATTATCATATATCCATCTCACTTCCTAAAACGACCCTTCCATCTCCACTCAAATAAAAACATTTTCCACATTTTTTATAAAAAAAAAACCGAAATATTTCATAAACATTTTAAACATACCGGCACGCGCTTTATAAGGGATGAAAAACGTGACGGGCTGGTATAAGGGTAAGCGGGGGTGGGGGGTAAAAAGGGGGGGGGGTAAACAGTGAGTTATGTCTGATGGAAACATCTAATAATTCCGTTTCCACTTCCAGTTAAGGAAATATGCGTAAGGGACAAAACGAAAAACCGGAAAAAAATTCATACACATCTAAAGAAAAAAAAATTCCCACCCGGATTTTTAGAAAAATCTTAGAAAAATTAAAAATATAGTTCTCTATTATAAAAAGACAAATGGGTGTCGCTTCATATGTAAAACGAGTTGGCTACGGTCACCCTTCGTTTTCGGCTGTCATTTGTCAGTGTCCGAAAGTCGGCGGGCGGGGGGCGGGGGGCGGCACGAGCGTCGTCATAGCGACGCCGACCGACGCTTTATCCCTTTTTACCCCGTCCTCGAAATGATCCTGCACTCACTCTCGATTCTTAATATTATTTATAGTATATTCGGTGCATCTTAAGAAAAAAACAGAAGATGAACAATATTTGTTTTTGTACAAATAATGATGCAAATAATTTATTTATTTAAAAAAAATAACTATAAAAAAAATGTAGATTTGCTTTGAAATTAAAATTTTTTTCTACGTTTTAATGGTTTTTTTTTTATGAATTTTACCGGATTTTTTTTTAGCAATTTGCCTATTTTTTATGATTTTACCGGATTCTTTTAACAATTTTTGCGATTTTTTGTTATTTTACCGGATATTTTAACAATTTTGTTGATTTTTGAACGATTTTGCTGATTTTTATATAATTTTACCGGATTTTTTAACAATTTTGCGGATTTTTGTATGATTTTACCGGATTTTTTTAACAATTTTATGGATTTTTGTATGATTTTACCGGATTTTTAAGAATTTAGTCGATTTTTGTACGATTTTACCGGATTTTTTTAACAATTTTATGGATTTTTGTATGATTTTACCGGATTTTTTAACAATTTTGCGGATTTTTGTATGATTTTACCGGATTTTTTTAACAATTTTATGGATTTTTGTATGATTTTACCGGATTTTTTAACAATTTTGCGGATTTTTGTTACTTTAACGGATTTTTCGCCTATTTTTTATGATTCTACCGGATTTTTTTAACAATTTTGTTCATTTTTGCACGACTTTACCGGATTTTTTTTAACAATTTTATGGATTTTTGTATGATTTTACCGGATTTTTTTAACAATTTTATGGATTTTTGTATGATTTTACCGGATTTTTAAGAATTTAGTCGATTTTTGTACGATTTTACCGGATTTTTTTAACAATTTTATGGATTTTTGTATGATTTTACCGGATTTTTTTTAACAATTTTATGGATTTTTGTATGATTTTACCGGATTTTTTTAACAATTTTGCGGATTTTTGTATGATTTTACCGGATTTTTTTAAAAATTTTATGGATTTTTGTATGATTTTACCGGATTTTTAAGAATTTAGTCGATTTTTGTACGATTTTACCGGATTTTTTTAACAATTTTATGGATTTTTGTATGATTTTACCGGATTTTTAAGAATTTAGTCGATTTTTGTACGATTTTACCGGATTTTTTTAACAATTTTATGGATTTTTGTATGATTTTACCGGATTTTTTAACAATTTTGCGGATTTTTGTATGATTTTACCGGATTTTTTTAACAATTTTATGGATTTTTGTATGATTTTACCGGATTTTTTAACAATTTTATGGATTTTTGTATGATTTTACCGGATTTTTTTAACAATTTTGCGGATTTTTGTATGATTTTACCGGATTTTTAAGAATTTAGTCGATTTTTGTACGATTTTACCGAATTTTTTTAACAATTTTGCGGATTTTTGTATGATTTTACCGGATTTTTTAACAATTTTGCGGATTTTTGTATGATTTTACCGGATTTTTTAACAATTTTGCGGATTTTTGTATGATTTTACCGGATTTTTTTAACAATTTTGCGGATTTTTGTATGATTTTACCGGATTTTTTAACAATTTTGCGGATTTTTGTATGATTTTACCGGATTTTTTTAACAATTTTGCGGATTTTTGTATGATTTTACCGGATTTTTTAACAATTTTGCGGATTTTTGTATGATTTTACCGGATTTTTTTAACAATTTTATGGATTTTTGTATGATTTTACCGGATTTTTAAGAATTTAGTCGATTTTTGTACGATTTTACCGGATTTTTTTAACAATTTTGCCTATTTTTTATGATTTTACCGGATTCTTTTAACAATTTTTGCGATTTTTTGTTATTTTACCGGATATTTTAACAATTTTGTTGATTTTTGAACGATTTTGCTGATTTTTATATAATTTTACCGGATTTTTTAACAATTTTTGCGGATTTTTGTATGATTTTACCGGATTTTTTAACAATTTTGCGGATTTTTGTATGATTTTACCGGATTTTTTTAACAATTTTGCCTATTTTTTATGATTTTACCGGATTCTTTTAACAATTTTTGCGATTTTTTGTTATTTTACCGGATATTTTAACAATTTTGTTGATTTTTGAACGATTTTGCTGATTTTTATATAATTTTACCGGATTTTTTAACAATTTTGCGGATTTTTGTATGATTTTACCGGATTTTTTTAACAATTTTATGGATTTTTGTATGATTTTACCGGATTTTTAAGAATTTAGTCGATTTTTGTACGATTTTACCGGATTTTTTTAACAATTTTATGGATTTTTGTATGATTTTACCGGATTTTTTAACAATTTTGCGGATTTTTGTATGATTTTACCGGATTTTTTTAACAATTTTATGGATTTTTGTATGATTTTACCGGATTTTTTAACAATTTTGCGGATTTTTGTTACTTTAACGGATTTTTCGCCTATTTTTTATGATTCTACCGGATTTTTTTAACAATTTTGTTCATTTTTGCACGACTTTACCGGATTTTTTTTAACAATTTTATGGATTTTTGTATGATTTTACCGGATTTTTTTAACAATTTTATGGATTTTTGTATGATTTTACCGGATTTTTAAGAATTTAGTCGATTTTTGTACGATTTTACCGGATTTTTTTAACAATTTTATGGATTTTTGTATGATTTTACCGGATTTTTTTTAACAATTTTATGGATTTTTGTATGATTTTACCGGATTTTTTTAACAATTTTGCGGATTTTTGTATGATTTTACCGGATTTTTTTAAAAATTTTATGGATTTTTGTATGATTTTACCGGATTTTTAAGAATTTAGTCGATTTTTGTACGATTTTACCGGATTTTTTTAACAATTTTATGGATTTTTGTATGATTTTACCGGATTTTTAAGAATTTAGTCGATTTTTGTACGATTTTACCGGATTTTTTTAACAATTTTATGGATTTTTGTATGATTTTACCGGATTTTTTAACAATTTTGCGGATTTTTGTATGATTTTACCGGATTTTTTTAACAATTTTATGGATTTTTGTATGATTTTACCGGATTTTTTAACAATTTTATGGATTTTTGTATGATTTTACCGGATTTTTTTAACAATTTTGCGGATTTTTGTATGATTTTACCGGATTTTTAAGAATTTAGTCGATTTTTGTACGATTTTACCGAATTTTTTTAACAATTTTGCGGATTTTTGTATGATTTTACCGGATTTTTTAACAATTTTGCGGATTTTTGTATGATTTTACCGGATTTTTTAACAATTTTGCGGATTTTTGTATGATTTTACCGGATTTTTTTAACAATTTTGCGGATTTTTGTATGATTTTACCGGATTTTTTAACAATTTTGCGGATTTTTGTATGATTTTACCGGATTTTTTTAACAATTTTGCGGATTTTTGTATGATTTTACCGGATTTTTTAACAATTTTGCGGATTTTTGTATGATTTTACCGGATTTTTTTAACAATTTTATGGATTTTTGTATGATTTTACCGGATTTTTAAGAATTTAGTCGATTTTTGTACGATTTTACCGGATTTTTTTAACAATTTTGCGAATTTCTGTATGATTTTACCGGATTTTTACCAATTAAGCGGAATTTTTACCAGATTTTTTTAATAATTTTAAGGATTGTGTATAGGTTTAACAATTTAGCAGCTTTTTGTATGATTTAACCGGATTTTTTTTAACAATTTTATGGATTTTTGTATGATTTTACCGGATTTTTAAGAATTTAGTCGATTTTTGTACGATTTTACCGGATTTTTTTAACAATTTTATGGATTTTTGTATGATTTTACCGGATTTTTTAACAATTTTGCGAATTTTTGTATGATTTTACCGGATTTTTTTAACAATTTTGTTGATTTTTGAACGATTTTGCTGATTTTTATATAATTTTACCGGTTATTTTATACAATTTTGCGAATTTCTGTATGATTTTACCGGATTTTTACCAATTAAGCGAAATTTTTACCAGATTTTTTTAATAATTTTAAGGATTGTGTATAGGTTTAACAATTTAGCAGCTTTTTGTATGATTTAACCGGATTTTTTTTAACAATTTTATGGATTTTTGTATGATTTTACCGGATTTTTTAACAATTTTGCGGATTTTTGTATGATTTTACCGGATTTTTTTAACAATTTTATGGATTTTTGTATGATTTTACCGGATTTTTAAGAATTTAGTCGATTTTTGTACGATTTTACCGGATTTTTTTAACAATTTTATGGATTTTTGTATGATTTTACCGGATTTTTTAACAATTTTGCGGATTTTTGTATGATTTTACCGGATTTTTTTAACAATTTTATGGATTTTTGTATGATTTTACCGGATTTTTTAACAATTTTGCGGATTTTTGTTACTTTAACGGATTTTTCGCCTATTTTTTATGATTCTACCGGATTTTTTTAACAATTTTGTTCATTTTTGCACGACTTTACCGGATTTTTTTTAACAATTTTATGGATTTTTGTATGATTTTACCGGATTTTTTTAACAATTTTATGGATTTTTGTATGATTTTACCGGATTTTTAAGAATTTAGTCGATTTTTGTACGATTTTACCGGATTTTTTTAACAATTTTATGGATTTTTGTATGATTTTACCGGATTTTTTTTAACAATTTTATGGATTTTTGTATGATTTTACCGGATTTTTTTAACAATTTTATGGATTTTTGTATGATTTTACCGGATTTTTAAGAATTTAGTCGATTTTTGTACGATTTTACCGGATTTTTTTAACAATTTTATGGATTTTTGTATGATTTTACCGGATTTTTAAGAATTTAGTCGATTTTTGTACGATTTTACCGGATTTTTTTAACAATTTTATGGATTTTTGTATGATTTTACCGGATTTTTAAGAATTTAGTCGATTTTTGTACGATTTTACCGGATTTTTTTAACAATTTTATGGATTTTTGTACGATTTTACCGGATTTTTTTAACAATTTTATGGATTTTTGTATGATTTTACCGGATTTTTAAGAATTTAGTCGATTTTTGTATGATTTTACCGGATTTTTTTAACAATTTTATGGATTTTTGTATGATTTTACCGGATTTTTAAGAATTTAGTCGATTTTTGTACGATTTTACCGGATTTTTTTAACAATTTTATGGATTTTTGTATGATTTTACCGGATTTTTTTTAACAATTTTATGGATTTTTGTATGATTTTACCGGATTTTTAAGAATTTAGTCGATTTTTGTACGATTTTACCGGATTTTTTTAACAATTTTATGGATTTTTGTATGATTTTACCGGATTTTTTTAACAATTTTATGGATTTTTGTATGATTTTACCGGATTTTTAAGAATTTAGTCGATTTTTGTACGATTTTACCGGATTTTTTTAACAATTTTATGGATTTTTGTATGATTTTACCGGATTTTTTTTAACAATTTTATGGATTTTTGTATGATTTTACCGGATTTTTAAGAATTTAGTCGATTTTTGTACGATTTTACCGGATTTTTTTAACAATTTTATGGATTTTTGTATGATTTTACCGGATTTTTTTAACAATTTTATGGATTTTTGTATGATTTTACCGGATTTTTAAGAATTTAGTCGATTTTTGTACGATTTTACCGGATTTTTTTAACAATTTTATGGATTTTTGTATGATTTTACCGGATTTTTTTTAACAATTTTATGGATTTTTGTATGATTTTACCGGATTTTTAAGAATTTAGTCGATTTTTGTACGATTTTACCGGATTTTTTTAACAATTTTATGGATTTTTGTATGATTTTACCGGATTTTTTTAACAATTTTATGGATTTTTGTATGATTTTACCGGATTTTTAAGAATTTAGTCGATTTTTGTACGATTTTACCGGATTTTTTTAACAATTTTATGGATTTTTGTATGATTTTACCGGATTTTTTTTAACAATTTTATGGATTTTTGTATGATTTTACCGGATTTTTAAGAATTTAGTCGATTTTTGTACGATTTTACCGGATTTTTTTAACAATTTTATGGATTTTTGTATGATTTTACCGGATTTTTTTTAACAATTTTATGGATTTTTGTATGATTTTACCGGATTTTTAAGAATTTAGTCGATTTTTGTACGATTTTACCGGATTTTTTTAACAATTTTATGGATTTTTGTATGATTTTACCGGATTTTTTTAACAATTTTATGGATTTTTGTATGATTTTAACGGATTTTTTAACGATTTTTCTGATTTTTGTAGGATTTTAGCGTAATTTTTTACCATTTTTACCGGATTTTTTAATAGTTTTGCGTATTTTTATATGAATTTACCGGTTATTTTAATCAATTTTGTGGATTTTGTATGATTTTACCGGATCTTTTAACAATTTTTTGTATAGTTTTACCGGACTTTTTTAATAATTATCCGGATTTTTGTGTGATTTTACCGGATTATTTTAACAATTTTGGTATTTGACCGGATTTTTTTAATAATTTAGCGTATTTTTGTACGATTTTACCAGTTTTTGTATACAATTTTGCCTATTTTTATGATTCTACCGGATTTTTTAACAAATTAGAGGATTTTTTTATGAGTTTACCGGATTTTTGAACGATTTTGCGGATTTTTGTAATTTTAACGGATTTTTGCCTATTTTTTATAATTCTACCGGATTTTTATAACAATTTTGCGGATTTGTGTATGAGTTTACCGAAATTTTAACATTTTTTTGGATTTTGATATAATTTTACCGGTTTTTTTTTTAAAACAATTTTGCGGAATATATGAAATTTTTTAGGAGTTTATGGAAGTTTTTAGGAGTTTTTATGAAGTTTTCGATATTCTATGAAAGTTTTTAAGAGTTTTTTTAAGTTTTAGATATTCTATGGGTGTTTTAAGAGTTTTTTTTATAAGCTTCAGATATTCAATGGAAGTTTTTAAGAGTTTTTTTTGGAAGTTTTCGATATTTTATGAGAGTTTTTAAGAGTTTTTTGGAAGTTGTCGATGTTCTTTAGGAGTTTTTTTAGCTTATAAAGGTTTTTTTTTGGAGTTTTTAAGATTTAAGAAGATTTTTTTGAGTTTCTGTAAGTTTTTTGGAACTTACAACATTTTTTAGGAGTTTATAGAGTTTTTGAGAATTTTCGATGTTCTTTAGGAGTTTTTTAGCTTGTAACAGTTTTTTAGGAGTTTTCAAGGTTTAAGAAGATTTTTTAGAGCTTTTGTAAGTTTGTGGGAACTTATGAAATTTTTTAGGAGTTTATGGAAGTTTTTAGAAATTTTTCATGGTTTACGAAACTTTTTAGGAGTTTCCATAAGTTTTTAGGAATTTATATTAATTTTGAGGAGTTTATGGAGGTTTTTAAGAGTTTTTTGGAAGTTTTCGAAATTCTATAAAAGTTTTTAGGAGTTTTTTTTGGAAGTTTTCGATATTCTATGAAAGTTTTTAAGAGTTTCTTTGGAAGTTATCAATATTTAATTGAAAATTTTTGGAAGTTTTCGATATTCAATGGGAATTTTTAAGAGTTTTTTTTAGAAGTTTTCGAAATTCTACGAAAGTTTTTAGAAGTTTTTGGAAGTTTTCGATAATCTATGAAAGTTTTTAGGAGTTTTTTTGTAAGTTTTCGATATTCAATGAGAGTTTTTAAGAGTTTTTTGGAAGTTGTCGATGTTCTTTAGGAGTTTTTTTACCTCATAAGTTTTTTTAGGAGTTTTCAAGGTTTAAGAAGCTTTTTAAGAGTTTCTGTAAGTTTATGGGAACATGAAATTTTTTCGGTTTATGGAAGTTTTTTGGAGTTTTTTGGAAGTTTTCGATATTCTTTGAAAGTTTTTAAGAGTTTTTTTTTAAGCTTTAGATATTCAATGGAAGTTTTTAAGAGTTCTCTTGGAAGTTTTCGATACTCTATGAAAGTTTTTAGGAGTTTCTTGGAAGTTTTAGATATCCTATGGGAGTTTTTAAGAGTTTGTTGCAAGTTTACTGTATTGTACGGGAGTTTCTAAGAGTTTTTTATTGAAGTTTACGATATTATATGAAAGTTTTTTTGGAAGTTTTCGATATTCATTGAGAGTTTTTAAGAGTTTTTCGGAAGTTTTAGACATTCTATGAACATTTTTAAGAGTTTTTTGGAAGTTGTCGATGTTCTTTAAGAGTTTTTTTAGCTAATAACAGTTTTTTAGGAGTTTTCAAGGTTTAAGAAGCTTTTTTAGAGTTTCTGTAAGTTTATGGGAACATGAAATTTTTTCGGAGTTTCGATATGCTATGGAAGTTTTTAAGATATTTTTTGGAGTTTTTGATATTCAATGAGAGTTTTTAAGAGTTTTTGGAATATCCGATATTCTATGGAAGTTTTTAAGAGTTTTTGGAAGTCTTCGATATTCAATGAGAGTTTTTAAGAGTTTTTGGAAGTTTTCGATATTCAATGAGAGTTTTTAAGAGTTTTTGGAAGTATCCGATATTATATGGAGGTTTTTAAGAGTTTTTTTTTTGGAAGTTTTCGATATTCTATGGAAGTTTTTAAGTTTTTTGGAAGTTTTTGATATTCAATGAGAGTTTTTAAGAGTTTTTGGAAGTTTTCGATATTCTATGGAGGTTTTTAAGAGTTTTTTTGGAAGTCTTCGATATTCTATGGAAGTTTTTAAGTTTTTTGGAAGTTTTCGATATTCAATGAGAGTTTTTAAGAGTTTTTGGAAGTTTTCGATATTCAATGAGAGTTTTTAAGAGTTTTTGGAAGTTTTTGATATTCAATGAGAGTTTTTAAGAGTTTTTGGAAGTTTTCGATATTTTATGGAGGTTTTTAAGAGTTTTTTTGGAAGTCTTCGATATTAAATGAGAGTTTTTAAGAGTTTTTGGAAGTTTTCGATACTCAATGAGAGTTTTTAAGAGTTTTTGGAAGTTTTCGATATTCAATGAGAGTTTTTAAGAGTTTTTTGAAAGTTTTCAATATTCAATGAGAGTTTTTAAGAGTGTTTTGAAAGTTTTCGATATTCAATGAGAGTTTTTAAGAGTTTTTGGAAGTTTTCGATATTCAATGAGAGTTTTTAAGAGTTTTTGGAAATTTTCGATATTCAATGAGAGTTTTTAAGAGTTTTTGGAAGTTTTCAATATTCTAGGAGAGTTTTTAAGAGTTTTTTTGGAAGTTTTCGATATTTAATGAGAGTTTTTAAGAGTTTTTGGAAGTTTTCAATATTCTAGGAGAGTTTTTAAGAGTTTTTGGAAGTTTTCAATATTCTAGGAGGGTTTTTAAGAGTGTTTTGAAAGTTTTCAATATTCTAGGAGAGTTTTTAAGAGTTTTTGGAAATTTTCGATATTCAATGAGAGTTTTTAAGAGTTTTTGGAAGTTTTCAATATTCTAGGAGAGTTTTTAAGAGTTTTTTGAAAGTTTTCAATATTCAATGAGAGTTTTTAAGAGTGTTTTGAAAGTTTTCAATATTCTAGGAGAGTTTTTAAGAGTTTTTTTGGAAGTTTTCGATATTCAATGAGAGTTTTTAAGAGTTTTTGGAAGTTTTCGATATTCAATGAGAGTTTTTAAGAGTTTTTGGAAATTTTCGATATTCAATGAGAGTTTTTAAGAGTTTTTGGAAGTTTTCAATATTCTAGGAGAGTTTTTAAGAGTTTTTTTGGAAGTTTTCGATATTTAATGAGAGTTTTTAAGAGTTTTTGGAAGTTTTCAATATTCTAGGAGGGTTTTTAAGAGTGTTTTGAAAGTTTTCAATATTCTAGGAGAGTTTTTAAGAGTTTTTGAAAATTTTCGATATTTAATGAGAGTTTTTAAGAGTTTTTGGATGTTTTCAATATTCTAGGAGGGTTTTTAAGAGTGTTTTGAAAGTTTTCAATATTCTAGGAGAGTTTTTAAGAGTTTTTTTGGAAGTTTTCGATATTCAATGAGAGTTTTTAAGAGTTTTTGGAAATTTTCGATATTCAATGAGAGTTTTTAAGAGTTTTTGAAAGTTTTCAATATTCTAGGAGAGTTTTTAAGAGTTTTTGAAAATTTTCGATATTTAATGAGAGTTTTTAAGAGTTTTTGGATGTTTTCAATATTCTAGGAGGGTTTTTAAGAGTGTTTTGAAAGTTTTCAATATTCTAGGAGAGTTTTTAAGAGTTTTTTTGGAAGTTTTCGATATTCAATGAGAGTTTTTAAGAGTTTTTGGAAGTTTTCGATATTCAATGAGAGTTTTTAAGAGTTTTTGGAAATTTTCGATATTCAATGAGAGTTTTTAAGAGTTTTTGGAAGTTTTCAATATTCTAGGAGAGTTTTTAAGAGTTTTTGGAAGTTTTCGATATTCAATGAGAGTTTTTAAGAGTTTTTGGAAGTTTTCGATATTCAATGAGAGTTTTTAAGAGTTTTTGGAAGTTTTCAATATTCTATGGAGGTTTTTAAGAGTTTTTTTGGAAGTTTTCGATATTCTATGGAAGTTTTTAAGAGTTTTTTTGGAAGTTTTCGATATTCAATGAGAGTTTTTAAGAGTTTTTGGAAGTTTTCGATATTCAATGAGAGTTTTTAAGAGTTTTTGGAAGTTTTCGATATTCAATGAGAGTTTTTAAGAGTTTTTGGAAGTTTTCGATATTCAATGAGAGTTTTTAAGAGTTTTTGGAAGTTTTCGATATTCAATGAGAGTTTTTAAGAGTTTTTGGAAGTTTTCGATATTCTAGGAGAGTTTTTAAGAGTTTTTGAAAGTTTTCGATATTCAATGAGAGTTTTTGGAAGTTTTCGATATTCAATGAGAGTTTTTAAGAGTTTTTGGAAGTTTTCAATATTCTAGGAGGGTTTTTAAGAGTTTTTGGAAGTTTTCGATATTCAATGAGAGTTTTTAAGAGTTTTTGGAAGTTTTCAATATTCTATGGAGGTTTTTAAGAGTTTTTTTGGAAGTTTTCGATATTCTATGGAAGTTTTTAAGAGTTTTTTTGGAAGTTTTCGATATTCAATGAGAGTTTTTAAGAGTTTTTGGAAGTTTTCGATATTCAATGAGAGTTTTTAAGAGTTTTTGGAAGTTTTCGATATTCAATGAGAGTTTTTAAGAGTTTTTGGAAGTTTTCGATATTCAATGAGAGTTTTTAAGAGTTTTTGGAAGTTTTCGATATTCAATGAGAGTTTTTAAGAGTTTTTGGAAGTTTTCGATATTCAATGAGAGTTTTTAAGAGTTTTTGGAAGTTTTCGATATTCAATGAGAGTCTTTAAGAGTTTTTGGAAGTTTTCGATATTCAATGAGAGTTTTTAAGAGTTTTTGGAAGTTTTCGATATTCAATGAGAGTCTTTAAGAGTTTTTGGAAGTTTTCGATATTCAATGAGAGTTTTTAAGAGTTTTTGGAAGTTTTCGATATTCTAGGAGAGTTTTTAAGAGTTTTTGGAAGTTTTCGATATTCTAGGAGAGTTTTTAAGAGTTTTTGAAAGTTTTCGATATTCAATGAGAGTTTTTGGAAGTTTTCGATATTCAATGAGAGTTTTTAAGAGTTTTTGGAAGTTTTCGATATTCAATGAGAGTTTTTAAGAGTTTTTGGAAGTTTTCGATATTCAATGAGAGTTTTTAAGAGTTTTTGGAAGTTTTCGATATTCAATGAGAGTCTTTAAGAGTTTTTGGAAGTTTTCGATATTCAATGAGAGTTTTTAAGAGTTTTTGGAAGTTTTCGATATTCAATGAGAGTCTTTAAGAGTTTTTGGAAGTTTTCGATATTCAATGAGAGTTTTTAAGAGTTTTTGGAAGTTTTCGATATTCAATGAGAGTTTTTAAGAGTTTTTGGAAGTTTTCGATATTCAATGAGAGTTTTTAAGAGTTTTTGGAAGTTTTCGATATTCAATGAGAGTCTTTAAGAGTTTTTGGAAGTTTTCGATATTCAATGAGAGTTTTTAAGAGTTTTTGGAAGTTTTCGATATTCAATGAGAGTTTTTAAGAGTTTTTGGAAGTTTTCGATATTCAATGAGAGTTTTTAAGAGTTTTTGGAAGTTTTCGATATTCAATGAGAGTCTTTAAGAGTTTTTGGAAGTTTTCGATATTCAATGAGAGTTTTTAAGAGTTTTTGGAAGTTTTCGATATTCAATGAGAGTTTTTAAGAGTTTTTGGAAGTTTTCGATATTCTAGGAGAGTTTTTAAGAGTTTTTGAAAGTTTTCGATATTCAATGAGAGTTTTTGGAAGTTTTCGATATTCAATGAGAGTTTTTAAGAGTTTTTGGAAGTTTTCGATATTCAATGAGAGTTTTTAAGAGTTTTTGGAAGTTTTCAATATTCTATGGAGGTTTTTAAGAGTTTTTTTGGAAGTTTTCGATATTCTATGGAAGTTTTTAAGAGTTTTTTTGGAAGTTTTCGATATTCAATGAGAGTTTTTAAGAGTTTTTGGAAGTTTTCGATATTCAATGAGAGTTTTTAAGAGTTTTTGGAAGTTTTCGATATTCAATGAGAGTTTTTAAGAGTTTTTGGAAGTTTTCAATATTCTATGGAGGTTTTTAAGAGTTTTTTTTGGAAGTTTTCGATATTCTATGGAAGTTTTTAAGAGTTTTTTGGAAGTTTTCGATATTCAATGAGAGTTTTTAAGAGTTTTTGGAAGTTTTCGATATTCAATGAGAGTCTTTAAGAGTTTTTGGAAGTTTTCGATATTCAATGAGAGTTTTTAAGAGTTTTTGGAAGTTTTCGATATTCAATGAGAGTCTTTAAGAGTTTTTGGAAGTTTTCGATATTCAATGAGAGTTTTTAAGAGTTTTTGGAAGTTTTCGATATTCTAGGAGAGTTTTTAAGAGTTTTTGGAAGTTTTCGATATTCTAGGAGAGTTTTTAAGAGTTTTTGAAAGTTTTCGATATTCAATGAGAGTTTTTGGAAGTTTTCGATATTCAATGAGAGTTTTTAAGAGTTTTTGGAAGTTTTCAATATTCTAGGAGGGTTTTTAAGAGTTTTTGGAAGTTTTCGATATTCAATGAGAGTTTTTAAGAGTTTTTGGAAGTTTTCAATATTCTATGGAGGTTTTTAAGAGTTTTTTTGGAAGTTTTCGATATTCTATGGAAGTTTTTAAGAGTTTTTTTGGAAGTTTTCGATATTCAATGAGAGTTTTTAAGAGTTTTTGGAAGTTTTCGATATTCAATGAGAGTTTTTAAGAGTTTTTGGAAGTTTTCGATATTCAATGAGAGTTTTTAAGAGTTTTTGGAAGTTTTCGATATTCAATGAGAGTTTTTAAGAGTTTTTGGAAGTTTTCGATATTCAATGAGAGTTTTTAAGAGTTTTTGGAAGTTTTCGATATTCAATGAGAGTTTTTAAGAGTTTTTGGAAGTTTTCGATATTCAATGAGAGTCTTTAAGAGTTTTTGGAAGTTTTCGATATTCAATGAGAGTTTTTAAGAGTTTTTGGAAGTTTTCGATATTCAATGAGAGTCTTTAAGAGTTTTTGGAAGTTTTCGATATTCAATGAGAGTTTTTAAGAGTTTTTGGAAGTTTTCGATATTCTAGGAGAGTTTTTAAGAGTTTTTGGGAGTTTTCGATATTCTAGGAGAGTTTTTAAGAGTTTTTGAAAGTTTTCGATATTCAATGAGAGTTTTTGGAAGTTTTCGATATTCAATGAGAGTTTTTAAGAGTTTTTGGAAATTTTCGATATTCAATGAGAGTTTTTAAGAGTTTTTGGAAGTTTTCGATATTCTAGGAGAGTTTTTAAGAGTTTTTGGAAGTTTTCGATATTCAATGAGAGTTTTTAAGAGTTTTGGAAGTTTTCGATATTCTAGGAGAGTTTTTAAGAGTTTTTGGAAGTTTTCGATATTCAATGAGAGTTTTTAAGAGTTTTTGGAAGTTTTCAATATTCTAGGAGGGTTTTTAAGAGTTTTTGGAAGTTTTCGATATTCAAAGAGAGTTTTTAAGAGTTTTTGGAAGTTTTCGATATTCAATGAGAGTTTTTAAGAGTTTTTGGAAATTTTCGATATTCAATGAGAGTTTTTAAGAGTTTTTGGAAGTTTTCGATATTCTATGGAGGTTTTTAAGAGTTTTTTTTGGAAGTTTTCGATATTCAATGAGAGTTTTTAAGAGTTTTTGGAAATTTTCGATATTCAATGAGAGTTTTTAAGAGTTTTTGGAAGTTTTCGATATTCTATGGAGGTTTTTAAGAGTTTTTTTGGAAGTTTTCGATATTCAATGAGAGTTTTTAAGAGTTTTTTGGAAGTTTACGGTATTCTATGGAAGTTTTTAGTTTTTTGGAAGTTTTCGAAATTCTATGAAAGTTTTTAGTAGTTTTTTTGGAACTTTTAGATATTTTATGAAAGTTTTTAAGAGTTTTTGGAAGTTTTCGATATTCAATGAGAGTTTTTAAGAGTTTTTGGAAGTTTTCGATATTCAATGAGAGTTTTTAAGAGTTTTTGGAAGTTTTCGATATTCAATGAGAGTTTTTAAGAGTTTTTGGAAGTTTTCAATATTCTAGGAGGGTTTTTAAGAGTTTTTGGAAGTTTTCGATATTCAAAGAGAGTTTTAAAGAGTTTTTGGAAGTTTTCGATATTCAATGAGAGTTTTTAAGAGTTTTTGGAAGTTTTCGATATTCAATGAGAGTTTTTAAGAGTTTTTGGAAATTTTCGATATTCAATGAGAGTTTTTAAGAGTTTTTGGAAGTTTTCGATATTCTATGGAGGTTTTTAAGAGTTTTTTTTGAAAGTTTTCAATATTCTAGGAGAGTTTTTAAGAGTTTTTTTTTGAAGTTTTCAATATTCTAGGAGAGTTTTTAAGAGTTTTTTTTTTGAAGTTTTCGATTTTCTAGAAGAGTTTTTAAGAGTTTTTGGAAGTTTTCAATATTCTAGGAGGGTTTTTAAGAGTTTTTTTTGAAGTTTTCAATATTCTAGGAGAGTTTTTAAGAGTTTTTTTTGAAGTTTTCGATTTTCTAGGAGAGTTTTTAAGAGTTTTTGGAATTTTTCTATATTCAATGAGAGTTTTTAAGAGTTTTTGGAAGTTTTCGATATTCAATGAGAGTTTTTAAGAGTTTTTGGAAGTTTTCGATATTCTAGGAGAGTTTTTAAGAGTTTTTTTGGAAGTTTTCGATATTCAATGAGAGTTTTTAAGAGTTTTTGGAAGTTTTCGATATTCAATGAGAGTTTTTAAGAGTTTTTGGAAATTTTCGATATTCAATGAGAGTTTTTAAGAGTTTTTGGAAGTTTTCGATATTCTAGGAGAGTTTTTAAGAGTTTTTTTGGAAGTTTTCGATATTCAATGAGAGTTTTTAAGAGTTTTTGGAAGTTTTCGATATTCAATGAGAGTTTTTAAGAGTTTTTGGAAGTTTTCGATATTCTAGGAGAGTTTTTAAGAGTTTTTTGGAAGTTTTCGATATTCAATGAGAGTTTTTAAGAGTTTTTGGAAGTTTTCGATATTCAATGAGAGTTTTTAAGAGTTTTTGGAAGTTTTCGATATTCTAGGAGAGTTTTTAAGAGTTTTTTGGAAGTTTTCGATATTCAATGAGAGTTTTTAAGAGTTTTTGGAAGTTTTCGATATTCAATGAGAGTTTTTAAGAGTTTTTGGAAGTTTTCGATATTCTAGGAGAGTTTTTAAGAGTTTTTTGGAAGTTTTCGATATTCAATGAGAGTTTTTAAGAGTTTTTTTTGGAAGTTTTCGATATTCAATGAGAGTTTTTAAGAGTTTTTTTGTAAATTTTCAATATTCTAGGAGAGTTTTTAAGAGTGTTTTGGAAGTTTTCGATATTCTATGGAAGTTTTTAAGAGTTTTTTTGGAAGTTTTCGATATTCAATGAGAGTTTTTAAGAGTTTTTGGAAGTTTTCGATATTCAATGGGAGTTTTTAAGAGTTTTTTTGTAAATTTTCAATATTCTAGGAGAGTTTTTAAGAGTGTTTTGGAAGTTTTCGATATTCTATGGAAGTTTTTAAGAGTTTTTTTAGAAGTTTTCGATATTCAATGAGAGTTTTTAAGAGTTTTTGGAAATTTTCGATATTCAATGAGAGTTTTTAAGAGTTTTTGGAAGTTTTCGATATTCTAGGAGAGTTTTTAAGAGTTTTTTTGGAAGTTTTCGATATTCAATGAGAGTTTTTAAGAGTTTTTGGAAGTTTTCGATATTCAATGAGAGTTTTTAAGAGTTTTTGGAAATTTTCGATATTCAATGAGAGTTTTTAAGAGTTTTTGGAAGTTTTCGATATTCTAGGAGAGTTTTTAAGAGTTTTTTTGGAAGTTTTCGATATTCAATGAGAGTTTTTAAGAGTTTTTGGAAGTTTTCGATATTCAATGAGAGTTTTTAAGAGTTTTTGGAAATTTTCGATATTCAATGAGAGTTTTTAAGAGTTTTTGGAAGTTTTCGATATTCTATGGAGGTTTTTAAGAGTTTTTTTTTGGAAGTTTTCAATATTCAATGAGAGTTTTTAAGAGTGTTTTGAAAGTTTTCAATATTCTAGGAGAGTTTTTAAGAGTTTTTTGGAAGTTTTCGATATTCAATGAGAGTTTTTAAGAGTTTTTGGAAGTTTTCGATATTCAATGAGAGTTTTTAAGAGTGTTTTGAAAGTTTTCAATATTCTAGGAGAGTTTTTAAGAGTTTTTTGGAAGTTTTCGATATTCAATGAGAGTTTTTAAGAGTTTTTGGAAGTTTTCAATATTCTAGGAGAGTTTTTAAGAGTGTTTTGAAAGTTTTCAATATTCTAGGAGAGTTTTTAAGAGTTTTTTGGAAGTTTTCGATATTCAATGAGAGTTTTTAAGAGTTTTTTTTGGAAGTTTTCGATATTCAATGAGAGTTTTTAAGAGTGTTTTGAAAGTTTTCAATATTCTAGGAGAGTTTTTAAGAGTTTTTTGGAAGTTTACGGTATTCTATGGAAGTTTTTAGTTTTTTGGAAGTTTTCGAAATTCTATGAAAGTTTTTAGTAGTTTTTTTGGAACTTTTAGATATTTTATGAAAGTTTTTAGGAGTTTTTTTTTTGGAAATTTCCGATTTTCTTTAAGAGTATTTTTAGCTAATAACAGTTTTTTAGGAGTTTTCAAGGTTTAAGAAGCTTTTTTAGAGTTTCTGTAAGTTTATGGGAACATGAAATTTTTTAGGAGTTTTTTGGAAGTTTTCGATATTCTAGGAGAGTTTTTAAGAGTTTTTGGAAGTTTTCAATATTCTATGGAAGTTTTTAAGAGTTTTTTTTGGAAGTTTTCGATATTCAAAGAGAGTTTTTAAGAGTTTTTTTTTGGAAGTTTTCGATATTCTATGGAGGTTTTTAAGAGTGTTTTGGAAGTTTTCAATATTCTATGGAAGTTTTTAAGAGTTTTTTTGGAAGTTTTCGATATTCAAAGAGAGTTTTTAAGAGTTTTTGGAAATTTTCAATATTCTATGGAAGTTTTTAAGAGTTTTTTTGGAAGTTTTCGATATTCAAAGAGAGTTTTTAAGAGTTTTTTTTTGGAAGTTTTCGATATTCTATGGAGGTTTTTAAGAGTGTTTTGGAAGTTTTCGATATTCTAGGAGAGTTTTTAAGAGTTTTTTTGGAAGTTTTCGATATTCAAAGAGAGTTTTTAAGAGTTTTTGGAAATTTTCAATATTCTATGGAAGTTTTTAAGAGTTTTTTTTGGAAGTTTTCGATATTCAAAGAGAGTTTTTAAGAGTTTTTTTTTGGAAGTTTTCGATATTCTAGGAGAGTTTTTTAGAGTTTTTTTGGAAGTTTTCGATATTCAAAGAGAGTTTTTAAGAGTTTTTGGAAATTTTCAATATTCTATGGAAGTTTTTAAGAGTTTTTTTTGGAAGTTTTCGATATTCAAAGAGAGTTTTTAAGAGTTTTTTTTTGGAAGTTTTTGATATTCTATGGAGGTTTTTAAGAGTTTTTTTGGAAGTTTTCGATATTTAATGAGAGTTTTTAAGAGTTTTTGGAAGTTTTCAATATTCTATGGAGGTTTTTAAGAGTTTTTTTTGGAAATTTCCAATTTTATTAAAGAGTTTTTTTTAGCTCATAACAGTTTTTTACGAGTTCTCCAGGTGTAAGAAGATTTTTTAGAACTTTCCGTCAGTTTTTAGTAATTTATGAATTTTTTATGCGTCTATGGAAGTTTTTGGGAGTTTGTTTTTTTGCAAAATTTAATTTTTCTTAACGTATATATATAATACAGTCAATAAAAATTAGGTATTTATACATATATAAAAAAAAATGATAGGATTGACGAAAATAGGTAGATTCGACATCTGCACCGAATCCCTTTTTTAGTCCTTGCACAAGGACCGGGACGCTCGACGGGACGCCGCCGGGCGGGCGGTACGGAGTAAAGGGGGGGGGGGGGTGGTAAACGGGGCTTTAATTAAAGGGATCTGAGTGCCCCTTTAATGCGTCCATCTCTCGTGTACGCGATTAAGGGCCTGTCAAAAACAGAGAAATTCATTTTTTCGCGTTTTTCGTTGTCTAATTCTTTTTTTATCAGTTAAACGGCATTCGAGCTTGCCGATCAGTGGCGTACGTAGTAAAGATAATGTATTTTGATTATTATTATTATTATAATAGCGATTTTTTGGTAGTAAAAAATGTTAAAAAATAAAATAAGAGTCACCTTGAAATCGAGTCGATGTGTCGGGTTTAAAAATCGGGAAGGAAAACGGCGCGGAAATCGTTCAACCGGAAACTTAATTATGTCGGGATATTTCGATTCCGATGGGGGAGATTTACGACGGATTCGAAACGTTTGGAAATGTGATGGTTGATACACGTAACCGTGACGGGAAAAATATATAAAAAAAAAAGAAGAAAATTGGAAATTGTTTTATCGATTAAAATTGATATTTGTTATTTTTTTTTATGGTGTACAATTTCGGTTTATATAATTATAGATAAATTTTTGGCAGTGCGAAAGTAAATTTGTTGGATAAAATGTGTAAGTACTCTATGGTAGCCATATAATTAAAATTTGTGGAAGTTGTAAAAAATTGTTTAAATTTTGAAAAAACAAATTGCTTTAAAATTTGCTCAAATCTGTGGAAATAGAAATTTAAAATTTGGTAAAAATGAGTGAAAAAAAAAACCTTTAAAATTTGCTACTAAAATATGATCAATTCTGTCCCAAAATAACATTTGAAATTTGCTTAAATATGTCCCAAAAAACGTTTGAAATTTTCTAAAATTTGTCTCAAAAAAACCTTTGAAATTTGCTAAAATATGTCCCAAAACAGCCTTTAAAATTTGCTAAAATATGTCCCAAAACAGCCTTTAAAATTTGCTAAAATATGTCCCAAAAAAGCCTTTAAAATTTGCTCAAATATGTCCCAAAAAAGCCTTTAAAATTTGCTCAAATATGTCCCAAAAAAACCTTTCAAATTTACTAAAATATGTCCCAAAAAAGCCTTTAAAACCTGCTAAAATATGTCCCAAAAAAGCCTTTAAAATTTTCCAAAATATGTACCAAAAAGCCTTTAAAATTTGCTAAAATATGTCCCAAAAAAGCCTTTAAAATTTGCTAAAATATGTACTGAAAAATCCTTCAAAATTTTCTAAAATTTGTCCTAAAAAAACCTTTGAAATTTGCTAAAATATGTCCCAAAACAGCCTTTAAAATTTGCTAAAATATGTCCCAAAAAAGCCTTTAAAATTTGCTCAAATATGTCCCAAAAAAGCCTTTAAAATTTGCTCAAATATGTCCCAAAAAAACCTTTCAAATTTACTAAAATATGTCCCAAAAAAGCCTTTAAAATCTGCTAAAATATGTCCCAAAAAAGCCTTAAAATTTTCCAAAATATGTACCAAAAAGCCTTTAAAATCTGCTAAAATATGTCCCAAAAAAGCCTTAAAAATTTGCTAAAATATGTCCCAAAAAAGCCTTTAAAATTTGCTCAAATATGTCCCAAAAAAGCCTTTAAAATCTGCTAAAATATGTCCCAAAAAAGCCTTTAAAATTTTCCAAAATATGTACCAAAAAGCCTTTAAAATCTGCTAAAATATGTCCCAAAAAAGCCTTAAAAATCTGCTAAAATATGTCCCAAAAAAGCCTTTAAAATTTTCCAAAATATGTACCAAAAAGCCTTTAAAATCTGCTAAAATATGTCCCAAAAAAGCCTTAAAAATTTGCTCAAATATGTCCCTAAAAAGCCTTTAAAATTTGCTCAAATATGTCTCTAAAAAAACCTTTAAAATTTGCTAAAATATGTCCTTAAAAACCTTTGAAATTTGCTAAAATATGTACCAAAAAAGCCTTAAAAAAATTTGCTCAAATATGTCCCAAAAAAACCTTTAAAATTTTCTAAAATATGTCCCAAAAAGCCTTTAAAATCTGCTAAGATATGTCTCAAAAAAGCCTTTAAAATTTTCCAAAATATGTACCAAAAAGCCTTTAAAATCTGCTAAAATATGTCTCAAAAAAGCCTTTAAAATTTGCTATAATATGTCCCAAAAAAACCTTTGAAATTTGCTAAAATATGTCCCTAAAAAGCCTTTAAAATTTGCTCAAATCTGTCTTAAAAAACCCATTGAAATTTGCTAATATATGTCTCAAAAAGGCCTTTAAAATTTGCTAAAATATTTCCTGAAAAATCCTTCAAAATTTTCTAAAGTATGTCCTAAAAAGCCTTTAAAATCTGCTAAACTATGTCCCAAAAAAGCCTTTAAAATTTGCTCAAATCTGTCTTAAAAAACCCATTGAAATTTGCTAATATATGTCTCAAAAAGGCCTTTAAAATTTGCTAAAATATTTCCTGAAAAATCCTTCAAAATTTTCTAAAGTATGTCCTAAAAAGCCTTTAAAATCTGCTAAACTATGTCCCAAAAAAGCCTTTAAAATTTGCTCAAATATGTCCCAAAAAAACCTTTGAAATTTGCTAAAATATGTCCCTAAAAAGCCTTTAAAATTTGCTCAAATATGTCTCTAAAAAAACCTTTGAAATTTTCTAAAATATGTCCCAAAAAGCCTTTAAAATCTGCTAAAATATGTGCCAAAAACGCCTTTAAAATTTGCTCAAATCTGTCCCAAAAAAGCCTTTAAAATTTGCTAAAATATGTCCCAAAAAATCCTTTAAAATTTGCTAAAATATGTCCCAAAAAATCCTTTAAAATTTGCTAAAATATGTCCCAAAAAATCCTTTAAAATTTGCTAAAATATGTCCCAAAAAATCCTTTAAAATTTGCTAAAATATATCCCTAAAAACCTTTGAAATTTGCTAAAATATGTCCCTAAAAAGCCTTTAAAATTTGCTCAAATATGTCTCTAAAAAAACCTTTGAAATTTTCTAAAATATGTCCCAAAAAAGCCTTTAAAATTTGCTAAAATATGTCCCAAAAAATCCTTTAAAATTTGCTAAAATATGTCTCTAAAAAAACCTTTGAAATTTTCTAAAATATGTCCCAAAAAAGCCTTTAAAATTTGCTAAAATATGTCCCAAAAAATCCTTTAAAATTTGCTAAAATATATCCCTAAAAACCTTTGAAATTTGCTAAAATATGTCCCTAAAAAGCCTTTAAAATTTGCTCAAATATGTCTCTAAAAAAACCTTTGAAATTTTCTAAAATATGTCCCAAAAAAGCCTTTAAAATTTGCTAAAATATGTCCCAAAAAATCCTTTAAAATTTGCTAAAATATATCCCTAAAAACCTTTGAAATTTGCTAAAATATGTCCCTAAAAAGCCTTTAAAATTTGCTCAAATATGTCTCTAAAAAAACCTTTGAAATTTTCTAAAATATGTCCAAAAAAGCCTTTAAAATTTGCTAAAATATGTCCCAAAAAATCCTTTAAAATTTGCTAAAATATATCCCTAAAAACCTTTGAAATTTGCTAAAATATGTCCCTAAAAAGCCTTTAAAATTTGCTCAAATATGTCTCTAAAAAAACCTTTGAAATTTTCTAAAATATGTCCCAAAAAGCCTTTAAAATTTGCTCAAATATGTCTCTAAAAAAACCTTTGAAATTTTCTAAAATATGTCCAAAAAGCCTTTAAAATTTGCTCAAATATGTCTCTAAAAAAACCTTTGAAATTTTCTAAAATATGTCCCAAAAAGCCTTTAAAATTTGCTCAAATATGTCTCTAAAAAAACCTTTGAAATTTTCTAAAATATGTCCCAAAAAAGCCTTTGAAATTTGCTAAAATATGTCCCTAAAAAGCCTTTAAAATTTGCTCAAATATGTCTCTAAAAAAACCTTTGAAATTTTCTAAAATATGTCCCAAAAAAGCCTTTAAAATTTGCTAAAATATGTCCCAAAAAATCCTTTAAAATTTGCTAAAATATGTCCCAAAAAATCCTTTAAAATTTGCTAAAATATATCCCTAAAAACCTTTGAAATTTGCTAAAATATGTCCCTAAAAAGCCTTTAAAATTTGCTCAAATATGTCTCTAAAAAAACCTTTGAAATTTTCTAAAATATGTCCCAAAAAAGCCTTTGAAATTTGCTAAAATATGTCCCTAAAAAGCCTTTAAAATTTGCTCAAATATGTCTCTAAAAAAACCTTTGAAATTTTCTAAAATATGTCCCAAAAAAGCCTTTAAAATTTGCTAAAATATGTCCCAAAAAATCCTTTAAAATTTGCTAAAATATGTCTCTAAAAAAACCTTTGAAATTTTCTAAAATATGTCCCAAAAAAGCCTTTAAAATTTGCTAAAATATGTCCCAAAAAATCCTTTAAAATTTGCTAAAATATGTCCCAAAAAATCCTTTAAAATTTGCTAAAATATATCCCTAAAAACCTTTGAAATTTGCTAAAATATGTCCCTAAAAAGCCTTTAAAATTTGCTCAAATATGTCTCTAAAAAAACCTTTGAAATTTTCTAAAATATGTCCCAAAAAAGCCTTTAAAATTTAAAATTTGCTAAAATATGTCCCAAAAAATCCTTTAAAATTTGCTAAAATATGTCTCTAAAAAAACCTTTGAAATTTTCTAAAATATGTCCCAAAAAAGCCTTTAAAATTTGCTAAAATATGTCCCAAAAAATCCTTTAAAATTTGCTAAAATATGTCCCAAAAAATCCTTTAAAATTTGCTAAAATATATCCCTAAAAACCTTTGAAATTTGCTAAAATATGTCCCTAAAAAGCCTTTAAAATTTGCTCAAATATGTCTCTAAAAAAACCTTTGAAATTTTCTAAAATATGTCCCAAAAAGCCTTTAAAATCTGCTAAACTATGTCCCAAAAAAGCCTTTAAAATTTGCTCAAATATGTCCCAAAAAAAACCTTTGAAATTTGCTAAAATATGTCCCTAAAAAGCCTTTAAAATTTGCTCAAATATGTCTCTAAAAAAAACCTTTGAAATTTTCTAAAATATGTCCC